>JAUMIR010000001.1:183898686-184413686 GCA_030847615.1 Gambelia wislizenii
AGTGTGTCACTTACCTGGATGTCACGATCTCACCCAGAAGTGTTCTGGCAGGACCGGCCATTGATGCTGTATTCATGAGAGTTAAATGTCCTGAGGTTTCACACACCAGCAATGCCAGCACCAAATCACAACAGGGTATCTATTGATGGCTCAGCCCATCAATACCAACCCCCCCACACAAAAAAACCGCCATAATGACACCAGCGGATATTGGCGTCCTTTTGCGTTCCGCGGCATCATTATGGTGCCACCTTAGTTGTGTCTGATAATCTCCTTAGTCCAACACCCAAACCACTACACCGCACTGGCTCTCAGATTCAACCGACACTCCTTGATGCTACCAGAAGAGACAATTTTAGTCCTTTTTCTTTGGACAGAAGAAGGTCAATACAGGGAGTGTGGAAAGGGGGAGGAGCACAAAAACAGCCTGGGGTGGGGACTGCATGCTCTTTGCATACCTTCCATAGCAAAAGAAGGGACAGAGGAAGAGGAAGTTGTTGCTGCTTTTGTTGAATAACATTTTAGAGCTTCCCTGTTAAAGCATCTGTCCCTGAAGAAGCTGCCTACTTCCCTGAGGCACACTGCTATTCATCTGCATCATTCATTTTTATGAGTGTCTGGAACATGTCAAGTCATGTCTCTGAAATAATATATAGCTTCTTGCTTTATCACCTGCATCTCTCTTCACATGTCATTACCCAGTAGAATAAACATGCAAGGAAGGGGTGGTGGTGCTAGTCTCATCACCTCCTCATGCATTTCCACCATCCTCAACACATGTAGGCTGAATTTATGGAGTAACTCCTTTATCCATGGAGGCTCCCCAGAGAATTTCATTACTTGGGAAATCATGTACAGCCTCTCCTGGAAAATCCAGGGAGACTCTTCTTGTCAGAAAACCAACTTCCAGTTGTAAAGTTTGATGAGAACATGAGGAGGGGTGGGGCTAGATTCCTCCTCCTCCTCCTCCTCCTGTATTTGTTCCCTGAAGCTCAATAACCCATAAAGGTGGATAGTGTGGCTCTAAGCCTCAGGGGGTGCTACAGGACTAAAGCCCTCCTAGGCTGCATCTGCACTGCAGAAATAATCTAGTTTGACACCGCTTTAACTGCCATGGCTCAATGCTATGGAATTCTGGGACCTGTTGTTTTGTGAGATATTTAGCCTTCTCTGTCAGAGAGCTCTGGGACCACAACAAACTACAAATCCCAGGATTCCATAGCATTGAGCCACGGCATTTAAAGCGGTGTCAAACTGGATTATTTCTGCAGTGCAGATGCAGCCCTGGATTCTCTGGAGGAGGGAGCTCAGGAGCCAGAACCAGATGTACTGACAGGCTCACATGGGCTTGGTTACAGCAGCAGCAGATGTACTGCAGGACTATCCCAGCTCTTCGTTGTGTGATACTACAGTTTCCATTATTCTTCAAGCCTTCACTCCTGTTTGCCAGTGTTTGTTTGCTAAGAATTCATCTGCCACCTCAAAGGGCCTGCCCTAGGACCTTCACCAAATGGCTTGGAGTACAACTCTCCCACATCAAGATGACTGAGGACTTTATCAGTCTAGCGTCTAAAAATGCTATAATTCTGCGAATGAGGAAAGTGGAAACATAGTGGCATTATTATACTTATTATCACACGTCTCTGTAATCATGTGAAAGAACCTCCAAGGAACTATCGCATGGCCACAACTAACACTTTATTAACAGAACTTTACTTCTGTGATTTAGCATGGGTGAGGTTTTGGCAGTTCTGGCGAGCTTAAAAACACCAAAAAAATCCTTAATTTGCAAAGTAAATGAACACACAAACACTTAAACAAATCTAAAAGCATGGAAACAAACTGGGACAGTTCATACAAAGAGCATCCTGTGGATAGTTCCCACATTCTCACCTGGATGTTTTCTCATTGGGAACAGGGGAGGTTGGGGGGAGGACCACCCATTCAAGCTATAATCTCATGATTACAGTGGGACGTGTTTCTGCACACTCTTCAATATTGCAAAAAAAAAGCAATATTGAGAGCTTGTCCTGTCAATTAAAAGCAACACCTTATTTGCAGCTGGCACACAGTTTGACCATGCGAACATAACAATGTTGTGTGATAGCAGAAACCATTTGCGCTACTGTAATATCATAATCATGCAATTTTTGCCACATCTGATAAAATTCTGAGAGTACCAGCTAAGTAGATGCTAGGTTAGCTGTAACTGTGTTAAATCCAAATCCCTCTGAGTCTAGCGATACTGGAAATTACTTAGGATTGACCTGGGGGTGGCCTAACTCTCTGCTAGCATATGGCTATATCCTCAATCTGGTAAAGATTTGGGTCTGGCATAATATGGCTCCTCCTTTGCTCTGCCCTTTCTCCCCTTCCTGCCTGCCTGTTCTTATGCTGGCAGAGCTGTTGTAGTAGCAGATCCTTCTACTAGATGATTTCTGAGGCCAGTTAGCAAACAGTGGATATGCTGGCATGAAGGCAATTCAATCAGCAGAAGGCCAGTTCAGCTAAGAAAAAACAACAAGCATGTTGAACACTGGGAATTTCCTGTGAACTGATAAGCGTTGTGCTTGGCCATGCATATGCTTCTTATAGAAGTTAATTTCATTACTGACACACCATGCAATTTGAATGTCCTTGGCTTCAACCTTGATTGCTGGATTGGATTCCACATAGGTGTTGGTAATAGGATGGGTTTATTAAATTTGGTTATATGTAGTGCAGGCCCTCCAAAATTTCACAGATGAAAACTGGGACTTGTATGGCCAAGCAACATCAGAGTGTGGTCAAGATGGCAAAAGTTATTAACGAGAAAGAATGCATAAGCTAGGAGAAGCTGCAGCAGTTTGCTTTTGCCCAAGCTTCCTGGGATGGGGAAGATTCTGCTCCTTCCTCTCCCTTCCCCCTGCTGAGTTAATTAATTACAAACTACTTTTGGAATTTGAACCCCGTTGGTAGCAATTGAAGTAAGCTGGGAACAAAGGGGTAAAGTGAGAGGAGGTGAGAGAAACTAGGACATTTTACAAAGCAACTGAAAAAGTGGGATGACAGAGGATTAATCAGGACTGTTCCTACTAAATCAGGACAGTTTGATGGTATGTATAGTGTCCTGGGAGGACCCTAAACACTGGCCTGCAGCTGGGTGCTTTCTTGTTCAGGAGAAGAAAGGGATGGAGGTGTTACCATGCCTTACTACCCCCTTCCTATACAGTAATATCTCATAATTGACAATGTTGAACACCTCAAAGGATCAGGTAGACTGGGGTGGTACAAAGTGAGATCAGATGGAGGTCACAAGGACCTGGGAAGGTACCTTACAAATATTTTAGCAAGCCAGGATTAAGTGGAAACCCTTAGTAAACAAAACTATTACAGAGGTATGTGCTAATTCCTTCTTGGGCCCCTTGGCAATGTGTCACACATCCTAAAAAATCAAGTGGCCCACACAACTAAATTCCCAGGAAATATCCATCAGAACCCCCCTCCTGTCCTACAATGTGAGGTTGTCATAAACCCATTAATTCCTATCACCTAGCCATCTAAGACAATCAGTGGAGTTATGTTCTCCTTTGTTTGTCCCATGGGAGAATCATTTAGCCATTGTTGTAGCCAAAATGCACCTTCAAGGCATGAAATGGGGTATAAATATCACAACCTAAACAACAGCAGTGTGTGCCACTGTGGGCGGCACCCAGCCACACTCTCTATTGGTGTGCCCTGGGATCAGACATCCAGTGCCACCCTCAGACTTCTGTCTGAATACTTCATTCCTCTTCAAGACTGGTAGCTATTGCCCTATTTCCCAAATATATTCCTCTATCCAACCTTTCTGCCCTAAATCCTTTGTTAGCCTTGCGTGGTTCTTGTGAGCATGTATTGCATATCTGAATGCTTTTTGTGTTATTCTCCAATAAAAACATTTCATTTTACTTTAACCTGGAGTTCTCTGCATTTAATACTAGTATACATAGGTAAAAAGGTCCTGAAGTTACCCACCTCTCACAGCATTCCGTTTGAGCTAATAATAATTCCCCCAAATATTAATATAGTTTTGGCTCTAAAGCACCCCCACCTCTTCAGGTAACAGAGGCATTGTGAAGATCTGTTGTTCTTGAGAGGACAATGCAGAATTAATTCACTGTGTGCAAGCAAAATATATCATGGGCATTGCTGCTGAAAGTGTCTGTCTGTGAGGCTACTATATGAATGTGTGTGAGAAAGGAGAAGGAAAGAGAGAAAGCCATACCCAGTGTATGTTCAAGGTCAAGAAGACAGACCTGGTAATCCGATTACTGGAGGCTGCTAATTAAGAGGTGAGAAGGAGAATGTCAGGGTTGTAATCTAAGGCTACTGCAAATCCTCAGCTAGAAGACAAAAGATTCCCTTGGTTCCAAGCATGAGTAGCAGCGTGGCTCTTGCAAGAGATCTCTCACCAAGCAACTCAGGCACATTACTGATTAAACACATTGCTTCGGGCACAAAATCTGCACAGGAGATGATTATTTTCCATATTCTTCCCTTACTGATTATGTGGTTCTTAATTTGATAATATTCAGGAGAGTAGTGAGTGGTGGGCGAATGAATATAGCACTGCCCCTAATGGTAATATTGTTTTTCTTAATGCAATCTGGATGGTGGGAGGCTGGGTGCCAAATCTGATTTTAATCCATGCCCCTTTCCAATGCTAGCTCTTCCATTGTCATCTCTATTTTAACGCTTGCAACAAAAGATTATTCAGCAAAGGGGTGAAAATGAAGCAAATTAATTCCTCAGACAGGCACAACAAACTCCTACCACTTTTCAGTGTTTAAAAATAAAAGCTTTACCTGTGTTGAAATAGTGCTGTTGTTATGAGAAGGGAGCAACCAATCACCTCTGCCCTTCCCCAAATCTTAAAATATGCCATTCCTTCACAAATTAATCTTGAACTATCTGTACCCAGCACAACATACACCATTATAGTAGATTTGAAAGGTTCACGTGGTTCAGCTACATGCTATTATTTTAGGCAAAAATATTGCATTGTTTTCCATCTGGGTGGTGAGTGGTTGAGGGAGTGAGAGGAGGGAGGGGCCCTTGTGAGGCTGGGGGTGTAGATGGGGATTGAGTGGCAGGAGTGGATTGTGAGGTTGAGAGGGAATTTGCATGTGGGTGGTGATTGGCTGACGGAGTGAGTGGAGGGGATTGGTTGGGTATGTTTCCTAAGCAGCCAATCAGCACACTGGGAAAGGAAACATAACCAAGTGTTATACACGCACACACATGGTTATTTTGCAGACTTTTCTGAGTCTTAACACACTTCTGCTACACTTATTCATTGAAATCTGAAACAGCATACTGGTACTGGCTTTGAACCATGTTCAGTTTAACAGAGTCTCGCAGGATGTTCTCTATATAAACCCGTCTCCCATGGCTTGTTTCTTTCTGTCAGAGTAAATAGGCACACACACAATGCAACAAAACCATGCCCTCATTTGAATCCATATGGCTTCTAACTGCATTGTTCATCTCTTCTGTATTTTATGGCCACTTTCCTCAGTGTAGGATGGTGCTTTCTAAAAGACATACCTGGTCTTTTAAAGGAAAATTTTTGATTCCTCACCATCTATAATGGAATAATAAAGTGCTTTGTACCTTTGTCCCATAAATCATTTATTGTATTCTGATTCTATTGACATCACCTTGGCTACCATTTAAAGGCTCTGTGTAAAGAAGTTGTTTTCAGCTTGTTTTCTGTCTATGGTGCTACATGTATCACCATAAGTCAACACGTGACTTGAAGGCACATACACACACATGTACACTGTGGTATAATAAATGTGTGGGAGAAATATGTATAGTACTGTATTTACAGTGTACATTGCATTGTGCTTTGGACCGATGGTACAGGTGAGATGTTAAGGTACCACTGAGGGAGGGACCGAAAACAACCACCATCCCTTGCCAGTGTTTCACAGTGTGATTATTTGTCTGGAGTATGCATAGTTCCAGCCACCTAACTGGTTTCACATACTGAGATAGTGTAAGAATTGGAAATGTTGGGCAATCAGGATACACAAGGGAGGGTTCTGTTGTTGTATCACCAGCCTGCTGACTGGCCTGAGCTGCCTGAGCTGACATGGGTGACATATGAACTGGTGCTGGACACTCTGTGTTATTGTCTCAGAGGGCTTCAGCAGCTCTTTGTAGGTCACCTCCTCTGGAGTGGCTGAGGTCTTCATGATATAATCATGAACAGCCCTGTTATAATCACAGGGCTGTTCCAACATGTCATTAAGCCCAACACATGTGTCAGAGCATTCTCTCAAACTTGGTTTTCTCAACTGGGCATGAGGATGCTAGTTTGATACTGAGGGACCCAACTCCCTTGTCATGTTTGGCCTATCTCCTGTTGGCTTTCAGTGGCTTTACCCCTCAGCAAGGATAGAGGATATATAGAGAGAGGACTGATCTGGTTGATCCTCCTGTTGAAGCGCTTGTCTGCAGGTGGGGGTAAGTGTGATCCAAGTATGGCAAATAGGCTGCTCTGTGAGTTCTGGTCAGGGGCAAATGCAGCCCTCAGATATTGGTCACTTGTTTAGCACAATCCTAGTTACTCTCTGGAAAGAAGTGATTACTTGGGCACAGTAACATATAAGTACTTTTGCCTACTAAGCATGGTACTTGTGGCTCCTTCATGCCCACCTGAACTGAAAGCAATTAAGCAATCGGGCAGATGTCAAGAATTCAGGTGGAGAAAAACACATGATGAATCTAACCAAACATGTTAGAGCTTGTTATCAAGCCTGCTCTGTGGTGGTGAAGATGGCAAAGTATTTTTTCCCCTTTCTATCCACATTGCCTCATCTCAGAACCATTAAGGGAAGCACTTCCAAGTTACTCCAGATATTGATTGATTGATTGATTGATTGATTAACTGACTACAAACTGGCCAAGGGATGGATTTCATAGAATGGTTGGTAGGGCTTTTTGGTGACATATTTTCAAGACTGATGCAGGTTAAAACCACTTGCATCCATCATGCCTTCGATGAGTGCTGGGAATTATGCATTCTTCCGGATGCTGACAAACCACAATTACCAGTATTTCTCACCACTGGCTACACTGGCTAGGGCTGCTGGAAATTGATGTTCAGTTGCCAGAGCCTGAAGATATGAGAAAGGTACTTGGACAAATTCAGCTCAACAGTTACATATATCAGGGATGGGCAACCCACGCTCTGTGGACCATGTGAAGCTCTCCCACCCAGTTTTGTGGCCCAGAGTGTCCCGCGACATATGCTTTGCTTCTACCTGTGGGCTTGGTTCCAGTGGGCTGTACCTCTGCCCTCTGACAACTGTACTATTGGGTGCTGCAGGGCAGTCTTGCCCCCATTCTTTTTAGTATTTATATGAAACTGTTGAGTCAGCAGAGAAATTGGGGTTGGGCGTTTTCAGTAGGGAGACAACAATCAATTGTATTTCTCTGTTACATCCAAGTTAGATGGCCCTCAGGCAGTGGACTTGAAGCTCATCAACTGAGATTAAATCCTTGAAAGATAGAGGCAATGGTACCCTGGTCCAGCTGTTGCACAATTCCCCTGTCCTTGATGGGCTTGTCCTCCCTCTACAGGGACAGCTGCATAGCCTGGGGATTCCTCTCTATCACAAGAGGCTGACATGGCCTCATTGACAAAGAGCACCTACTACCAGCTTTACCTGGTTCAGCAGCTATGGTCATTCCTGGATAGGAACACTGGACATAATGATCCATGCTTTAAAAATCTTATGATCAGAGTACTGTAATGCACTCTACATGGGGAAACTCTTGGGCTTCATTTGGAAGTTGTGCCTAGTGCAGAATGTGGCATCGGGGCAGCTTAGTGGGGCCTCCTATCTTGCAAATATAACTCCTCTGCTAAATGATCTACACTGGTTTCCAAAAGAACCTGACCCATGTTCAAGATGTAGCTTTTGGCTTATAAGGGCTTATGTAGTTCAGGACAAGGCTCTGTAAAAGACCATCTTATCTTAAATAGATGCGCCTGTCATGAGTTCTGAGAGGGCAGGCTTTGTCAAGTGTGCTGCAGCCTAATGAGTCTCATTTGGGTTGCCGCAATTCTTTGCCGCAAAACCAGGACAAAAGTACCCATGTTTTGACTGGGGAAGGTGAGGATGGCTCTCTCCTCCCCTCCATGGAAGCCTTCCTGACGCCACTGCCAATTTCTTCCAGGGGATGTGGATGGCCCAGAAGAGACCCCTCCAGCTGCCTTTGTCCAGCAAGCCTGTGTTAGGAAGGTGAAGCCCTGCAGGTCAAGGAGGGGGCTGGGCGAGATTAGGGGATTGGGGGCAAAGGGGCGCACAGCTGCCACTGCTGATTGGGTGAGCCAGTCCAGCGGAGGACCTGCCGCCCTGCCTGGCCATCAGGGGAGGAGTTTAGGGAGTGAATGTGCAGCAGATTACCATGATTTAAATAAACAGAACTGGGTTTCCAGCTGCCACTACCAACCAGGTGAGTGGGGAATAGGACCCACCGGGCCATCCCGCCTCCCAACAATGACCAAAAGGTGCACCAGTCCCTCATCCAAGGGGGGTATAATTAGCCCCCCTGGGAGCTTCTACACAGGCAGTGACCTTAGAGGTCAGACTCACCACACACACACAAACACAAGTAAATTGCTGGCCTTCTTTCCTCTCTCTTAGGAGATTTTCAGAGCTGCTGAAAATGCCCCGTTCCTGCCTCGCTAGCACCCTCCCGCCCCACTCCCATCCCTGCCACAGAATAAATAAAAAATGTTTGCACACCTACCTTTAAGTGGGAGAGAAACCGCTCTCCCTCTCCTTGGCTTCCCTGCAGTAAATGCAGCTGTCGTAAGGCTGCTTTTACTACAGGGAAACCAAATCTCACCTGCTCTTGCGAGAGAATAATCGTGCGGGGAATTTAAAAAATAAATCTAAACTAAATTTCAAACAGTAAAACAAAACAGTGAAACACACTTTTAACACTGCAATTGACCCAGGGAGGGTAAAAGAAAGGGTGCCACTTACCTTGATGTCCCAATCTGGAGCAGAAGTGTTTGGTACAGACCCCCCCCCCAGCTGGCATCGAACCAGCATAACTGGAGAGGAACTGGGTGCTTTTTAGACCACTCGTGATTCCGTGACAGTAACAGAATGGTGGTCTCTTCATGAAAGCCTGGAGTCAGAATCCAGGATCTGCTGCTTGAACCAGCCCAGCCAGATAGCTGTCCCTCTAATCCCTCTAATCTGGGATTTTCCCAGTTTTCCAGGATTTGTGGCAACCCTAGCCTTCTGTCTTCTACCTACTGCCATGTAGAATTGTCTTCCCATTAAAATTAGGTATGGTTTTTCTGCCATAAACTAAAGATCTATGACTGGCATCCTGTTAATCAGTTACAAGATTATAAGATAAGTTTATGGCCGCATAACTGCTTCCTATTCACATTCACAGTCATGGTAACATTACCATGATCACAAATCCCCTTAAAACCCACCTTAAAATCCAGGCAGCCACACTGAAGGATGGAGTTCTATGGCACTGGTGAGCACTGAAGGATGAAGCATTCCCCCTCTCGCCAGGGAACAGTAGTGCACCAACAAGCTGCAACAGGACCCCACAAGGGTCCCTGCTTCTGGTCAGCACACTGCCACTCAGTGTCAGGAGACAGGTGGATGCTTCATCATTCAGCACCCTGCTCACCAGCACAGCAGAATATCCAATGTGGCTGGATGGATTTTAAGATGGGTTTTGGGGGTCAGATAGGGAGATGGAGTGTAGCCAAGACATCATGACTACATGTCTGCCAAAGGATATCCGCCCTATCTATTTACCTAGCATCACCATTACTGATCTTTTCCCTAACTGTGAACTCAGTCAGTTTCCTCCTGCCCCATTTTTCAAGAATGATTTTAGATGGATTTTATTGTATTTATTATTTTATTCTGGCAAGGAGTCCTGCCTGACAGGGTTTATGCTAATATTTTATTTTTATAATTTATTTGTTATTGCGAAGCATTTTTGGATATTTAAAAAAATGAAGCACAATACAGAAATGTTGTGAAACATAAGTAAACAAACAAACAAACAAACTTTATTAGCTGTGCTGGTGCTTAGTCCATTTCTCAGCCTAATTCAAAGTGATGATTTTTAACCTTTAAACCTCTTAATGTCTTTGAACTTTGAACTTTGAATACTTGAAACAACTCCTCCTTTGTTACATACTTACCCACATCTTGAAATCTTCCTCAGTGGTCCCACTACAGGACTCCCCCCACCCCTAGCAAGTGAAGTGATATAGATGGCTGTTGAGGAGTGGACTTCCTCAGACATCACATCCTTACTGTGAAATATTCTACCTAGGTCTTGTCTACATGGGCTACTTACCCCATCTTGGCCCTGTCTTAGAGCCCTACAATCCTAACAATGCAGGGGTTTTGCCCTGTTTTGCCCCTGGGCAGTCTTCACAATGCCTGGGGCAAGGATAGGGCTAAGATGGGATAAAGCTCAATAAAACGGTTCAGCAAAACACCTGGGAAAAACTGTTTCTCTTCAGAAGAAATGGATTGGACCCTGAGGATCCGCAGGAACCCATACTGGGATGCCAGCCCATCACTGCAGCTGCCATCCATGTTGCTCTCTCTGAAGCCAGGAAGGAGTCCCATAGCACTTGACCAAGGCTGGTCACATGTAAGAGGCCTTGATCACATGCTGTGGGTCAGCTTTCTGGCTTCGGAGAGAGTGACACGTACAGCAGCTGTAGTGATGGGCTGGCGTGGCAATCTGGACTCCATCCTGTTTTGTTCAGGTAATGGGGGAAGAACGGGCCAGATCCATAGCCAGAATACGCCAAGAGGGAGCCGGCATATTCTGGACTATGTAGATGAGCCCCTATTGAAGATCTTCCAGTGCTTGTTTTATGGTGATTTTAGCCTCAGGGGAAAACTTATTTTTATCCTCTTAAAAATATGTGCTTTTATTGCACTGAACCCCTGCATGTGTTACATACTTGTTATTTGTCCACTTTTATTATCTCCACTGGAAATTGTGCTCCAAAATGTTCTTTTACACTATTGAGTTTTTAATTCTATTTTACCATTATCCAAGTCACCACATTACAAGTTGCAAGTTCGATTCCAGCGAGCTCCAAGGTTCACTCAGCCTTCCATCCTTTCGTAGGTCGGTAAAATGAGTACCCAGCTTGTGGGGACAATTAGCTAACACACATTGGAAACTGCTCAATGCAGTTAGATGTGTAAATAGCTATTGCTTAAAACAATTTGTAAGCCGCTCTGATAGCCTTGTGGCTGAAGAGCGGGGTATAAATAACTAAATAAAAAAAAATATTGTTATTGAAAAGGCTTATATCAACATGCTTAAATAAATAAATAAATAAATAAATAAAATGCTGAGGGATAGAGGATTGGAAATATAGTGCAGAAACAGCTACTTGTTTCTACTTAGGCCATGTGTTTCAGGCACTTCTGGCCTGTGGGTAGGGATGCTAGGTCAGCAGTCTTCCATTCTCTGAGATTTCTGGGCCAAACTGGAGACCTGGAGTCCTTGTCTAACAATTGCTAAGTAATATAGATGGGAGGGAGAGCAAGACTGATAATGCATTTTTTTTTTTTGCAGTACCTCATAAACAAGTATTACATACAACATATAGATGGACAAAGGGCCTAGTCCTACAGTATATTTTATTTATTTATTTATTTATTTATTTATTTGGTCACTTCTATGCCACCTTTCTCCCAAAGTGGGACCCAAGGTGGCTTACAAACAATTAAAAGCACAATTAAAAGCAATTAAAAACAATTAAAACATACACAATAAAAACAGATAAAAACAGCATAAAAGACACACCCCGATAAAAGCCACACTTTTATGCTAAAAGCCTGCTTTAAAAAAATGTTTTTGCCTGCCGGTGGAATGACAACAGGGAGGTGGGCAGCCTAGCCCTGTGGGAAGGGTGTTCCAGAGGGTGGGAGCAGCCATTGAGAAGGCTCTCTCATGTCCTCACCAAACAAGTCTGTGATGGTGGTAGGACTGAGAGAAAGCTTTCCCCTGCAGATCTTAAAACCATTGTGGGTTCGTACAGGGAGATATGCTCTTTCAGATAGCCTAATCTAGATAAAGGCTAATAGACGTATTAATACATGCTGTTAAGACGCTGTTAAGAGCAGATAGTCATTTCCCACATATTGTCACCTAACAATAGTTAAGTATGACTTAGAAACTGTCTTGTTTAACTGGTACTGCATCTCTTCATCTGTATTCCTAAAAGAAGGTGTATACCCAGGCTTTAATGCCACCTTACTCCATAAAAATCAAAATTTCACTTTCTCTTGCACTGAGATTTGTCTCCCTGCCTGAAGACCCAGAGAAGTGTAGCAATTCCCTAAAATTTTAGTCAGTGCCCTGGGAACCTGGGAACCCTACCTGTGGGCTACCTCCACATGAATGTGAAGCACATGGCATCCTGTAGCTCTGTAGGGCTTATTCTTGTGGGGTGTTCTTATTTCACTTCTATTTTCCCAAACAGACACAAGGGTGCCCTCCAGATCTCCACCACAGAGGATCAAGTTTCATGGAGATCATGCTACAGAGTAAAGCACATCCACTTGTGAACCAGCCTGTCAACAGCACCCTCTCTCCTGAATATAGTTTGGCACCATTTAGGAGTGATTCGGCTCATCCGAAAATGAACTGGAGCTTTTGTGAATGTCCCCCGCGCACTGCCAACTCCAGATCATAAATGATTCAGTGAGACCATCTGGCTCTATGGAATTTCATACATCTTAGCTAAGTTAGTGAAGTGTTCATTTTTATGGTGACAAGATCTTCTAAACGGAGGGATTAGAGGATGAATTCTGGCATAGGCTAAATGTAATCAGCACACCTGGTGCTTCATATATGAAAAGGATTTCAACTGAGCAAGGATTTTAATCTCCAATTCTTCTGAAGGAAACATTGTGTAAAACAAATACTGGAATATCAAGTGTTCTACAGATGATGGCTCCTTTTTTACTGGAAGAAAAGAGATGAATGATCCGCTCTTGAAATCTTCACTCAGACCTTCAGTGGTACTACTTTTACAGAAAGAATGGCTTGATTTTAATGTACTTCCCATAAATTCACATGAAATACATTTTTTAAATGTACAAATGTCTAGTGTATACATTATTGGCATCTGTGCTAAAGACATCCCTTTTCCTTTTCCTTTGTAACCAATGACTTCTTTTCAAATTACTTTGTAGGATAAAAGCAGGGCTCTCATTCAACCAGCCTTGCCCAACATCTGGTATCCTCCAGATGTTTTAGGCTATATCTCCCATCAACCCCTCAGCAATGGGCTGATGGGAGCTGTAGTCCAAAGCAACTGGAGGGCAGCAGGTTGAGGAAGGCTGCCCTAAACTGTTCTTCTCTTAGGAGATGTTTAAGCACTACAAATAAAAATCCTAGAGGCAATGGCAAAATAATCGTCAGCTTCTGTTGCATCAATTCTTTGGCTTTCAGTTTGTCAAATGGCCATCCATATTGCTACATGCTTTAGAAAGCAAACCAGGAAATAATAGGCAGCCTTGGCATCTACCTTCTTTAAGATCCTTCACCCTGACCCCACAATTCTTTCTGGGAAATGCAGGCATCCCAATAGTCACCCAGAACATCCTTGCCTGCCAGGGCTTTTCCACTGAGTACTTTAGAGGAAGCAAATCCTCAACCTTGAAGGCATCACTTGATTCTCTCGGCAGAAGAAAAGTACAGCTATTCAAGACTAGTAAGTTTGATATAGGCTTCTGAGGAATCCACAACTGAAATAGGGTATCAGGGGACAGTGACTGATTGATTGAATACCTCCCTTGCCTTCCCACCAAAAAAAATGGTGCCTATGGTGGACAACAATAATAAATGCACATTAAATCCAAAAAAGAATTAAAGCATAACATAAAAACAAATAGCTTTAGAAGTAAAAGCAATAGAAGACTTATCTTTCTATTAAATACTTACAAAGGAGGGGGAAAGAGAGGGAGGGAAGGAAGGAAAGAGAGTCTGAATATTTTTGTTCACTTCAGATTACCTTGACTTCTTAGAAATCAGAATCTGGATACCAGCTAGTGAAATGGATGAATCGGATGAAAAGATAACAATTAAGAAGTCTATTTGCTTCAAAGAAGTTTGTTAATCTTGATGCACTAGGGAAAGGTGAAAGGAAGTCAGAACAGGACATGTGAAGATTCTAAGAAATTATGCGCAAGGATGAAATGTTGATGAATGTATATAGATTGTACATAAAACGAACAAAGAATAGAAATATTGTGGCATATAATGGATTAAATGTAAATTCGAGTCTTTGTAAGTAAAATATAAAAGCTGAAAGTGAATATGAACTGGAATGGAATATCTATGTATTGATATCATTTAAATAAATGAAATAAGAATAATAAGAAATCAGAATCTGGATACCAACAAAGCTTGATTGACCAATGTCAAGAATAATTTTTTGATCCTTCCCATCCACACAACTACAAACAGGCTTTTACTCTTCACTCCTCAGCCCATAAGAGAATTTGTTTCAATTTTTAAAATATTTCAGCTGACTCAAAGTAAAGGTTATTCAGATAGATTTAAACAAATGAAAGAACCATGTTTCTTAAATCTCAGGAGGGGAAGGGAAGAAATACTGCAGGCTCTAATATTGGCCAAAGCATCCAGACAGTAATTTAAATCCAAAGCACCAATATTGACACCATGTCCTTGCTGCAGTTGAAGTCATTATACTGTGGTAAACATAAGGGAGGTTATAACACCAATGTAAATTCCAATTGAAATGTCAAGGGAGTATGCAGGCCTTCTAAATTAATAATAAATTTTAAAATCCAAAAGTAAAAGCTATAGTGAGTAGTAACTGCTTGACAGAGGCAGTAGCTGCTGGTAGTTTCCCTGTCAGGGATGTGTGTGGCAAATCTGCTCTGGATTATATTTCAGAGTACAGGGAGTTTTTCAATGTACTGAACGTTGTCCCCCAAATAGGTTCACCACCTTGGGTAGTGCTTTTAAACTCTGCAACAAAACATGGCATGGATTCACCAAACCTCTGACATGGAAACAGCCAGCTATCACAACAGCAGCAAGAATATTGTTTGCTCAACTTGGAAGCAATGACGATGGAAGAATGGATTATTACAGTGGCTGAGTTAGCCCAAATGGCCAAATTAATGTGGGATTCTAAAGGATAAGCCAAATGAAAAAATTCTGAAAGACTGGAAACTGTTTATAGATATGTATAGCAATAAGGAATCTAACAATGTAATAATCTGTGGCTATGGTTTTTAGTGATTTTATTCAAATTATTTAGGATCTGTATGGCAGAATACATAATTTGTTCCCCCCCCTTTTTTTTGTTATTGTCAGGTTTTGGAGTGAGAGCCTTACTGTGTTAGAGTTTGTCTCCCCCTGCACTTTCCCCCCTTCTTTTCTTTTTTCCCTTTCTTCTCCCTCTTTCTCTCTGTTTCCTTATTTTTTGAATGTATAGTTGTCCCTTCATATTTGCTGGGGTTTGGTTCCAGGATCCCCCGTGGGTACCAAAATCTATGACAACTCAAGTCCCATTATATGCAGTGGCATAGCAAAATGGTGTCCCTTATATAAGATGGCAAAATCAAGGTTTGCTTTTTGGATTATTATTTTTTAAAGAATATTTTCAAGCCGTGAATACTTAAATCCGTGGATACCAAATTAGTGGATACAGAGGGACAACTGTATATTACTTTGGACATAAATTAGATTGTTTCTGTTAAAAATCAATCAATAAATTTAAAAACCCCAACAAAATGGGGTGTGGATTCACCAAAACTCTGACATGGACCCAGCCAGCCAGCCACCACTGGATAGAAGGTAGGTTTCAGAGTTCCATTGGCTCTTTTCCACACTCACCATGGCTGTAAATGTATACATGAGGTAATGAACCAAGTTGGGGAACATTTGGCTTTCCAGAGGAAGAAAAAAAATCAGTTTAGTATCCTTTCAAAATGACTTTCCCACATTTATAGGACCATCAGTGGGTCAAATGAGGTGGGGGAAGCAATTTGTTCATTTTCCAGAGGGGCCAGGAGAAAAATGACAGAAATTTTGGAGAAGAGAGCTTCTCTGAAAAGTGGCCGTGGCATCTGGATTTTCTCTTTTTTTAAAAAAATGCTGGTATTGAATTCCTCCAGACAATCTGGTGGCCATGTCTTCCCCCAAAGCATCTGAAATTACCCTACACAGTGATGCTTTGTCATGATATGCTGCCCCCCCCCCACCATAAGTGACTTGGTAAGGAAGAAAAGGCCACCATAGTGTTTAGAGGAGTGCTACCACTGCTGTTCTAATACAATTTTTAAAAATGGAGTTACATGGGTGGAAGAAGAGAACTCTATGGTTATTCTCATTTTGCAAATGATGCTCTCAACATTTCCTTCCCCCTCTCCACTGCTGAAGATGAGTTGCCTCTTTTGGTGTCTTCAAAAAGGTCTGTAGCATTTTATCAGTCAGTCATCATTTATAGACCCAAAGTTTAGATGTCCAAACAATAAGAACAATCAACAATAAAACCCATGTATAGTGGAAACATAAAATTCCTAAATGACACTCTGACCATTTCTTTGTACATAAAGGGTTCTAATCTTGGCAGCTTCTGAAAGAAATTTGGCTAGAGTAAACTTTGGGCATTTGTCTTCCATCAAAAATTTTACATAGAAGATTTCTGATCTTCCCTTCATCATACAGATCAGGGGATATACCAAAATTCATACCTTGATGAATTGGGGTATAAAATCTGCAGTATAAAAGAATATGATTCAAGGACTCTACTTCCATGTTGTTGCAAAGGCAATGTCTTTCAGAAAACGGGACAAAAGTAAATCAGCCACACAATATTTCATTTGAATACACATTGCATCTGGCCCTAGAGAAATAGCTGTGATAGCGTTTTATCTCCTAATACAAAATCTGACCCAAAGAATTAATCGGATTCCAAACATTTCCAACATTCTAACATTTTCACACATATGTCCATAATTTGAGAAAACTTTCATTGGGGTATTGAAAACGGATGCATCTATTTGTCAGCCTATTTGAATGCTTGCTCTTCTGTAAACAGGCAGATTTTGTTATGAATCACACTTTGCATTTGTGGTGACTGACAGAAGCTGCAGTCCTGAATGAAAGACAGAGCTCCTGCTCAGTGAATTCCTTCCATGTGTGTTTACATGACAAAGAGCAACTGAGAGAAAGAGCAAGCCATGTGCAGAAAATAAACTAGTGTGTAGAGTTTCCAAAGAATACCAGGTGCTTAGGCTATATTTCAGAGGAAGGAATTGGCAGAACCAAGTATTCCTTGCCAAAGAAAACCCTGTGAAATTCATCAGGTCACCATAAGTTGACAGGCGGCTTGAAGGCACACACACACAATTTCCAAGTTAGTTGGTTTCTCTTTTCAAAGGGCATGATGTGATGTGGTCTGATAAATGTTACTCCAGAGGGCTATTTAGGGGTTGGAAAAGTTACTTTTAAAAATATCATTGCCAGAATCTTCCTGCCAGATTAATTTCTGGAGGATTCTGGAAACTATAATCCAAAAAAGTAACTTTCCCAACATCTGGGTTTGATGGGTCAGCTTTTCTCATGCTCATAGCCTGAATGATCACCACACTGGACTGGAGAATAATTTTTTTCAGCTTCAGATTTTGGCAGCAAGTCTTTCCTTTCTTTTCCTTTCCTTTTCTGAAGTCTACTTTCCCTGAAGTACATGATTGTTCTCTTTCCCTGGCTCACCTTTGCCTATTTTCCTTCTATGTGTCTTTTGCAAGGGACTCATATTCAGGATGTTGTAGCTTGAACTGAAGCAGGCTGATGTGTGCTGTGGGATCACTAAGACTGGTGTCACCCCTCTTGGTGCAGTTCTGCCTCTCCATACACCCCTAGTGCCGCCACTGGATGGGTGGACATTTAGGCCTTGAGGTCAGAATTGGACTAAACAGCCTGGTTTGGTCTTTCCTACTTTATGATTCAGAAGCCTGTAGCCAGGGCCCACGCTACCATTAGGGGAGATTAGGCTATTGACTCAGGCAGCCAATCTTTAGTTGGCACAAGTGTGCAACCAATTGTGGGTTTTAAAATTTATTATTGTATTTTTGTAGCAGGAATGGGGACAGATACATGGGGTATTTTCTGTATGAGGAGATAAAATGATTTCATTGGCACTATGTTCTGCCTCAGGCAGCAAAATATCTGGAATGGGTCCTGTGTGTAGCTAAGCTCATATTGGAAGCTGTCTTATTCCAGGCCAGACGATTTGCTCATCTAACCCAGTTTTCTCTACTCTAATTGTCAGTGGCTCTCCAAGATCACAGGCAGAAGTCTCACACAACATCTTTTCTGTTTGGATTGGTAAGGATATCTGAAGTATCAACTATTTCATGTCTGGACTGTGGTTTTTAGAAAGGGAAAAAATGTAGGCAGCAACAGCCTGAATCCTTTACTAGGCTCCCGTGGAAGGGCATTCCAGAGAGTGGGAGCCACCAAGGAGGCTTTCTCTTATGTCCTTACCAAGTGGGCCTGTGATGGTGGTGGGACTGAGAGAAAGCCTTCTTCTGATGAACTTAAAGCTCTGGCAGGTTCATATTGGGAGATATGGTCTTTCAGATAGTCTGGACCCAAGCCATATAGGGCATTATAGGTCATGACCAATAGTTTGAATTGTGTCCAGAAACAAACCAGTAGCCAGCAAAGCTGTTTTAACAAAGGGGTTATTTGCTCCCTATAGCTGGCCCCAGTCAACATTCTAGCTACAGCATTTTGAATCCACTGAAGTTTTTGAACAATACAGTTCTGAACAGTTTCCAAAGGCAGCCCCCCCCCCATAGAGTATGTTACAGTAGTCCAAATGACTTCAACTTAAATAGGGTCATTCATGGTGACCCTATGAATGAAACATTTCCAAGACATCCTATTCTCAACAACCCTGCTCAGGTCTTGCTGACCCAGGGCCGTGTTTTCCTTGATTAAGTCTGTGAAAACATGAATCAAGAGATGCTACAGCTGGGCCAGAAAAATCAGCAGTAGCAGAACATATTATAAACCAACCTGGACACAAAATTTTATTTAAAAACATTGGAATTCTGGACCAGGCCAACAACTATCATGTCAGAATGCACAAAAAAGCTATTGAAATCCACAAACACCTGGACAACTTCAAGAGGAAAGAAGAAACCCTAAAAGTAAACAAAACCTGGCTACCAGTCTTGAAAAACACTAAAATCAAAATTCAACACATGCAAATGAACTCCACCCAGGGATAGGTGGATTTCCAGCAGACAATGGACCATTAGCCAAACAGACACTAATCCTCCTTGCATATCTCCACCCAGAAACTAGCCATTCAAATACACAAATGTACATGTCCTCTCCAATAGGGGCTCACAGTATATAAACCCCAGACACACACTCCTACCCAACCATTCTCTGAAGATGCCAGCCACAGATGCAGGCAAAACATCTGGAATAAACTCTTCTAGAACACAGCTTCACAGCCCAGAAAAAACCCACAGAAAACCTATAGATGCAATCCATGAAAGCCTTTGACTTCACATATATTGAGCATATATCTAATCTGTGGGCCATCACTTTAGTTTCCATATTTGTTGACAGATTTTAGTTACAACTAGAATGTAACTAGTTGTTCTTGGTGATTTATTCTTGGTTCTTGGTGATTTATTCTTCCCCAGTGCTCTGAGTGTAGCCTTCACTTCACTTTCTAAAACTGGAGGTTCACCTTCATATGAGTCTTCTTCAAATGAATCATTAATCCTTTCATTTCTTTCATATAGATCTTCCGTTTATTGTTTCCATTGTCATTTTATTTTGGTGTGCATTGTGTTTCCCTGCTGGTTATAGAGCATCCCCACCTTTGGTTTAAATTTCCCTTTGATTTCTTAGATCTTTTGGAAGAGGTCTCTTGTTCTTCCTTTATTATCAACTTCCATTTTTCTGCATTGATTATTATAGTAGTTCTCTTTATCTTTCTGCACTAGTCATTGAACTGTTGCATTCAGGGTTCTGGCTCTATTTCTGTCATCTTTTACTTTTGTTTCTTATCTGTTCTTTATTGTTTGAAGAGTTTCATCTGTCATCCATTGAGGCTTCTCTTTCATTTTGGCTACAGATAGTATTTTTCAGCACACCTCCTTGACAATGTTCCTGGCTTCAATCCATGGTTCCCAGTCAATTAGTCTTAAGAGTGCAAATCTGTTTTTCACATTATCTTTAAATTCTATGGGGATTTATATATCCAATTCATATTCTATTAACCATTACATCTGCTCTTCGCTGATGATGCTGCCCTTGTTGCCCACACAGAAGCAGCTCTGCAGCGCCTAATATCCTGCTTCGCAACAGCTGCAGAGCTGTTTGGGCTGGAAGTCAACCTGAAGAAAACGGAAGTTCTTTACCAGCCTGCACCACAGGACGAACACCACCATCCCCACATTGCCATCGGCAACTCTGTGCTCAAGTCCGTTCAGCAGTTCACCTACCTGGGAAGCATCATCTCCTCAGATGCCAAGATAGACAAAGAGATCGATCACAGATTAGCAAAGGCATATAGTGCATTTGGAAGACTTCACAAAAGAGTCTGCAGTAATAAACACCTGAGGCAAAGCACAAAAATCAGTGTGTATAGAGCCATTGTACTGTCTATTCTCCTTTATGGATCTGAAACATGGGTCACCTATCGTCACCACCTACGACTCCTCGAACGCTTTCATCAGCGCTGTCTATGCACAATCCTAAATATACACTGGACTGACCATGTGACGAATGTTGCTGTCCTTAAGCAAGCATGGACCACCAGCATTGAAGCCAGGATATTGAGAACACAGCTGCACTGGGCAGGGCACATTTCTAGGATGGAGGACCGTCGCCTCCCAAAAATAGTACTCTATGGTGAACTCACCATGGGTCAGCGTAAGAGGGGTGCTACAAAAAAGCGATACAAGGACTCCCTGAAACAACATCTCAGGCTTGGCCAAATTGATCACCAACAATGGTCTGCCCTGGTCTCACATCAGGAGGCATGGAGATAGATGCACTATCTACAATTCTGCAGCCTTATTTGAGAACTCATGCCGAACAAGTCTTGAAGAGAAACGACAACGCAGAAAGAATCACAACTCAGAAACATCACCCAAAGAGACCTTCCGCTGTGCTTTCTGCAACCGGACTTGTTTATCTTGGATTGGCCTTTTTAGTCATCAGTGCACTTGCAGAAAGCATGGGATGAAACCTTCCTGAATCTTCATTTGCGAAGAAAAGCCAGAGAGAGAGACTATCTTACACATAATTATAAACAAATGAACCATTTCCTCTCTTCATTTTATAGTTCATCAACATTTAGTTATTTAGAAGTTTGATTTAATGTTGATTGCTGCAACCTTTCCTCACCTGTTTTCTAAATATTTAGATACTTTGGACCAGTCATCTATATACTTTTCTACAGTTTCCCCTTTTATTAACATTGTTAGTCTGTCCAGTTTTATTGTCTCATAAAGTTTCTCCAGCCACTGATCCATTGTTGGGCACCCTTTGTTTTTCCACATCTTGGCAAAGATTATTCTTGCTGTTACCAGCATATAAATATTATTTTCCCATGCTCTTTTTTTATTTTCAGATGTAATGCTTAAAATAGATGATATACAAATAAGTCAGATAGGAAGTCAACTGAAGAGATGAAATAGAATGTAATGCTAAGAGAATTTAAGAAACAAATTATATTCTTATATTTATTCTGTTATTCAATAAATAAATAAATAAATAAATTCTATGGGGATATTCTTCAGGTTGTATTTTGTCATGATGGTTAGTTTATTGTTCTTCTTTAGCTTTACTCTAATTTTTGATATTAGTAGTTCATGGTCTGTGTCAGAATCTGCTCCTAGTCTTGCTTTTGCTGTGAGAATAGAGCTTTTCCATCTTCTGCTTGAATTATGTAGTCTATCTCATTTCTGCATTGGCCATCCAGTGATGTCCATGTATACAGTTGCCACTTTGGTTGCTTTCAATGTGTTTGCAATGAGCAGACTGTTGTCCTCACAAAATTCAGTCAGTCATTTTCCTGCTTCATTTCTTGATCCTAGGCCAAAATTTCCTACAACCTTTGACTCTGCTCTGTTTCCTACTTTTGCATTCTACTCACCTATGATTAACAAGAAGTCCTGTTTTGGTGTGTGATCATTTTCCTCCTGGACTCCAGCATAGACTCTTTCAGTTTCTTCTCCTTTTCCCTATGAGGCTGGTGCATGGACTTGGATTATGGTTATATTGATGGGTTTTCCCTGAAGCCTTATTGACACGATCCCATCTTGGGAAGAAGGCAGGATATAAATCCAATAAACAAACAAACAAATAAACAAATAAAATTATTCAGTCAGACTTTTCATTATATTCTTTGACTAATTTTGCTACATTTTCCCCTCATAATAAATGCCACTCTGTGTCTTCTTATCCTTTCATTTCCTGAGTAAAACACTGTATAACTTATCTGTCTCAAAATATCTCATTCCTGTCTATTTTAGCTCACTCACACCAAACATTGCAATGTTTATATGTCCCATTTCTTGTTTTACTATGTCTAGCTTCCCTTGGTTCATGGTTCTCATATTCCATGTTCCTATAGTCTGTGTTGTGCAGCTTTGGACTTTCCTTTTGCTTCTGTGCACATCAACAGCTCAACTTCTTTTCAGCTTGAGTCCAGTTGTTTCATTGGTCACAGAGCTATTCGTAATTGTCCTCAGCTCTGTCCTGTTATCTCGTTTTGTGCATCCTGTCACTAACTCTTGTTTAATTTTGGATTGTCTCATCATAGGGTTTCCGTGGTGAAAGATTTTCAAGAGGCGGTTTACCATTCCCTCCCCTCTGCACAGTACAATGTGCCCTTCCCATCCACAGGGGTTTGGTTCCCACAGATCAGAAAAACTGCAGATGCTCAAGCCCCAAATTAATCAATGGTGCTGATGCGCCTGTGTGCACATGCCACCATTGAATAAAAATATGGGATTTTCCTTGGGTTTTTTCCAGGCTGTGAGGCCATGTTCTGGAATAGTTTCTTTCTGACGTTTCGCCTGCATCTGTGGCTGACATCCAGAGAATGGTTAGGTAGGTGTGTGTGTGGAGTTTATATGCTGTGAACCCCTGTTGGAGAGTATATGTAAATTTGTGTACAGTTGCCCCTCCACATTCGCGAACTCAGCATTCGCGGTTTTAATTATTCGCGGTTTGGGGAGGGCCCCCCGGGCCCCCCCAAAACCGTGAAAAGGGGCCTCCGGAGGCCCATTGAAAGCCCTGGGAAGGAGCGGGGAAGGCTGGGGAGGCGTTCACGGGGCCTTGGGAGACCCTCCAGAGGCTCCGTGAAGGCCTGGGGAGGGTGGGGGGAGTCCGCGGGGGCCTTCACGGAGCCTTGGAAGGCTCCGTGAAGGCCCCGGGGAGGATGGGGGGAGGCCTTCACGGAGCCTTGGAAGGCTCCGTGAAGGCCTGGGGAGGGTGGGGGGAGGCTGCGGAGGCCTTCACGGAGCCTTGAAAGGCTCCGTGAAGGCCCCGGGGAGGGAGGGTGGAGGGTGGGGGGAAGCCTTCATGGAGCCTTCGAAGGCTCCGTGAAGGCCTGGGGAGGGTGGGGGGAGGCCGCGGAGGCCTTCACGGAGCCTTCGAAGGCTCCGTGAAGGCCCCGGGGAGGGAGGGGGGAGGGTTGCAGAGGCCTTCACGGAGCCTTGGAAGGCTCCGTGAAGGCCTGGGGAGGGTGGGGGGAGGGCAATCAATATTCGCGGTTTTTTGACATTCGCGGGGGTTCTTGGAACCTAACCCCCACGAATATCAAGGGACAACTGTAATTGAATGGTTAGTTTCTGGGTATAGAAATGCAAGGATGATTGGCGCCAGAGATGTCAAGCTTTTCTGTGTTGCTCAATTTTTCTCACGAGACTTGGAAATTTGTGTTAAAAAAAGAAAAGAAAAAACTAAATGGTGTCCCAAGTAGCTGGTTCATTCTGTGCCAACTTGTGTGTTGTTAAGTATTTATGGCCCTGGGAGAAAAGGGAACAAGGACAGGTAGGATTGCTGAGTGGAGAATCAGGGCTGTTTAATTGTTCAACATGGGATGGAGAAAAATGTGAGAATCCTTGGTGTGCAACTGAGGAGAGAAGGCAGCGTGAATGGAGCAGGGCTGGGCACTTGCTGGCCAATGGGCTAAAGGCGGCCCACAGGGCCCCCATTGGCCCTGCCAGCTTCACCCTTAAGTCCTGCCCTTCCTTCCACGAGGATGAGAGGAAACATCTTCTCTCCAACTTACTGGTGGCTGGAGAGCAGACATTTTCACCCTACCAAATGCTGAGAGCTTCTTTTCTCAGCACTTAGTGGGAGATAAAGTCTTCTGACCTGTATAATGAGAAGGGGAGTGTGGATATTGGGGAATAGTGCGAGAGAGAGAGAGGTTTGCCCTTCTTCCCTTCCCAAGAGGCTCTGGGAAAAGCAAACTGCTGCAGCCTCTCCTTCCTTGTGTGCTCTTTCCCTTTCAGAACTTTGGCCATCCTGACCACTCTCTAGACTTGCTTGGCCATACGTCTCCTGGTTTTCGTCTCTGGAAAGTTGGAGGGGCTGCAATGGATCCCTCAGGCTGAAAAAACAAAAGCCCCCTGCTCCCCGTTGGCCCTGGCACAGAGGCATTTGCCCCCCCCCCCGCCGTGGCTGCTGGAAGGACACAGAGCAGAGCCCCATCCCCATCCCACTCACCCTCCACCCCATTCCGTAATTTGCTCCAAAGCCAGGCATTTTCTCATTCTTTTTTTTCTTTGCACAAGGTTCGTTGGCAAAGAAGATACCAGAAGCGGAAGAGGGCAAGCTTCTTCTTCTTCAGAAGACCCCGCTGTCTTCTTGGCCACAAACCTCTATGGAACAGCTCCTCACCTGGTAAGTTTCCCAAATATTTCTCCCCCCAAGAAAATGATTATCAGCAGGCTTAGGGTTCGCCAGGGCTATTTTAGGCCTTTGTGTACCACAAGAAATGAAGCAGGTGATCACTTCCATGCCATTTCCTGTTAATGGAACACAGCTCTCTTGGGCCTAAAGTGGACCCGGGGAACAGAACAGGGCCTTCCTTTCCCCCCCCCCCAGTGTGTGTGTGTGTGTTACGAATAATTTATATTTGGGGGAATATATTATTTCTCCCAGAAGCTGTATGCAAGGCAGTTTAAAACCCATTTCCAGATAAAGCCAACAATTAGTTATTAAAATGCCAGCAACCATTTAAAAAGTTAGCAGAGAGGCAACATTTAGTTAAAAGCTGAGTGGAATAAAACTGCGTTTGTCACGAGGCAGGGAGCCCAGATATTGCCTCCAGCCTCTGAAAATGGCTTCAAAGTGCCTTAGGGTTGTGGCAAGGGACTCTGGGAGTTGTAGTCTCAATAAAAGACACAATCCCAGGTTCCTAAGGACTCTACACACTTTATTAACATGTAAGTGAGCAGGCTTGCTTAGTAACCTTGGATGTTCAGTCATTGTATACTGTACTAGTATTCTTCATGAAGAAACCTGTAATATATGTATCTATCTAATTACCTTGGGTATTTTGCCATTCCCAGTGTGCTGATTGACTGCGTAGGAAACATACCCAACCAATCTTAGTGCTCCGTTAGTTGGCCAGTCAGCAGCTTGAGGGTGTTTTTCAGCACCACCTCCTTGGCCTACAGCCATGTCATTGCCTGTTGAGCTGCAGTAACTAAATACTCAGCCAGTTCCCCTTGCTATTTTCATATGCATGCATGGGGGGGGGGAATTGTTGCTTTCCATGTGTCCCCCAACCTCTTTCTTCTTTTCCCTCCTGTCCTACCTTGCAGGGTAGGTTTTCCCCCTTCCTCTGCTCTTCACCACTTCTGCACCCCCAAAAATGAGTGCTTTCCCCTTCCTTCTGTCAGGGTAATACTGCTTGAAGTGTAAAGGAAAAATGTTGGAGCAACAGGCCACAGACTAGTACAGCTGAAGTGGCTTTGTTCACATCTGTGGCTACACAGAGGGATGACTAGCAAACCCTCCTATATAGCCAAAGCACAGGATGCATTGTGTGTGGGCTGGTGTTTTGGAGAAAGAGGAGTGTTGCTGTTAAATGTTGAGATTGTTAAGGAGGTTTCCTGTGTATACACTGCATTTATTTATACTGAAATTGAAGATAAAGACCCCCATAAATTTTTGGATGAACCTCACAATCTGTAATTTGTGTGTGTGTGTAAGTGGTTCAGAGCTATGGAACAGCTGCTACCGGAAGCCTTTGTTTTTGTGCCCTTTCTGCTGCACAGTTCTGCTGTTTTGGCTCCTCCTGGGTTAGTTTGTCCCCAGGCTGTGCCAGGTGCCTCTCAGTGAGCCTATGCTGAGTGGACACCTTCTGCCCTGAGGAACTTACAGGCTGCAAAACAAAATGAACCCTGGAAAAGGGTGGGGAGGAGGTGGGAAGCTGCCCTGGGTTTCCAGGCCCTCTTTTTCCTCCTTGGGGGACCTTTTGGGGTCCTCTGGCTGCCCCTGGCTCTGCTTCCATGGGGAGAAAGTCTCTCTTTGCAAATGCTGCACCAGATGGACTGCTGCCTGATTAAAAAAACCTCCAGCCAGTGGGAGGAACCAAAGCCAGTGAGGGAGGGGGACTAGAACAGAGCAAAGGGGGCTCTCATTGGTCACCATGGGAATGCAGCATGCTGCCCTCAAAGGGCAGGTGGTGTTGGAGCAGAAGACTGAGGCTCTGGAGTCTGTGGGATGGGCAAAGGCAAGCCCAAAAACTCATGAAAAAGTTAAGGGTAACCATTCCACCCCCTGCTGGAGGGACTCCTTGGCTTCCTTTTCTATTCATTTCTATTTTTAGCAAGTGGTAGACAAGGGTCCCTGGACCCCCTCTTCTCTAAATGAGGCGGACCAATTGCATGCTACTTCTGCCAAGTATCTAGAGCAGTGGTTCTTAACTTGGGGTCTGGGGACCTCCAGGGGTCCTCGATGTCCTCACAAGGGGTCTTCGAAGACTTGAATGATGCTCAGACTACCTCCTGCTTGCACTGGAGTGGCCAAGTGACAGGAACCAAGGCAAAGACTGGCTGGCTGGCTGGCTGGCTTGGCCTGCACATTACCATTCAACCCATGGCAGCCACAAACTTGCAGGAAGAAGCAGGAAAAAAGTCTTCTCTTCCACCATAGCGCCTCTGAGGGACGGTTTCATGGATGGTGTAATTGGATTATTAGTATTAGTATTGGTTTGCATCTAAAGTTTTGGGGGGGTCCATGGCAATAAAAGATATTTAAAGGAGCCACTGGTAAAGAAAAAGTTAAAAGGCATTGTTGTAGTAATATTATCATTTTTGTTGCCAGGTATTCTTGTTAAATCTTGTTAGGGTTTTAAATCTTGACTTAAATCTTAGGGGCCCATGGCAACAAAGGATATTTAAAGTGGGTCCCTGTTTTTTTTTAAAAAAAGGTGAAGAGCCACTGGTGTAATTGTGTTATTTTTCTTGTTAGAGTTTTAAATCCTGAGTTAAGTCTTGTTGGCCCATGGGAACAAAATATATTTAAAGGGGGTCACTGGTAAAGGAAAGGTTAAGAGCCACTGGCATAATTTCATTCGTTATTAGTATTAGTATAGTTGTGCCTGGCGTAACGTACAGTTTTGTTCCATGCTGTCGTTTCAAGCGGTGGTTAGAGCATGGAGCTTGTGCTGGCAGTGTTCCTTTCACACAGTTCAGCTACATGGTATTATTTTAGGGGGGAAAGTGTTGCATTTTTTTACATGTGGCTGGTGATTGGCTGAGGGAGTGCGAGGAGGGAGGGGACCTTGTGAGGCTCCGGTTGTAGATGCAGACTGAGTGGCAGGAGTGGATTGTGAGGTGGAGAGGGAATTTGCATGTGCATGTGTTATAGGATTATACCAACTTTTTATATGGGTTTTGATATCGCCCAGGGGGTCACATCATTGACCCACAACCCCTTCTGCCCCTGCAGTAGGACCCAGGCAGTTAACTGGGTCAGGGCAACAGAACAATTCACCCTTAATGCAGCTCCGGCGTATGTTACATCAGGTACAGCTAGCAGAATTTAATGTCCTAGAATCTTGGTCCATTAAGTCCCCAGTCATGCATTTTCTCACAGATCTATTAGATGTTATTTTGGGAAAGAAGTACTTTAGATCTGAATCCCAATTCTATTTCGAAATCCAAGGACTGGCCATGAACAGTCCAGCTGCCCCTCAAGTGTAACAAATATATATATGGTAGAACTGGAGATAAAAATTATTCTAAATGCTGATGTTAATCCATATAGATCATTTTTGCAGGTTTACAAAACATATATATAGATGAAATTTTTATATTTTTTGAGAAAGTCTCACAAGTAGAACATTTTTTTTCAAATTGTTTAATAAGATAATCACATTCATTAAATTTTCTAGGTATTATAATTTACAATCACTTCCTTTTTGGAGCTTAATTTTTCTATTCATAATCATAGAATCATAGAATCATAGAATTGCAGAGTTGGAAGAGACAGCGAGGGCCATCCAGTCCAACCCCCTGCCACGCAGGAAATCACGATCAAAGCATCCCCAACAGATGGCCATCCAGCCTCGGTTTAAAGACCTCCAAGGAAGGAGACCCCACCACGCTCCGAGGGAGTGCGTTCTACTGCCGAACAGCTCTGACTGTCAAAAAGTTCCTCCTAATGTTGAGGTGGAATCTCTGTTCCTGGAGCTTGCATCCATTGCTCCGTGTTCCAGTCTCTGGAGCAGCAGAAAACAAGCCTGCTCCATCCTCAATGTGACACCCCTTCAAATACTTAAACAGGGCTATCATATCGCCTCTTAATCTTCTTTTTTCCAGGCTAAACATACCCAGCTCCCTAAGTCTCTACTCGTAAGGCATCGTTTCCAGACCTTTCACCATTTTAGTTGCCCTTCTTTGGACACGCTCCAATGTGTCCATATCCTTTTTGAATTGTGGTGACCAGAACTGGACACAGTATTCTAGGTGAGGTCTGACCAAGGCAGAATAGAGCGGCACTATTACTTCCCTTGATCTAGACACTATACTTCTATTGATGCAGCCCAAAATCGCATTGGCCTTTTTAGCTAATGCATCACACTGTTGACTCATGTTCAACTTGTGGTCTACTAGGACTCCTAGATCTCTTTCACATGTAGTCTCATTCAGCCACGTCTCCCCCATCCTATATCTATGCATTTCATTTTTTCGCCCTAAGTGCAGTACCTTACACTTCTCCGTATTGAATTTCATTTTGTTAGCTTTGGCCCAGCTCTCCAGTCTATCCAAGTCATTTTGAATTTTGATCCTGTCCTCTAGGGTATTAGCTACTCCTCCCAATTTGGTGTCATCTGCACATTTGATAAGTGCATCCCTCATCCAAGTCATTGATAAAGATGTTGAATAGCACTGGGCCCAGGACCAAACCTTGTGGCACCCCACTGGTCACATCTTTCCAAGACGAAGAGGAGCCACTGCTGAGCACCCTTTGGGTTCGGCCGGTCAACCAGTTACAAATCCTTTGAACAGTTAACTTGTCTAGCCCACATTTTACAAGTTTGTTTGCAAGAATGTCATGGGGAACCTTGTCAAAGGCCTTACTGAAATCAAGGTATATGATATCCACAGTGTTCCCTTCATCTATCAAGCTGGTAATTTTATCAAAAAAAGAGATCAGATTAGTCTGGCATGACTTGTTTCTCTGAGACCCATGTTGACTTTTTGTGATTATGGCATTGCCTTCTAAATGTTCACAGACTCTCTGTTTAATGATCTGCTCTAGAATCACACAATAATTGTAGCCAGCTATAAATAACCTACAGATAAAAATGCTTTTTTTACACTAATGGAGCTGTCATTTACACACATTATTAAAAGCCAATCTGCCGTTCTCACAGGGCCATCCAGTCCAACCCCTTTTTGCCCTGCAGGACATTTACACTATCAAAGCCTTCCTGAGATATGACCATCCAGCCTGTGTTTAAAAACCTCCAAAGACGGAGATTCCACCACACTCCTAGGCAGCAGTGAAATCTCTTTTCCTGGAGTATGAACCCATTGCTCCGTGTTCTATTAGTCTCTAGAGTAGCAGAAAGCAAGCTTGCCTATCCTCAGCGTGACATCCCTTCAAATATTTAAACATGGCTATCATGTCCCCTCTTCACCTTCTCTTCTCAAGCTAAACATGACCAGCTCCCTAAGCCGCTCCTCATAGGCCATAATGGCTTCCAGACCTTTTCCTATTTTGGTCACCCTCTTCTGGACATGTTCCAGCTTCTCAATATTCTTCCTGAATTGTGCTGCCCAGAACTAGACACAGCATTCCAGATGAGGTCTGACTAAAGCAGAATAGAGTGTCACCATTACTCCCCTTGATCTAGACACTATATTCCTATTAATGCAGCCTAGAATTGCATTGGCTTTTTTAGCTGGTGCATCACACTGCTGACTCATGTTCAGCTTCTGATCTACTAAGACACTTAGATCCCTTTCGCATGTATTGCCATCAAGCCAGGTGTCACCCATCCTATATCTGTGCATTTCATTTTTACTGGCCAAGTGTAGTATCCTACATTTCTCCCTTTTGAAATTGATTTTGTTAATTTTTTGGCTCAACTTTCTAATCTCTTAAGGGGGTTATTTTGAATTCTGATCCTTTCCTCTGGCACAGATACTCCTAACTTTAGTACAGTAACACACCCCACTTATCCACTTCACTTACCAGTGTCCCAAAAATATTCCACCCAGGAAGTGTTTGTGGGTTTCTTTATGGCCTCAGATTGTAGCATAACAGCAGCCATCAAACGAGCCAAAAGTGGGGCATTAGTCTGGCTGTGTTCATAACCTCTGCACTCTCCTTTCTTTGTAGCAAGACCAGTTGTCGAGGAGGAGGGAGAACCTCGTGAAGGAATGAAAACACCAGAGGAGCAGCCTCCAGTGCCTCATATGGAGCCACTGGAAGTGTCAGCAACTAGGGTGAGTCCAACATCCCCTGTTCAGTCTCTGGAAGATGCTGACTGAAGCCCACAGTGTCCAGTGAGCTCCATCCTTCAAGCCCTGCACCATTCCACCCTCCCACCCCCTTCTATTTGCTCCATGTCCAGACATTTTATCACTCTGTTCTTTCTTTGTACCAGGTTAATGGGAGAAAAATATACCAGCAGCGGAAGAGGGCAGCCCGCAGAAGAAGAAGTAACTGTCTTCCTGGCCCCACAGCTCTAGGCGACGGTTCCTCATCCGCTAATTTTCCAAATATTTCCCTCCACAAAAAAAGGTTATCAGCAGGCTTAGGGGTCACCAGGGCTATTTTAGGCCTTTGTGTACCACAAGAAATGAAGCAGGAGGAAGGGGAGCCTCATGAAGGGATGGAAACCCCACACCAGGAGCCTCCATTCCCACTGGAAGTGTCAGTAAACAGGGAGAGTTCAGCATCCACTATTCAGCCTCTGGAAGATACTGAACGAACCCCAGAGCATCTAGTGAGCTCCTTCCCACAAGTGGAGGAAAACTGCAGTGGTCAGATGGAGGAAGCCAAAGCGGTTGTCGAGGAGGAGGCGGGAACTCAAGAAGGGATGTTATCCCCAGAGCAGCAGCCTCCTCTGAGTAATATGCAACCACTGGAAGTGTCAGCAAAAAGTGAGAATCCAGCATTCCTGGTTCAATCTCTGAAAGATGCTGACAGAAGCCGAGACTGTCCAGTGAGCTCCATCCCACAACTGGCATACAGCTCCAGTGAAGAGATGGAGGAAGCTGGAGCAGTTGTCAAGGGGGAGGGGGAACCCCAAGAAGGCATGAAAACCCCAGACCAACAGCCTCCATTGCCACTGGAAGTGTAGCAAAAAGGGAGAGTCCAGCATCCCCTTTTCAATCAATGGAAGATGCTGACCCACAGTATCCAGTGAGGTCCACCCCACAACTGGAGGACAACGCCAGTACAGAAATGGAGGAAGCCAGAGCGGGTCCCTCAGGTACGAGACATTTACTGTAGACAACAGCATGGATGTCAAATGCTGAGAAATCTATTATTTAAACATGTACTAGTTGTATTCCCACTAGTTCCCCACTGTTTCCCTTTTTGCTGTGTTGTTAACCGATGAAACTCCATGGCAGGAATGCAATGATGTGAACAACTGGACAATGATAACTCACAATGCTTCCGTATTTTTCAAATATTGCATTTGACATTTATCTCAAGAAAAGGAGCAAACAACACACACTTTATACCCCATTTTAAGAACTGCTTATGTCTGTTTCAGAGACACCTAAAGGTTGAGCGTCCAGAGTATTTAGAAAGATCTGTTGTCTCATCCTTCTCCTGAGAAAAATTAGAGCCTAAAATTACATGGCAAAAATGACCTTAACTTCCAAATGTCGAATGGAAACAATGGCCAAGCCAAACACAGGGATACCATTGTGGCCTGTGATTCATCTGACTCTTCCTGATAAATGTGTATATATATATATATATATATATATATAACGAAAAATTACTTTATTTGAAAAATGAAATACGCTAAAGAGGTTTTCTACCTTTGAACTTACTTTCTGTAAGCTTTTTGTGTTGCTGTAGAACTCAGAAAAATACAGGCATTCCTACAGTTGAGAAAGTAGATGGGTTCCTGGGCATTAGTTTTTTTAATAGAAAACTTGGTACTAGAGGCAGAAATAACATGGGAAGAATAGAATCATGGAATTGGAATGGACCCCAAAGGCAATCCAGTCCAACCCCCTTCTGCCCTGCAGGTATACAGGATCAAAGCACTCCTGACAGATGGCCATCTAGCCTCTGTTTAAAAATCTCCAAAGAAGGAGACTCCATCACACTCCCAGGCAGCAGCAGATTCCACTTCCAAACAGCTCTTACTGTCAGGAAGGTCTTCGTAATGTTTAAGTAGAATCTCTATTTTCCTGCAGTTTGAACGCATTCCTCCATTTCCTAATCTCTGGAGCAGCAGAAAACAAGTTTGCTCCATCCTCAGTATGACATCCCTTCAAATATTTAAACATGGTCATCATGTCCCATCTTAACCTTCTTGTCTCCAGGCTAAACATGCCCAGCTCCCTAAGCCACTCCTCATAGGCCATAATGGCTTCCAGACGTTTTCTTATTTTGGTCACCCTCCTCTGGACATGTTGCAGCTTCTCAAAATCCCTTCTGAACTGTGATGCCCAGAACTGAACACAGTATTCCAGGTGAGGTCTGACCAAAGCAGAATCATAGAGTGGCACTATTACTTCCCTTGATCTCAACACTATCAATTGGGCCCTTGGTATCTGCTGGGGTTTGGTTCCAGAACCCCTTGTGGATACCAAAATCCCTGAATACTCAAGTCCTATTATATGCAATAGCATAGCAAAATGGTGTCCCTTATATAAGATGGCTAAATCAGGGTTCTTTTTATTATTATTTTTTAATGAATATTTTCCAGCCATGAATACTTATATCCGTGGATACGGAGGGACAATTGTACTCCTATCAATGCAGCCTAAAACCACACTGACTTTTTTAGCTGGTGCATCACACTGCTGACTCATGTTCAGCTTCTGATCTACTAAGACACTTAGATCCCTTTCGCATGTATTGCCATCAAGCCAGGTGTCACCCATCCTATATCTGTGCATTTCATTTTTACTGGCCAAGTGTAGTATCCTGCATTTCTCCCTTTTGAAATTAATTTTGTTAGTTTTTTGGCTCAACTTTCTAATCTGTTACGTGGGGTCATTTTGAATTCTGATCCTTGCCTCTGGCACAGATACTCCTAACCTTAGTACAGTAAGACCTCCCCCACCCCCTTAATCCACTTCACTTACCAGTGTCCCACAAATATTCCACACAAGAAGTGTTTGTGGGTTTCTTTATGCCCTCAGACTGTAGCATAACAGCAGCCATCAAACGGGCCAAAATTGGGGCATTACTCTGGCTGTGTTCATAACCTCTGCACTCTCCTTTCTTTCTAGGAAGACCAATTGTGGAGGAGGAAGGGGAGCCTCATGAAGGGATGCTAACCCTACAGCGGCAGCCTCCATTCCCACTGGAAGTGTCAGCAAACAGGGAGAGTTCAGCATCCCATATTCAATCAACGGAAGATGCTGAACGAACCCTCGAGCATCTAGTGAGCTCCTTCCCACAAGTGGAGGAAAACTGCAGTGCTCAGAAGGAGGAAGCCAAAGCAGTTGTCGAGGAGGAGGCGGGAACTCAAGAAGAGATGTTGGCCCCAGAGGGGCAGCCTCCTTTCCCTCTGAGTAATATGCAACCAATGAAAGTGTCAGCAAACAGCGAGTGTCCAGCATTCCTGGTTCTATCTCTGGAAGATGCTGACAGAAGCCGAGACTGTCCAGTGAGCTCCATCCCACAATTGGCATACAGCTCCAGTGAAGAGATCGAGGAAGCTGGAGCAGTTGTCAAGGGGGAGGGGGAACCCCAAGAAGGCATGAAAACCCCAGACCAACAGCCTCCATTGCCACTGGAAGTGTCAGCAAAAAGGGAGAGTTCAGCATCCCCTTTTCAATCAATGGAAGATGCTGACCCACAGTATCCAGTGAGGTCCACCCCACAACTGGAGGACAACGCCAGTACAGAAATGGAGGAAGCCAGAGCGGGTCCCTCAGGTACGAGACATTTACTGTAGACAACAGCATGGATGTCAAATGCTGAGAAATCTATTATTTAAACATGTACTAGTTGTATTCCCACTAGTTCCCCACTGTCTCCCTTTTTGCTGCATTGTTATCAGAGGAAACTCCATGGCAGGAATGCAATGATGTGAACAACTGGAGAATGATAACTCACAATGGTTCTGTATTTTTCAAATATTGCATTTGACGTATCTATTTCAGGAAAAGGAGCAAACAACACATACTTTATACCCCATTTTAAGAACTGCTTATGTCTGTTTCAGAGACACCTAAAGGTTGAGCGTCCAGAGTATTTAGAAAGATCTGTTGTCTCATCCTTCTCCTGAGAAAAATTAGAGCCTAAAATTACATGGCAAAAATGACCTTAACTTCCAAATGTCTAATGGAAACAATGGCCAAGCCAAACACAGGGATACCTTTGTGGCCTGTGAATCATCTGACTCTTCCTGATAAATGTGTGTGTGTGTGTGTGTGTGTGTGTGTATAATGAAATACACTAAAGAGGTTTTCCAGCTTTGAACTTATTTTCTGTAAGCTTTTTGTGTTGCTGTAGAACTCAGAAGAAAAATACAGGCATTCCTCAGTTGAGAAAGTAGATGGGTTCCTGGGCATTACTTTTTTTTAACAGAAAACCTGGTACTAGAGGCAGAAATAACATGGGAAGAATAGAATCATGGAATTGGAATAGACTCCAAAGGCCATCCAGTCCAACCCCCTCTGCCCTGCAGGTATACAGAATGAAAGCACTCCTGACAGATGGCCATCTAGCCTCTGTTTAAAAACCTCCAAAGAAAGACATTCTACCACACTTCCAGGCAGCAGTGGATTCCACTTCTGAGCAGTTCTTACTGTCTGAAAGTTCTTCCTTATGTTTAGGTGGAATCTCTTTTCCTGGAGTTTGAACCCATTGCTCCATGTTCTATTAGTCTCAGGAGCAGCAGAAAACAAGTTTGCTCCATCCTCAGTATGACATCCCTTCAAATATTTAAACATGGTCATCATGTCCCTGTGGTGACCTGTACACGGTCAACCCACCACCTTAACACTCTGGCTTTATGATGGCAGTCCTGTGGGTTCTCTTGCATCCATCCCACTACTGCCCCCAAAAGAATGTGTGAAGCACCAACCACTTTCTATTGGGACAGCCCTTTGTGTCCCTAATATCAGATAGTGTGGTTTAAATTAAATGGAGGCCAAGCAGCTTTAAACTCTAACGAAAGTTTATTGAAAAATATAAAACAAATAAACTGTAGTTGAGTATTAAAGTTGTTAATCTTCTTAAGGCTTAGGTACATCAGATTCCTTTTAAAATAATAACATCAATCTAGACGCACCAGCACTACTAACTCAGGCACAAAGTCCTAAATCCCTTTTATATACTTGCTCTGAGCTTCTCCCTACTAGACTCTCCAAGTCTATTCAGTCCCTCTCTGGACCCTTAAGACCCTTCTGTGGTCATCAGACAGAAAAGTTCCCTCAGGAACACTAAGAGCACACCCTCCCTTTGGTGTAACTCTTTCTTTCCAGTAAACCTCCAAACAACTAACCCCCCTCACTCTCTGTCAGGCCCCTTTTATAGCTGTGCCCAGCTGCCTTCCTATTGGCTGGGCACCTGCTGCTCTGCGATTAGCTAAAAGAGCGGCCTTTTCATCACTTTTCCTGGAGTTTGAACCCATTGCTCTGTGTTCTATTAGTCTCAGGAGCAGCAGAAAACAAGTTTGCTCCTTCCTCAGTATGAAATCCCTTCAAATATTTAAACATGGTCATCATGTTCCATCTTAACCTTCTCGTCTCCAGGTGAAACATGCCCAGCTCCCTAAGCCGCTCCTCATAGGCCAGAATGGCTTCCAGACCTTTTCTTATTATGGTCACCCTCCTCTGGACATGTTCCAGCTTCTTTTTTTTTTTTTAAATTATTTTAAATTTATTGAATACACATAACATACAATATACAAAAAACAAAACAAAAAAACAGAAACATATACAAAAAAAGACACCCAACACATACAAAACACCTAATTTAACCTTGTATTCACAGAACACCTAGACAATTAAAAGACTTCCCGCATAATCTTGTTTGACTCTACTACATATTTTGAAATTGCCCTCCTATTCAAGTTATTATATCCTTAATATCACGATTTTTTGACTTATAGATCTGAATACCTACATTATCTTCCTTCTTCAATTGTTTTTCCACTGTAATTTATCATTTATTCCTAAAACAAATAATATTTTATTAAATAATAACCTTATCTTATAACCATTCTTCTTCCATTGTATATTCCCTTCAATATACCTTCTTAGCTCCAAGTATCACAGTGTAAAAAAGAAAAAAAATCATTATATATACATGATATCTGTCTAATTATAAAAGCCCAAAGTGGTTATATTTTCTTCTTTTTGTTTACAATACTTTATAAATGGTTCCCATATCTTTATATAGTCTTCTGTTGTTTTTTTCCTCATCCAATTTGTCAGTTTATCCAATTTAGCTAATTCAACTACTTTTCCCAACCATTCTGATTTTAAAGGGACTTCTTCATTCCTCCAATTTTTTGCTAAAACCAATCTTGCTACTGTGACCAAATAAAGTATCGGGGATCTATGTTCCTTCTCTTCTGGATTTTCTATATTAATCATATTTCATAAATACATTTTGGGTCTTAGACCTAAATTAATTCCTATAATTTTCTCTATTTCTTTATTAATTTTTACCCAATATCTTCTTATTGTATTACAGTCCCACCTCATGTGGTATAAGGAGCCTGGACAGTCCTTACATCTCCAACAAAGTGGAGATATGCTCTTCTTCATTTTTGCTAATTTAAGCGGAGTCATGTACCACCTATACATTAGTTTATAGAAATTTTCCTTCAAGTTATAACAACAGGTGAAATTCAGATCCCTTTTCCAAATAGCCTCCCATTGTTCCAATTGAATATTTTGCCCTATATCCCTGGCCCATTTCACCATACAGTTCTTTACTTGTTCATCTTCCGTATACCATCTCAATAACATTCTATAGAGTTTACTAATTAAATTTTTATTATCTGATGTCAACAACTTTTCAGATTCTGAAGTTTCATCTTCCTATTGTCTTTCTTTTAAATCATCTTTTATTCTAGATCGAATCTGATAATAACTTAGCCATTGTAATTGATATCCTTCTGTCACTAAATCCTGCCAGTCTTTGATTTCCCATTTATTTCCTTTTTTTCCTCATGATTTCTCTCGATAAGTTATCCAATTATAGTCCCTTAATTCGTTTTTGCAAAATGGTTCCTGAGGTGATAGCCATCCTGGGATCTTTGGACATATCCTAGCTTTATATTTTCCCCAAATTCTAATCAGTGATCTTCTTCTTATATGATCTTTAAAATCTTTAATAATTTTGGTCTTGTTATATCCCAAGTATCCGTGCCAGCCTAATTTTAATCAAACCCCTCTAACTCTAAATCTCTTTTGTTCTCCAATAATACCCATGTTTTAACCAAGAGAGACATGTTGCTTCAAAATAGATCCTCAAATCTGGTAAGCCCAGTCCACCTCTTTCTCTGTCATCTATTAAAAGTTTCCATTTAATTCTGGGTTTCCTCCCTGCCCGTAAGAATTTATTTATATCTGTCTGCCAAATTCTAAAAATTTTATTTGTAATAATTATTGGAATTGTTTGAAAAAGGAACATTAATTTTGGTAATACATTCATTTTAATAGAGGCTATTCTACGTAATAATGATAAATTCAATCCTCGCCATCTATTCAGATCATTTTTAATATTTTTCCAAGTTACCTCATAGTTATTCTGGAATAGTTGCTGGTTATTGGTTGTCAAATTAATTCCTAAATATCTTACTTGTTTTACTATCTCACATTCCGATATCTTTTCTGATTCTTGTTTTTTCTCCTCATCTAAATTCTTGGTTAATTTTTTTGTTTTTTCTTTGTTAACTATAAATCCTGCTACTTTGCCAAATCCTTCTATTTTTCTCATTAATTTATCTGCTTCCATTATTGGATTCTCTAAGATAATTACCAAATCATCAGCAAATGCTTTAACTTTGTATTCTTCTTTCTTTACCCTGATACCCTTAATTCCTTTATCTTTTCTTAATGTCAAAATGAACAATAAAGGAGATAATGGGCATCCCTGCCTGGTGCCTTTCTCAATCCTTAATTCATTAGTTAATTTCCCATTTATTATTAATCTAGCTTTTTTTCCCCAATAAATCATTTCGATCCATTTACAATTTTTTTTGCCAAATTCCATTTCTTTTATCATACTTTTATCATAAAAGACCAATTTAAATTATCAAACGCTTTTTCTGTGTCCAGAAATAATAGAGCTCCTTTAGTTTCATTATGATAATGTAAGTATCTAATATATTGATTATTGATCTGATATTATCTTTAATTTCCCTTTTGGGAAGAAATCCATTTTGGTCACTTTGTATATAATCTTGTAGGAATTTTTTTGTGTCTATTTGCCAGTAACGCTGTAAAAATTTTGTAGTCCTCATTTAACAATGAAATGGGATGATAATTTTTTAATTGTAATTGGTCCTTTCCTTCTTTTGGGATTAGTACTACGTTTGCCTCTTTCCAACTGTTAGGAATTTAATTCTTTTTAAATATATCTTGCAGTACCATCGAAAAAGGTGTAATTAATTCTGCTTGGAATATTTTATAGTATTCTGCTAGCAGACCATCTGGTCCTGGTGTCTTCTTTGATTTCATATTCCTTATTATAGCTGTAATTTCTTCTATTGTTATATCTTAATTCAGTTCTGGTTTTTTAGTATCTGTTACTTTACTAATATTACATTTTTTAATATATTCATCCATCTTTGCTAGGGGCACTTCTTTTTTTATATATATTGTCTTAAAGTAATTATGTAATATTTTCTGAATTTCCATTTCATCAGTAATTTCTTTATCTCCCGTTTTAATTTTCGTTATTAATCTTTTGGCTCTTTCTTTCCTCAATCTATAGGCCAACCATCTGCCCAGTTTATTACCAAATTCAAAGTCTTTTTGTTTTAGGAAGTCTAATTTTTTCTTCATTTCTTCTGTCATAATCATGGCTAACTGTTTTTGCAATATTTTAATCTGTTTCTTAATTTTCTTATTATGCGGATTCTTCATCAATTCCTGTTCACGTGTTTTTATTTCATCCAATAGTATTTTACGCCCTGCTTGTTTCCTTCTATTAATTATTACATTCCAATTTTTAAAGACACCCCTCATTACTGCCTTCCCAGCATCCCAAACCACGCTGTTATTTACCTCACTGTTTAGGTTCAATTCAAAATATTCTTTCAACCTTGTCCTACTATCTTCAATAACTTCTTTTTTAAATAACAATGCTTCATTTATTCTCCAATTAGTCATACCTTTACTACCTTTCATTGTCATTTGGACCGGGTTATGATCTGATAGTGGTTTGGGTAAAATATCAATTTTTAAACCCTATTTACTAAGTTTATACTGATCCAAATCATATCAGTCCTTGAGAATGAACAATGTACATCTGAATAGTAAGTATAATTTTTAGCTTCTCCTTCTTTGAATCTCCAGATATCTGCTAATTGCAGCTCTTCTATTGCATCAAAAAAATCTTTGGTTAATTTTGCTTGGTACTTTTTTTAGTTTTATTACCAATTATTGTAATTTAATTGCCCAATTCTATTTTTTAATTCTCCAAAGAAACTAAATTTCTCTTCTATAGGAACATAAATACCAATTATTAATATTTTAATTTTATCCAAAATTATTTCCACCATTATAAATCTTCCTTTCTCATCAGCTAGAATCAAGGTTGGTTTTAGCTGTGGGTTTACATACAGTACCACATCTTTTTTCTTTTTTACATTTGATGATACAAAAACTTCTCCTAAGAAGTTTTGTTTTAACAAGTATTCATGCGTTTTTTAAATCTTAGTCTCCTGTAGACAAATAACATCAGTTTTATTTTTCTTAAGATAATGAAATACTAATTTTCTTTTCTTTTCAGCATTTAGTCCCTTAACATTCCAAGTCAAAAATTTTGTTTCCACCATCAGTTTTGTATAAATTCTTAACTTAAAAACATAGCAGTAGTAGTAATGGTATCAATAAAAGTTTTATCAGGAGAATAGAAAAGAAAATACTAAAGAATCATTTTCATGGGACACCTTGAAGGCGGTCATACGTGGTTTATTGATTCAGGAGGGAGCAAAACAAAAAAAGAGAGAGAGAAGCAAAAAGACATGCTCTGTTGCAAGATATAATAAAATTAACTCAAGATCATAAATCTAATCAAAGTGACCAAACGTTAAACCAATTAATGAAAAATTGCAGAAGTAGAGGAATTAGATTAAAAAAAAATACAAATAGACAAATAGCCATACAATACACAAAAGCATTTTATTACCAACATGGAAATAAAAATTCAAAGTTAGTAGCATGACTGGTTTTAAAAAAAAAGCAGAAAGAAGATTTAGTCCACAAATTAAATCCCAAGATGGCAAAACCATACCAAAACCAATGAAATATTACCAAAAAAACATAAATTTTACCAGGATTTCTATAAAACAGAACAATCCCCACCTTTAAATCTTGCACAATTTTTGAAAACTCTTAAAATATCCAAAATAAAAGAACAACACAAAAATGCCTTGAAGTCTCCTATTACACCACAAGAGATTGATCACACCATCACCCAACTAAAACTTGAAAAGCACCAGGCCCTGATGGCTATACAACTGAATTTTATAAACAACTTAAAATTGATTTAATCCCACATTTACATAATCTTTATAATGAACTTCTAAAAAATGCTCCACACCCATACAGCTGGAAGAGATCCCAAATCATTCCAATACTAAAGACAGAAGACAACATATCCCCAGTATCAGCTTTTAGACCAATGGCCCTGATTAAACAATGATATCAAAATAATGACATCTATATTTTTAAATGACTTAATACTTTTATTACTGAAAATATATATTAACCAAAAAGGATTTATGACAGGCTGACACCTAGCAGATGCTATTAGAAGAACACTTAAACATCATTTATCACTACAACAAAAACCACACACTACTAGCCGTAATTTCACTGGGTGAATTTAAAGCATTTGACCGTGTGGAATGGCCATATCTTTTTATTTAATTTGAATGAATATATGTATTTTTATTATGAACTGTTAATAAAAGGAATTACGTGTTAAAAAAAGATAAAAGGGGTTTTATATCATTTTGTATATATACCGACATCTTATCAAATTTACATGTGTGCATAATCCATGCTTGGTTTTTGTTGGAGAGATTGTACTTTATAAGTTGTCAGAGTTAATTTATGAAATATCTTTATTTACTGTATGATACAAAGGAGACGTACTCCATGGCCTTTCTTTAAGAAACTTCCAGCAATTTAAAAAAAAACTGGTCAGGAACTTGTTCAATGGTAGTGTTACCAGCAATTCTGTTTAAAAAAATGATCTGTATGTTGATATATTGAGATGTATTTAAATATGTAAAAAAATTCCTTATGAAACCTGCAAAAGGTCATACAGATAAATTTATTTTGCTAAATGTTGTATGCATCTTTTCATATATATATATATATATATATATATACATACATACATACATATATGTAAACATAGTGCACGTGCATTAAGGGGAAAGGGTAAAAGAAAGCAACATAGCATTATTAGAAACAGCAGGAGCGAAGAACCAATATAAGTGTATGCAACAATCATGAACTACATTCTACCTAATGGTTCTGCTTAGACAGAGAGAAACAGACAAACAAATAAACAGCATAGTGTAATTTTTAAAGGTATGCAAAGGTACCCAGAAGGTCAGAAGACCTAATGGAAGCATCTAGGATGTCACTGCATAGTGGAATTACACATGCCTCCCATGGGGAGGCATTACTCTGGTGGACCATCTGCTCTTTAAGCAATTGCACGATTAGACATATAGACAAAGCAGAAACATGAAGTACCGGTAACTATTTTACTTTTCAAACAGTTAAACAACAGTCAACTGGTAGGGGTCTAGCAAAAAATAGTATGTGGTTTCAAACACATACTGAGAGAAAGTAAGGCACAAATACACAAAGAAGTATTCAACAAGGGGTTATGAAATACCATACAACCAGTGACCACACTATATAGCAATCCTAAAGCAATTATGACAAGTTGTGGCATTGAAGCAGAGATAACTAGAAAGAGCACTTAGATCAATTTAAGGCACTATAGGAAACACAGAATATATGGTAGGTGACTTTTCCCTAAGGGCTATAGCATGGTGGCTTTTTTCACATTCTGCTTCTTTCTCCACCCATGATCTCGGATGGGCAGGAGACAGAAATAAGACAAGATAGTGATGAACTACTCATAGAATCATAACATCATAGAATTGGAAGAGACCTCAAGGGCCATCCAGTCCAATTTCCTGCCATGCAGGAATACACAATCAAATCATTCCCGACAGATGGCCATCCAGCCTCTGTTTAAAAACCTCCAAAGAAGCAGAATCCACCACACTACAAGGCACTGTATTCCACTTCCAAACAGCTCTTACTGTCAGAAAGTTCTTCCTAATGTTTAGGGGAAATCTTTTTTCCTGTAGTTTGAATCCTTTGCTCCACGCCCTAGTCTCTGAAGCAGCAGAAAATAAGCTTGCTCCATCCTCAGTATGACATCTTTTCAAATATTTAAACATGGTTATCATGTCCCCTCTCAACCTTCTCTACTCATACTCTTTGGTTGGAAAACACCCAGCCTTTCTTTCTTTGCCGACCAGATAGGGGTGTGGCCTTATAATGTGGTGGGACTCCTGTGCTGTTTTTTAATGCATTACAAATAAACATATCCCTGATGGACTCAAGGGGAACTTTTTGGAAGTATGAAAAAAAATAGGGAAGAGACAAGGGACAGCTACTACAGGGATTATAACCATAAAGATAGAAGACTATATATTGTAAAAAGATTATGTTCTAATAATTTGTAATTGTGTGGATGGTGTTCTTTTATTATTATTTTTATTTCTTTAGAAATGTAACAATCAGGTTACAGGTACTGTAAGAAATATTAGCAGTATAATGTCTCCAACAAGGTTATTGATGTAACCAGAATAAAAATTATTAATTAAAAAAAAAACTACCTCAACAGATCTGCTCCAAGTCCTGCATGAAAAGGCCACCGGAAGTGAAATGAGATGTAGGGGTGTGGAGTAGAGACACAACAATGAAAACATGCCCTTGGAGGACCACACAATGACTTTATGTTAGAACAGGCATGACATTTCCCACCACATCTCTGTTTGTAGTGGGAGATTTGCACAGTTTAGGTCCATTGACGGGCAGAGCCTGTGAATGAGTTATTGCGCAGCAGAGACCAAACAGAGATGGGGGAAACACTGAATAAGGATGACGTCATGCAGTACGTGAAAATCAAATCAAAAACTGAAGTGATATCATGATGGAACAAGCCCTTGTGTGGTAAATCTCCTAGTCCTCTGATTTTCTGACCGCAGTCTCCACTCTGATTAACCAGTGAGCCAGGGGTGAGAAATCTTGAACTATTTCAGCGTCTTCGTCCTCTAAAGTTATGCAAACCATATGTGGTTATTTTTGTTGAAAGAGGGAGGAGTTGTCAGATAAAGAGATGTTGAAAGGTTGTGTACTTCCTGTCTTTATGGATGTTTTTTCCATCCCTAGTGTCAACTGCCACCTCTGCAGTCAGTGTGAGATTGGTGAGAGAGATTTCTTCTCACCTCTTCTTTCTTAGCTCCATAGTGGATACTTTAACGTGGGGTGGACACCTTTCTAAGGAACAATTTTCTACCCCTGGCATCCATTAGCTCCTGCACAGACTGCCAAAAATTCCACCACCACCACCATCACCACCACAATAATAATAATAATAATAATAATAATAATAATAAAAAATTGAAGTGACCCCAAGTCCTCTTTTGGTTTGGAAAAAAAATGTTTTTTAAGGTTAAATGGTCCAGGGGCGGGGGTGGAAATTTGAGGTTTATTTAAAAGATGAATCACTGTTTATAGAGGCTGACTGTAGGCTGTAACACATCCAGCCCAAAGGAGCATCCTTCCTAAGATACTGTCTTTCTTTGTCTTCCAGATTACCCTGTCTGCAATTCTCCCAGATGCAAAGGCACAGACAGAGGGTTGCTGAGGCTTAGAGAGGCCGAGCCTAGGATTGCCGAGGAGCAAAGTGCCTATTATGGTGAGAGGGAAAGAGATTCGGAGACCAGGGCTCACAGAAACAACAGGAGTGTTCACTGGTCCAGTGAAGTGCTATCCTAGGACGATGCCAGCACTTCCGGCTGAGTGAACCTTGGAGCCCTCTGGGATCGAATGGTCGGGTGGGGGCGGGATTTGAGGCCTAATTAAAAGATGAATCTCTGTATATGGAGGCTGACTGTAGACTGTAACAAATTCAACCCAAAGGAGCATCCTTCCTGAAATACTGTCTTTCTATGTGTTGCAGGTAACTATTTCTGTGACTGTCCCAGATGCAAAGGCCCAGATAGAACATTGCTGAGGTTTAGATCGGCCAAGCCTAGGATCGCCAAGGGGCAAAGTGTCTATTATGGTGAGAAGGAAATAGATTCAGGGACCAGGGCTCACAGAAACAACAAGAGGGTTCACTGGTCTAGTGAAATGCTATCCTGTGACGATGCCAGCGCTTCCGGCTGAGTAAACCTTGGAACACTCCGGGATCACCAGTGGTCAGGGGGGGGGGAGGGATTTGAGGCCTAATTAAAAGATGAATCACTGTTTATGAAGGCTGACTGTAAGCTGTAACACATCCAACCCAAAGGAGCATCCTTCCTAAGATACTGTCTTTCTTTGTCTTCCAGATACCTGTGACTGTCACAAATGCAGATGCATAGCCAGAGGGAAGCTGAATTTTAGACAGGCATCATCTAGGGTTGCCAAGTGGCATAGTGTCTATGATGGTGAAAGAGAAACAGATTTGGAGACCAGGGCTCACAAAAACAATCGCCAGATTCACTGGTCAAGTGATGTACTATCCAGTGATCATTCCAGCGCTTCAGACTGAGTGAATCTTGGAGCCCTCTGGGATAGAACTCACAACATTATGGCTGCAGGACCAGCATTTCTCCACTGAGCTCCCCACAGTCCATCATCACCAAGACATGAAAATCTCAGTCCAAGGAAATGATGGGGTAGAGGAAGAAAGGTGCAAAGCAGAAGGGGAGAACAGAAGAGGAGGAGAACAGGCCTGTGCTGAATGCAGTCTGTGGAGAAAAAAAGGGCTAGGGTATGGAGATGCAACCTCTGGACTCCAGAGTCTGGAGCCATTCTGCCATGGCCCTTGGGAAGGGAGGGAGGGAGGGGAGAGTATCTTGGAGGCAGGACGTTGACATGGGGAGGGGGTAAGATCACAAATGAGACACAGGGGCAACAAGTCCCTTGAGTTCCCCACGGGCCAATGGAAACTGGAGGAAGGGAGTCTTTGGGCGGGACTCACTTATCCCCATGCTTTCGGGATAATGAATAGGCCCAGCCAGTAAATGGATGGCTGAGGAGGGAACAAGATCTATCAGGCAATCTAGAGGGGAGGCTCACCAGCTATGCAGCCCCCTTCTTTGTTGTCCCCCACCACATCCAGGCCTAAGGCAAAGAATTTATTTCTGCCCTGCCAAGGACTGGACCTGAGTGGGATCAAGTGGCTAAAAGGGGGCTGATCCCAAATAGGACAATGGGACCAGGATGCAGGAAGCCACTGGGCAGTGTCTGGGTGCCTGGTTGAGGGCACAAAGGAATTGGGTTAAGATATCAATACATTGTTGTGTTTGTATCTGTACAAGGCCAAGTATAGAACTTGTATTACATAATCTCTGTATATAGCTGTAATCAAAATTATTCAAACCACATTGCAAATCAGGTTTATTGTCAACATTTACAGACTGTCAGCTGTTTGCAATAAACAAATCAAACAAAAGCAATTGAAATAGTTCAACACACGAAGGCGTCAAGTAGTTTCTCCAAATTCAACTGAAAATGCGACTTATAATGACTTCTCCAGTCCCAAAATTATTCAACCCTCTGAAGAGAATCCCTTACAGCAGCACAAATATGCAAAACAGGCATTGTCTTAAGCACACCTGATGCAACTAATCAAGGGCTCCAGTAGTTGCACCAGGTGTGCTTGAATTGGAACACATGAAATACCTGAACTGGCTCATGGTTTGTTGCATGGCACATTTGACTGCATGTGAGAAATGTGCTATTTTGGGGAATACTCCCCAAAATAGTATTCTACGGTGAACTCGCCATGGGTCAGCATAAGAGGGGTGCTCCAAAAAAGCGATACAAGGACTCCCTGAAACAACACCTCAGGCTTGGCCAAATTGATCACCAACAATGGTTTGCCCTGGCCTCACATCGGGAGGCATGGAGACACACTATCCACAATGCTGCAGCCTTATTTGAGAACTCACGCCGGACAAGTCTTGAAGAGAAACGGCAACGCAGAAAGAATCACAACCCGGAAACATCACCCAAGGAAACTTCTGCTGTGCTTTCTGCAACTGGATTTGTTTATCTTGGATTGGCCTTTTTAGTCATCAACGCGCTTGCAGAAAGCGCAGGATAAGTCCTTCCTGAATCTTCATTTGCGAAGAGAAACCAGAGAGAGAGAAATGTGGCTAAGTCAAAAGAGTGGTCCAAAAAGTTAAGAGAAGACACTACCTGGACAGGGCAGAAAAGGGAAGCAATCAATTGCTGCAACCAGATTTCTGAGAAGGCAGGTTGAGAAAAACCCTCAAGTAATTACAGAAGACCTGCAGAAAGACTTAGTGGCAACAGGCGGTGAGGTTTCTGTGAGCACAGTAAGGCACATACTAAATGTAGAAGGTTTCCATGCCAGAACTCCAAGATGTACATATCTACTGACCCAAAAGCCCAAGAAGAGTCAGCTCTATGGTTAAAATCATATAAATAAGCCACATTCTGTTCTGTTCTGTTCTGTGGAGTAATGAAACAAAACTATTTCATTGGGATTCTGTTCTGTGGAGTAATGAAACAAAACTGGAACTTTTCAGCCCAATGGATCAGTGGTATGCCTGGAAGAAGAAGAAGGAAGCTTACGCTGACAAGAACCCTTTGCCTACAGTTAAGAATGATGGTGGCTCAGTGGTGATGCTCTGAGGCTGCTTTGCATCCTCTGGCACTGGAAACCTGCAGCATGTGGAAGGTAGTAAGATGGATTCACAGAAGTATCAGGAAATTGTGAAGTCTAAGACTTTCACAGCCAGCATCCATAGGTTTTTCATGGTTTTTTTTCCAGGCTGTGAGGCCATGTTCTGGAAGAGTTTATTCCTGATGTTTCACCTGCATCTGTGGCTGACATCTTCAGAGAATGGTTGGGTAAGGGCGTGGGGGTTTTATATACTGTGAGTCCCTGTTGGAGAGGATATGTAAATTTGTGTATCTCAGTGGCTAGTTCCTAGGGTGGGAAGATATGCAAGGAGGATTAGTGTCTGTTTAGTGAATGGTCCATTGTCTGCTGGAAATCCCCCTGTCTCTGGATGGAGTTCATTTGCAAGTGTTGAGTTTTGATTTTGGTGTTTTTCAGGGCTGGTAGCCAAATTTTGTTTACTTTAAGGATTCTTCCTTCCTGTTGAAGTTGTCCAGGTGTTTGTGGATTTCAATAGCTTCTCTGTGCGTTCTGACATGATAGTTCTTGGCCTGGTCCAGAATTTCTGTTTTTAAATAATATTTTGTGTCCAGGTTGGTTTATCATGTGTTCTGCTACTGCTGATTTTTCTGGCTGTCCCACTATGCAGTGTCTCTCATGTTCCTTGATTCGTGTTTGCACACTGCGTTTTGTGGTCCCCATGTAAACTTGTCCGCAGCTGCATGGTATGCAGTAAACTCCTACGGCTGTGAGAGGGTCTCTTTTGTCCTTCGCTGAGCATTGCATTTCTTGGATTTTCTCAGTTGGTCTGTAGATCATTTGGAGGGTTTCCAAATCAGTTTTCCTATTCTGTCTGTGATTCCTTTGATGTATGGTAAAAATACCTTCCCTTTGGGTGGCTGTTTTTCTTCATTCCTGTGTTTTTTCTGGGTCTGGCTGCTCTTGTGATGTCTGATCTAGAGTAATCATTAGCCTGTAGAACCCAGTTTAGGTGCTTCAGTTTGTCCTCCAGGTAGTGGGGTTCACAGATCCTTTTTGCACGGTCTACCAATGTTTTTATTGTGCTTCTTTTTTGTCCTGGGTGATGATTGGAGTTCTTGTGTAGGTATCTGTCCACATGTGTGGGTTTTCTGTATACATTGTGGCCTAACCGTTGGTTTGGTTTGCAGATGACTAGGACATCCAAGAATGGCAATGTTCCTTCCTTTTCTTTTTCCATCGTGAATTGGATATTTAGATGGATGCCCTTCAGGTCTTTCAGAAATGTGGCCAAATCTTCTTCTTCATGGCTCCAAATGGTGAAAGTGTCATCCACATATTAGAACCATGTTGTGGGGGGTTTTGGTGCTGTTTCCAGGGTTTGCATTTCAAAATATTCCATGTAAAAGGTTAGCTATCACAGGGCTCAGAGGGCATTTCTGAACCACCCGAACAAGATTCTATAAACAACTACTGCAATGGGACCAAGAAGAAGAGATCATAAAGGACAGCATGATAAAGTGGGCACAGAACATTGGGCATGAAATAGAGTTAGCAAAATGGGAAAGAATGTGGAAAGTTAGAATGAAATATACATTATCACAAGATATAAAAGAAAACACATATGAAATGTTTTATAGATGGCATCTATCCCCACAAAAGTTGGCAACAATTTATCAGGGCTTAAGGAACAACTGTTGGAAGTACAATCAAGTACAAGGTACATACTTCCACATGTGGTGGACTTGTGGCAAAGCAAAAAAAAATATTGGAAAGACATTCACAAAGTTATGACAGAAATGCTACAAGTCAATATTCCACTTAAGCCAGAGACACTTTTATTAGTCATGATAGATAAATCAATAGAAAAAGAACATGGAACGATAATATTCTACTTACTATCAGCAGCAAGAATATCATACATAAGCCCGTGGGAAAATCCTTTGACATCAACAATAGCGGATTGGTTAATCAGAGTATATGAAATGATAAACTTACCTGCTTAATGAAAGGGAAAAGCATAGAGAAATTTCAACGAGATTGGGAAAAGTGGTCAGACTATTTGGAAAAAAACATGGGGTGACTTTGCGACAACTGGGTTGAGAAATTAAGAATTGATGAGGAAAAGAGGAGAAGAAGATAGAAGATAGCAGATTAACATTTTGCTTATAAGGGGGGAAATGGGATGAGACAGATGTTGGTTGAAGAAGAGTAAGAATTTATGAAATATAGCTCCTTTCACCTTTTTACATTGTTTTGGAAGTAATATTTATAAGAGATATATGTCTTAAGTTATATAAGATTTAAAGTAAATGGGATAATGGTATAAATGACAACTTGACTAAGAGGGAAATTATATGCTAAACAATGCCTAAAGATTTATGGAAGTTGAGTGATGAAATTGATTATGGATGTAGATAAAATATGTTAATACTGAAAAAGAGATTGACGCTGTTGCTGCAGATGTCTCTATACTAATGCACAGGGCATGGGAAATAAACAGGATGAACTTGAACTCTTAGCACAGCAAAACAAATATGATTTAATAGGTATCACTGAAACCTGGTAGGATGCGTCTCATGATTGGAATGTACTAATAGAGGGGTATAACCTATTTCAGAAAAATAGACCGAACAAGAAGAGAGGTGGACCAGCATTATACATTAAGGATGTGTACACCTGTGAAAAGATCCATGACTCAAATCCTGGGAGCCAGGTTGCAAGTATCTGGGTAAAAATCAAGGGGGGATAAACAGCAGGGATGTTGTTGTGTGGATCTACTACAGACCTACAAGCCAAACTGAGGACTTGGATGATGCCTTCCTAGAACACATGATCTGTCATATCCCGTGAATCTGATGAAGGTATGGAATCAGAGGAGGAAGAGGACATGGAGGGAACAGCCTTATGGACCCTGGCACAGGTTTATCTATACCTGTGCCAGCAGGGAACCCTGCCAACCTAGAGGCTCAAGCAGAGGAAGAACCTGGCCCTAGTGGGTTGGCACCAGTCCCAGCAGAGAGCCCTGCCAATTCAGATAAGGATGAAGAAGAAATAAACTTACCTCCACCATCACACAGCCAGCAGTGATCTCAAAAGGAAGCTTGGAGGTCACTGAGACTTTATGAGAAGCACTTGCTCATCAAGAAGCATCTGGTAAAGCCCTGATTGCTATATATAAGCTATGGGGAACTGTGGAGGCTTTGTCAGAGATCAACTGATCTTTCTGGAGAAAGCTTCGTGTCTGATATCTCTGACTCCATGTTCCTGTTACCTTGATTCTTGTTGTCTTGACTTGTGTTTAGACCTTAGACTGTTACTGACCACACTGCTGCCTGATCCTGCTGACCCACAGACTTGTTTGGACCCATGCTGAATTCTGTAAGCCCTGACTCTTTGGGGCTTTGTTTTGCTGGACTAATATTTGCAAGGCTGTGTTTCAATTCCTTGGTGCTAATTACCAGTTGGCTACCTTCCCTGATTCTTGCTGTTTGTATATACTTTGCTGTCCGGTATCTAGCTTTCTTGGACATAACCACACATTCAAAAAGGAAAGATGGGGGTTTCAACTATCCTGATATTTGTTGGAAGTCCAACTCTACCAAGAACGCAATGTCCAACAAATTCCTCACTTGCCTTGCAGACAATTTCATAGTCCGGAAGGTGGAAGAGGCAACAAGGATATCAATTATTTTAGATCTGACCCTAACCAATGGGGTAGCCTGGTTAATGGTATGGAAGTGGCAGGATCCTTAGGGGGGAGTGACCATGTTCTGCTGGAGTTTGTTATAGAGAGGAAAGAGGAAGCCAAGTGTAGTCAGCCATGACATCTAGACTTTAAGAAAGCTAATTTCAGAAAACCTAGGGAATTACTGGGGGTGATCCCATGGCCAGAAATATTAAAAGATACACGAGTTCATGATAGATGGGAGTTTCTTAAAAGTGGGATATTGGAGGCACAACTTCAAAACGTTCCAATGAGGAGGAAAAAGGGGAGGTGTCTAAAGAAATACAGATGCTGAAAGAACTTTCAACTGAGCTAAAACTTTAAAAGGACATGTACTATACAAGAAATGAAAAAAGGGAGAAATTACCAAAGAAGCATTCAAACAAATAGCCAGCTCATGTAATGGGAAAGTCAGAAAAGCTGAAGCACAGATGGAGCTCAATAATAAAAGGGGCTTTTGTGGTTATGTCCATAGCAAAACGAAGAACAAGGAAATGGTAGGGCTGCTGCATGGAGAAAATGGCAAAAGGCTAACGGGACAGAGAAAAGGCAGAAAGAAGGTTTAAATTTCTTTGCCTTGGTCTTTTCCCAAAAGAAGAATAGTGCTCACCTGGAGAAAATGGAGCAGATGTTGCACTAGGGGAAATGCAGCACAGAATTGGTAAAGAGGTAGTTCAGGAATACCTGGCCAGTATAAATGAGTTCAAGTCTCCAGGATCAGGTGAACGTCATTCAAGGGTACTAAAAGAACAAGCAGAAGTAATCTCAGAAATGCTGTCAATAATCTTTGAGAATTTCTAGAAAACATGAGAGGTCCCAGCAGACTGGAGGAAGGCAAATGTTGTCCGCATCTTTAAAAAGGCGGGAAAGGAGGCCCAAATAATTACTGCCCAGTCAGCCTGACATCAATACTAGGGAAGATTCTAGAGCAGATCATTAAGCAGTCTGTAAGCACTTAGAAAGGAATGCCGTGATCACTAAAAGTCAACATAGATTTCTCAAAAACAAGTCATGCCAGACTAACCTGATATTCTTGCAAAAAAGGTAGTAACCTGTGGGCTAGAGAATGCAACTGTTAGGTGGATTTGTAATTAGTTGACTGACTGAACCCAAAGGGTGGTCACTATTGGCTCCTCTTTATCCTGGAGAGAAGTGACCAGTGGGGTGCAACAGGGATCTGTCCTGTGCACAGTGCTATTCAACATCTTTATCAATGCCTTTGATAAGGGAATAGAGGGCATGCAAATTTGCAGATGACACCAAATTTAGGAGGGGTAGCTAATGCCCCAGAATACAGGATCAGAATCCTAAATGTCCTCAACAGATTAGAAAGCTGGGCCAAAACTAACAAAATGAATTTCAACAAGGAGAAATGTCAAATACTACACTTGGGCAGTAAAAATGAAAACCACAGATATAGGATGGGTGACACCTGGCTTGATGGCAGTACATGTGAAAGGGATCTAGGAGTGGAGTTGAAGGCTTTCACAGCTGGCATCCATAGGTTTTCTGTGTGTTTTTTCCAGGCTGTGAGGCCGTGTTCAGCCACAGATGCAGGCAAAACGTCAGGAATAAACTCTTCCAGAACACAGCCTCACAGCTCAGAAAAAAAAAACACAGAAAACCTATGGATCTAGCAGTCTTGGTGGACCACAAGCTGAACATAAGTCAGCAGTGTGATGCAGCAGCTAAAAAAGCCAGTGCAATTCTAGGCTGCATTAACAGGAGTATAGTGCCTAGATCAAGGGAAGTAATAATGCCATTCTATTCTGCTTTGGTCAGATCTCACCTGGAATACTGTGTCCAGCTCTGGGCACCACAGTTCAGGAAGGATATTGAGAAGCTGGGACATGTCCAGAGGAGGGCAACCAGGATGGTGGGAGGTATGGAAGCCATTAATGCCCTATGAGGATTAGCTTAGGGAGCTGGGCATGTTTAGTTTGGAGAAAAGAAGGTTGTGAGGGGACATGATAGCCATGTTTAACGATTTGAAAGGATGTCATACTGAAGATGGAGAAAGCTTGTTTTCTGCTGCTTCAGAGACCAGGACACGGAGCAATGGTATTACTGCAGGGCAGAATTGGGATTGGACTAGATGGCCCTTGTGGTCTTTTCCAACTCTATGATTCTATAAGTAATATATATCAAATGGACATTTATATTGCACTCTTAGATGCATCATAAACACAGTCTGTTTCACTTCAATTTCCTCCTTCCATCCTTCTCTTGTTCCATCTTCTTCATCAGTGATTCCCAAAGTGGGCGCTACTGCCTCCTGCTGGGCACTGCAGCGATCCAGGGGGCGGTGATGGCCACAGGTGCATTTGGGGGCGATGAATAACTGTAAGGGGGAGGTGAAAGCATAAAAGAAAGAAGAGAAGATTTAGAAAAATTGATTTATGTATTCTGCTCATAATGCTTAATTTTTCTTTGAACAACATACTGGACATTGGCTTGGTTCCCGCATACTCCCTCACTTGCATTGAGGTATGTGTAATCGCGCAGTGCTACTGTTCATGTGGTGCCACTGAATTGCCATTCCAAAACATGTGAGCACTATGAGCATTGCTGCGGGCAACTGCCACTAGTGTGATTGGTCAATCGCAAGGCCAAAGCCTAGAACGGCAGCAGCAGTACTGGCTACTGGCAGTACTACCAGCAGATTTTGGAGCACGCTATGAATCAGGAGATTTCCTGTAATTATTGTGGGGAAATTATGGCATAATATAACTCCGAGGACATTTTCAGACAGAGAAATACACCGTAAGAAGGGTCATCCCTCTTGTGACGCTGCTGCGTGGCGGGGGGGGGGGCGTTTCATATGACACCATCCCCCTGCCAATTCTGTTCCGGTACAGATCGCAGCTCCAGCGTCATATTTGGCTGTTTCTTAATCACGGAAGTTGACCATGATTAAGAAATGGCCAAATATGATGCTGGAGCTGCAATCTGTACCGGAACACAATCGGCAGGGGGATGGCGTCATACGAAATGCCCCCCCTGCCGCGCAGCAGCATTGCAAGAGGGACAACCCTTCTTGCAGTGTATTTCTCCATCCGAAAAAGTCCTAAGTTAGATTGTTGTTATATTGTGACAAGTTAAAGTTAACTAACAAATAGTGTGACTATAATTGGTGAGTATTATTTATTTATTTTGTAATAATTATATGTGCTTTACAATTAATAATATCATGTTTATTTATTTCATTAGTATTTATTTTAGTTTGTTTTTACAAAAATATTTCAAAAAATTACAAAAAATTAATTAAAAAACCTCCATTAAAAAAATATTTTTTCTACAGATAATAGTGGCTCAGCCAAAGAAAAAATGTAGACAATATAATAATGAATATTTGAAATATGGCTTTATTGAGTGGCCTGTAAACAATACATTACCAATGTTCCTGATTTGCCAGAAAGTTTTATCAAACGAAGCTATAAAGCCTTCCAGACTACAAGAACATTTGACTAAAATTCGTGGTAATAGAAAAGATAAGTATTTATCTTATTTTCAAACACTAAAAGAAAAATTTATCAAACAACTGACACTGTCAAAACTCTTTTCAACCGCAACCAAACAAGATGGCGACGGCTTGCTTGCTTCTTACAATATTTCATTAATGATTGCCAAATCGGGAAAACCTCATACTATTGGTGAAGAACTAATTATACCGGCTATAAGTGAAGTAGTACGTACTGTGCTGCACAAGCCAGCATCTGATATTATCAAGAAAATTTCGTTGAGCAATAATACAGTGCAAAGAAGAATTGATGAAATGGCTCAAGATGTTGAAGATTCATTGTGTGGCTATTTAAAACATCTTGGTTTTCTATTCAACTTGATGAGTCAACTTAGTTAGGAAATGAAGCTTTACTTTTAGCATATGTGCGGTTCACAAAGGAAGAACATATTTGCCAAGAATTATTATTTGCTAAATATTTGCAAACTGATACTAAAGGAGAATCAATATTTTATGCATTGGATGAGTTTTTTAAAGAAAAAGAAATACCTCTGAATAGTATCTTATCAGTAGCCAGAGATGGTGCTCCAGCGATGGTAGGGCGCTACAGGGGTTTTCTTGCATATTTAAAAAAGGAGGTGCTGAATGCATTTACAGTACACTGTGTCATCCATCATCAACATCTAGTTGCCAAAAATTTAAGTGCATGCCTACATAATTCATTACAATATGTAATTAAGCTATCAACACAATCAGAAGCAAATCATTGAATTACAGATTATTTAAATAGCTTTGGATTGAAAACGATGAATAATTTAATTGTTTGCTGCTTCATACAGAAGTGTGTTGGTTGTCAAAGGGTGCCTGTTTAGATAGGTTTTATAAGCTGTTTAACTTGGCACTGGAGTTCTTGAAAGTTAAAAATGATGCTTTATGATCCAACTTAATTCAATCCAAAAGTGACATTGCTTACTTGATCGATGTGTTTCAAAAATTTAATGAAAGCAATCTTCAGCTTCAAGGTGATGAACTGAATTTAATAAAAACAAAATCTGTTATTTCTGCATTTGTGACAAAACATCTTCTGTACAAATGAAATTTTGGAAGAGGGGAATTCAGCCAGTTCCCAAATTTATCAGGAGCAGGAAAAAAAGATGAAGACATACTTTCTTATTGTGAGCACTTGGATGCTCTCCATTCAGGTTTTAATCAACAATTTGATGATATTTTGAAAATGAACATACCTGATTGGATTTTGGATCCTTTTTCAAGTGCAAACACAGAAGAATCTCCACAGTTACAAGAAGAACTGATGGAAGTAACTACAAATGATGAATTGAAATTTAAATTCAAAAGCGCTACTAACAATTCTGGCTGCAAAAGGAGATCCCGACGGCTTCTCCTGAAATATGGGCTGTAATTCAAACGTTCTTAATTGCATTTCCTTCATCATATTTAGTGGAACGTGGATTCAGTGCGGTAACCAATTTATTAACAAACAAACAAAAAAAGAAACTGATTGCAAATAGTCAATCGTGGTGATTTAAGATTACTGCTGACAAAAATAGAGGATTACTAAATTGGTAGCAGCATGCCAGGTTCATCTTTCTCATTAAGATGATTTTGAATGTTTTAACTTTTTTTGTATTACCTTTCTATTCTGAGTTCAACAAATAGTTTCATAATTTCAAACTTCAATGTTTCTAATTTACACCTTTCTTTACTGTATTTTACGAAAATGGTAGAAACATTAATACATATATCCTTCTGTTTAATTGCTATTAAAATTTTTAAAAAATTAATTTCCAGGGGGCACTGAGTAATATTTTTTCTGGAAAGGGGGCGGTAGGCCAAATAAGTTTGGGAACCACTGTTCTTCATCATAAATTTCACCTTCCCTTCGCCTCCTTAGTCTCCTTCCTCACATTCTCAAACTCTTTCTTTTCCTTGCTCTCTGTTATTTTATTACATTTATGTCTACCTATTTGTAATTCCAGTTCTTAAAGGGCAATTTACTACTTATATAACCTTCTTTGTATATCCTGAAAATTTTCATAACAAATGTTTTGAGCCCAGATTATTCATATTTTCCTTCATTAAACATCAAGTGGTACTGTCTCATAATTTAATACCCTTAGTACATAGAATCATAGAATCATAGAATTGCAGAGTTGGAAGAGACCACAAGGGCCATCGAGTCCAACCCCCTGCCACACAAGAAATCACGATCAAAGCATCCCCAACAGATGGCCATCTAGCCTCTGTTTGAAGACCTCCAAGGAAGGAGACCCCACCACGCTCCGAGGGAGTGTGTTCCACTGCTGAACAGCTCTTACTGTCAAAAAGTTTCTCCTAATGATGAGGTGGAATCTCTGTTCCTGGAGCTTGCATCCATTGCTCTGTGTTCCAGTCTCTGGAGCAGCAGAAAACAAGTCTGCTCCATCCTCAACGTGACACCCCTTCAAATACTAAATACATGTATTTAGCTGTCCAGACTCTGCCCGGTGGCTTCCTGCATCCTGGTCCCATTGTTCTATTTGAGATCAGCTACTTGATCCCACCTAGGTCCAGTCCTTGGCAGGGCAGGAAGAAATTCTTCGCCTCAGGCCTGGGTGTGGGGGGGGGCACCAGAGAAAGGGGCTGAATAGGTGGTTACACTTCCCTCTCAATTTCCTGATACATCTTCTTACTGGCTGGGCCTATTCATTATCCCCAAAACATGGGGATAACCGACGCCTCCCCAACTTCCTCCAAAAGTTTCTATTGACCTCTGGGGAACCCAACGGGCTTCTTGCCCCTGTGCCTCATGATGCAAACCACCTGCTCCCCATGCCAACATCCTGCCAAGACCCTCTCCCCCAGGGGCCATGGGGGTGCCAGGCCAGCGGAGACCCGGGAGCTGAGACCCAGGAGTCTCCTCTATGGAGATTTTCACACAGGGCCAAAATGCCCCATTACTGCCCCACCACATCCTCTCCCGTTCCTGCCATGGAATAATGTAAATCTTTCACACACTTACCTTAATTCTGTGGCAGGAATGGGCTCCCCCTCACTGGCTGGCCGTAAATGCAGCCGTCATAAGACTGCTTTTATAACTGGCTGTCTGAAACGTTACCACGTTATCACGTGATAACGGCCGGGCGGTAAATTTAAAAAATAAAACTACCCCAAACATAAAATCAGTTCACCAAGCACAAAAACACACTTTAAATCACACAATCAAAACAGGGAGGATAAAACAAAGGGTGCCACTAAACTAGATGTCCAGATCGTACCAGGAAGTGCTCAGAATGGACCTCCCCTCTGCGGCTGTCATTTCGGAACAGGAACGGGGCTCCTGTTCACACACCCATGATTGCGTGATAATGACGGAATGGGAGGTCTATTCACGATGAAAAATCATGATTACAGTATTCCAGAACAGTCACGGGAGCAGGGTGGATGCAGGACAGAATGGGGTCAACGTCGTCCGAAAGGGAAAACCTTTCCCGACCCTGTTCTGTTCCTACCATGGGATATATAGCCTGTGTGAAAATCTCCTATGTCACATCTCCATAGGCCTCCACATTCAGCACAGGCCTCCTCCTCCTCCATTGGATCCCCATATCCATTTGAGCCCAGGGTCCCTCACAATCTGTCCATGGAACTGGGACTCTGCACCCCTTGCCCCGTGGTTCCAGCATTCCTCCCCTGTCGCTCCTCAGGCGCTTTTGTGACTGTGAGTCCAGGACAGATTCTCAGCACTCCCTCCCTCCCTCCCTCCCAACCTCAAAAACGTTGCCAGCATGGAGGCCCCACTTGAGCAGAAATGGGCAGTGGTGCTGGCTAATTAGCTCACCCATGCTTTGGCCAATCAACCAACTGCAAGCTAAGCTCTATCCCAGAGGATAGCTGACTACAAAGCCCAAACATCTAGCAGGAATACACTATTATATTGTTACCTAATATCCAATTGTATATATTTTGAAACTATTATCAATGTTCTAATAGACTCCTGAAATGTATTATATTGTTTCAAAATAATTATTCTAAGTATATTTATTATAATAAAATTCAATTAAACACAAATAACTATTTGTCCATGTTCTTCTTTTACTACATAGAGTACAAAGGGGCAGGGCATGTTTCTAGGATGGAGGACCATCGCCTCCCAAAAATAGTACTCTACCGTGAACTTGCCATGGGTCAGTGTAAGAGGGGTGCTCCAATAAAGCGATACAAGGACTCCCTGAAACAACATCTCAGGCTCGGCCAAACTGATCACCAACAATGGTCCGCTCTGGCCTCACATCAGGAGGCATGAAGACACACTATCCACAATGCTACAGCCTTATTTGAGAACTCACGCCAAACAAGTCTGGAAGAGAAACAACAACGCAGAAAGAATCACAACCCGGAAACATCACCCAAAGAGACCTTCTGCTGTGCTTTCTGCAACCAGACTTGTTTATCTCAGACTGCCCTTTTTAGTCATCAGCAGGCTTGCAGGAAGCGCAGGATGAGTCCTTCCTGAATCTTCGTTTGAGAAGAAAAGCCAGAGAGAGAGAGAGAGAAAGGAAATAACAAAAATCAATATACAGTCTATGGAGATAAACTCATCAATTATATAAGATTTGTTATACAATATGAAATATTATAGCACATCTCTCTCTCTCTCTGGCTTTTCTTCTCAGATAAAGCATTAGGAAATACAAGTGACCAATAAGTGATAAAAAAGAGAATAAGTGAAACATCAAGGGAAGATAAAAATGAGTTTAAAAATTTGTTCATGGAATGTGAAAGGATTAAATACAGCTTATAAAAGAAGCAACGTATTCCATTATCTCAAGAAGAAAACATCTGACAATGTTTGCCTACAAGAAACCAGGATAAAAAGCAAAGATAATAACTATTTGAGAACACACCATCTAACAACAGATCTCAGTGTTTTGGTCAGCTATCTCCTCTAATAACAAACAGGCAAGTTCCACTCGGTTTTTGACATGGAATATAGTCAGATGGAAAAATAGAATGTCAGATGGAGATTTGCTGGAATTCCTTTTTAAATTTGACATCATAGCACTCCAAGAGACTTGGCTAACTATTGATGATGAAGAAGCTTTCTTACCAGGATTTGGATCCTGGTCCATCCCAACTCATACGTTCAAGTCAAAAGGGCGGGCTTCAAGAAGGATTATGTGTATTTGCCAGGGTTTTATTGGGACTGCCAAGGGAAGCAATTGTTTTTTGGGGAATATATTTTCCATCTTTTGGTTATTCAATTTAAGTATAAGTCAACTGAAGTTATGCTGTTAAATGTATATTTACCCCCATAGTCCTCTCCCTGCTATTTGCCAGATATCTGGGTACAATTAGAAAAGACAGTCCTAGAGATAAAGATAAAACACCCTAAAGCAACTATGATTTTACTGGGGGACTTTAACGCTAGGGTGGGGGCCTCTTTGCATGGTTACGTACATTTTGGTATCAAACCTGAGGAATAGCTACAAAACAATCCACACTGGCACTCTAGAGACTCCAAAAGGAATATGGCAGGCACCAAATTGATCACCCTGTAATATACATGTAATCTCCATATCTTAGGAGACAAAGACAGCTGCTTCATATATCCTTTTACCTTCCATGCAGGGAATGCCAGCAGGGTCTGGATTTTATATGTGTCTCAATAGACAACATCAATCTATTTTCAGATATTCATGTCTATGTGAGAGAAAAGAGTGACCATCAACCAGCAGCAGCCAGCTTTTATAGCAGCTCAGATTTAAGACCATCTACATCACAAGATAAGAGGCTACAAGCTAATCTTGAAGTAAGGCAAAACAGGAGGATCAAATGGTCCAAAGTGGACATTAATGCAATTCATAGCTTGTCTTGGGTGAAAATGGTTGATGCATCCACACAAGACCCAAATGGTATTCTTATTGGGTATGCCAACCTGTGTTGCACATTAAAAAATCTTAACAGAACAACTTCCAGCCAAGAACTGTCAGCAGCACACATGGTCCAAGTGGTTCGATCTCGATTGCTCTTGCTCAAAAAAGACCTTAAAAGCAGCTATGTGCTTAACTCAAAGAAATCCTACACCAGCCAATCATGCCAAGATGCTAGAACTGAGATGCAATTATAAAAAGTTAATAGCCACAAAGAAGGCTCAGTACACAGGTACAGTTATGTCTGAGCTAGAAAAGTCAGCAAAACAGACGAACTCAGTCTTTTTCTGGAATACTGTATCTGGCATGCCAAAAGAGTGTAAGCTACAACTTGATATCCCCACCTCAGCTTCAGTTTGGGAGGATTTTTATATTACTTTGTTTACCAATCCTAAGCAGGATCTTATAGGAAAGAAGACAAATGCTGCAAATACACCCTTTGCTAATTTCCCTTCTTGGCAACTAGTGTCAGTGTCAGAAATGAAACACATTATTCAGTCCTTAAAATCTAATAAGGCACCTGGGGAAGATTTCCTGCTTCCAGAACTGCTTAAGGTTCATATTGATTGGTGGGCTGCACTGCTAGCAGGGTTGTTCACATACACAGACAATACTGACCACATTCCTGCAGGAGGAGAACTTTCCATCATAGTCCCCATAGATAAAAAAAGGGAGATAAGGAAGACCCCAGAAATTACAGACCCACAAGTCTCATCAATATAACAGCTAAGACATATGCAAAACTCCTTCTGTGTAAAACAGAGGACTGGGCAACTGAGAAAAATATACCGGTAAGTAAGCAAGCAAGGGATAAGGAAGGATTGTTCTCCCTGACTTCCCTATTGGGCTATCCACCAACTGTGTAGGATCTGGATTTCTTTGAAATGTCTAAGTTTCTACATCCTTCTTTGCAATCTAGATTTCAAACCATGCCATAGTTTTTCCTTTGTCCTAAGCCCTTGGACAAAGGAGAGAGGGTTAGCCAAACAGGAGGTCCCTGCTCCTACCCATGTGCTCCTCATCCACTTTTCCCAGTGGAAGGCAGAGATATGAGTAACCACAATAAAGCTACTTTTCCTTCCCTCTCCCTGAAAAAGAAAGGACCCTGTCTGTGTGTGTGTGCTGAGTAGCCAAACACACTCTCAGGCTTAACAGAGGGTTTATCAAAGTTTTATTCCGAGTAAGATGTATTACATCAGGTTGCTGGATCCTTCTCCAGACATAGCTTAGAAAGTGGCAAAGTTACAGAAACTGATCACATTCCAAAGATACCTTGGAACCGATAACTACTGAGGGAAACAACAAAAATCCTGATGTCCCCCCAGGGCCGGTTTAAGGAATTTTGGGGGCCCCTGCAATGCTTTACTTTGGGGCCCCCATATGTTTATCTCAGATCAATGTAACCTAACCTATTCACCGTACAGGATGTTCAGATTATAGTAGGACCCCCGTATCGATGGATTCTTTATCCATGGAACACAAAACAGCACACCTACCATAGAGTCTTCCTAGAAAATGTGTCTTCCCTAGCCCTTTTCTAGGCCCTCCAAGGCAACTCTATGGTATTTTAAACCAGAAGTCCCATTATTTTCAGTGGCGTTTACTATTATTCATGGTTTTCAGAATCCACACCCCCCCCCCTGAACCAATCCCCAGTGGATAAGAGGGGCCTACTATATTACATAATTTGCCACCAATAATTTAGTTTAAAAACTATATTATAGGCATTAACATAATATTTTTTTGTTTATTAGCAATTAATGTAATGGTGTAGTTTCCTCAAAGAAAATAAAGAGTAGACTACAAGCTAAACATGAGTTAGCAGTGTGATGCAGCAGCAAAAAATGCCAATGCGATTCTAGGCTGCATTAATAGGAGTAGTGTCTAGATCAAGGGAAGTAATAGTATCACTCCATTCTGCTTTGGTCAGGCCTCACCTGGAATACCGTTTCCAATTCTGGGCACAAGAAAGATACTGAGAAGGATGGTGCGAGGTCTGGAAGCCATTACGCCCTATGAGGAACGGCTTAGGGAGCTGGGTATGCTTAGCCTGGAGAAGAGAAGGTTGAGAGGTGACATGATAGCCATGTTTAAATAATTGAAGGGATGTCATACTGAGGAAGGAGCAAGCTTGTTTTCTGCTGCTCCAGAGACTAGGACACGGAGCCATGGGTTCAAACTACAGGACAAGAGATTCCACCTGAATATTGGGAAGAACCTCCTGATAGTAAGAGCTGTTTGGAAGTGGAATACACTGCCTTGGAGTGTGGTGGAGTCTCCTTCTTTGGCTTTTTTTAAACATAGGTTGGATGGCTGAAGAAGACCAAGGGGGAAAGGGAGGGGAGAGGAACCAAGACATGTTAAAAGCAGCTGGAAAGATGGGCTGGAGGGGATCTATGTGCAAGGAAGGAAAGGGAAGAAAGAAAGAAAGAAAGAAGCCCTTTCTGAGGGAGACATCCCTCAAATTCCCTGTCTCTCTCTCTCACACACACACACTCACCCTCCCCGACATGCCTCTCCCTCCAGCTTCTGCCATGGAGGGCTGCTGTTTCTTTCTCTTTCTCTTAAGTTTTGGAGAGGCTGTTTTGTTTGTTTTTTTAAAAAAGCCAGCAGGAGGTTTTTGGAGGAGGAGGGTAGGAGGGGGCTCCTCCCGGCTGTCTCCTGGCTGTCTCCTTCGTCAGATTAAGGAGGCCAACATGGGGCCCTCTCTTGACCTCGGGGGCCCCTCTTGACCTTGGGGCCCCCTGGCAATGCTGATTTGGCAGACAGGTTAAACCGGCCCTGTGTCCCCCAAAATAGTTCCTCACCAGTTAAAGAAGAGTAGATCTTCTGTTCTCAGGTTTTCTCATAGCCAAGGAAGCAGGAGTCTGGCCCTTTCAAGTGCCAATTGTCCACTGACATCAAGCTTGGTGGACAGGCTTGAGAGAAGAAGCAGCCCAGCCTGGGAAGGTGAGATGAAGCCAGAGAATCAAAGAACCACCCTTCTCTGCAACCAGAAGCTGGCCAGGCAGCTCCTCCCATCCCTTTAATTGCAGCCAGAATCTGAAGCTGCCACTGGGATGGGTGAAGGGTGGGCGGCTCAGTCTCTCCTCCTCTTCTTCATGGTGGCTGCCCTCCTCGTCATCTCCAGGTGCTGCTGGGTTCTCGCCTTCCTGTGAGTATCTCCCCTGATTTCCCCCCACCCCCCCACACACACACTGTGCAAAAAATGACATGACTACCATCTTGATTCACAGCCATGTGAACATCAGAGCGGGGAGCTTTGCAGTTAATTGGCTATAATGAGCAAGTATGAACATTATTTCTTCTCATCTAGACAATATCAGGATATTGGGACATATAGTAGATTTATCCTGTAAAGAGCTGGAATGTAACAAACAGTCTGCAGTTTGCAGAAGCAAGCTAGCTGGGTAAATGTTTCAATATTGACTGAGCCCAGGAGCTGAGCTGGTGAAGGGCTGGGCTGAGACCTAAGCAGTTCTGTTTTGGATTTCACAATGTGAAGAAGTTCTGTGTTGGTTTTCACAGAGAGAAGATGTTTTTCTTTTGAATGCTGTATATATCTATAAATACTCTTCATTGTGCTCAAGTAAATAGATGTTTATTTTAGACACAACGCCTGTGTCTGTGCCTTTATTCTGATGCCTGAAGGAACAACACTCTGCTGTTTATTATATGCTGCCTGGATCTGCGTAGGTTCCCAGTGCACGCTATACCACCTGACAGACAAGCCCTTGGTTTTTAATCTCTGTGTTATTGCTTTCAAATGGAATGTGTTTTCCAGACAGAGAGAGATAAACATGATTTTAAAATGTCGGAGTCACAGAAGTACGTTATTTAAAAAACTGAAATTTTATGTGTGGTCACAACCTTTCATTGCCTGCATAAAAGCATGGCATACACCAGGTCTAACACAAATCTTACTAGGGAATTTCAGAGAGAAAAAAAACAGTGGTTCTGTCAAAGTGAGAATCCTATAGCCTTGTATCATCAGCATCCACACCTCAGCAGGGTGAGTTTCACAAATAGTTCAGTAGGTATGGAGAAAATTGCCACTGTAGATAAAATTCAAGGGGTAATTTGGGGGTGTACCCTAAAACATAAGGTCCTCTTCTTTATACATTTCTACTTTATGTATTTTAGGAAATGTTGCAGAGTGAGGAATCTGATACCTCCTTGTGCAACACCCTTGCCAGAGCAATCACAACTTGCTGGTGCCAGGATGTACTCCCACAGCCAATTAGTCATGTCCTCCGGACTTCCACATACACTACAGCAGCAGTGAGTTCAGTCCTACAGCCTCACTAATGACTGGGAGGACTACTTGGCTGTCAAGGTGAGATCTCAGAGGGCTCCTGGGAACTGTAGTCCAACAACATCTGGGGACCCACAGGTTGAGAACCACTGCACTACAGTAAATCCATGATGGTCTCTGGAGACCTGAGAGGAGGGTGGCAATTCTTTTCTCTCAGGTGCACAATTGCAGGTGGATGCTGCCCAGGTAGGTACCCTCTGCCCTTGTCAAGTTGTGGTTGTGCTAAGGGATGCATTGCACAAGGAAGTAGTGGATACTTTCTTCTCAACTATCTCCCCAAAGCATATATATTAGAAAAAAAAAACCCAGTTACACAGCATTTGTCACCTACAGGATTCTGGCCATTGTCTTCACCCAAAGGTTTATGCACATGTCTCTGGTTGTCATGTGTGGAAGCAAGCTACTTTGGGAGCATGCCCCAGTGCTGCCAAACTAAGTTGTACAGGGGTAAAAACAAAATCCCAGCATAAGTACACTGACAGACCAGGGTACTGTTCCTCAATCAGTATTTGTTACTTTTGCATAAGAGTTAATATAGGCCTAAATCTATTTGTGAGTCCCAGCTATAATTGTTGTTGTTGTGTGCCTTCAAGTCATTTCTGACCTATGGCACCACTAAGCCAAACTTATTACAAGGTTTTCTCGACAGAATTTGTTCAGAGGGGGTTTGCCTTTGCCTTCCTCTGAGGCTGAGAGGGTATGACTTGCCCAAGGTCACCACCAGTAGGTTTCCATAGCTGAGTGGGGATTCGAACCCTGGTCCCCAGTACCCTAGTCTAACACTCAAACCACTGCACTATGATGGCTCTCTACCAGCTATGGCAGACCCACTGAATCAATGGTATGTACATAAGTATTGACTTCCCATTCAGTATTTCCATATGTATTGACTTCCCATTCAGCAATTGATACAAAGAGTCTACTCTAATTGCAACCAGCAATTGTATTTAGCAATTGCAATAAGCCCCTTATTATTGTATGGATTATTAATGTATGGATAATCTGATCATCAGTCAAGTTCAGAACTCAGTCACAGAATGCCAGGATAGGTGTGTCCCAGCCCAGAACTTCCCTCTATCCTAGGTAGCAAACAACCTCTTACTACAAAGATCAGTCATTCTGGGGAAGAGGGTATAAAAGTGCCAATAGTTGCCTGATGGTGTGGTCTCTTTATAGGCTGAGGGGCTTCTGAAGGCTGAGCTCACATCAAAACTCACCTGCGTCTTCTCTTTTGAGGAGCATTTATTTATCTCTGTCAAACACTGATGTTATATTTGTTGCTGGTTAGTTGGGATTTTATTTGTGTTTTTAGGATTAGTGTCAATATTGGCTTATTTTAGTTACCCAGGGTTCTCTTGAGAGGAAGAGCAGGATGTGCCTTCAAGATGTGTCCAACTAATAACAACCCTAAAGAGAACCTATTATAGGGTTTCCTGGCCAGATTTGTTAAGATTGGGCAGCTGCCCCCGCCCTTTATTCAGTACTTCCAGTGGTGGCACTAAGGAGCACAGAGAAGCCAAACCACACCAGGTGACACAATTGGAGGGAGGGCTGACATTGGCCTTGGTAACGCCACCGAGTACTTCTCAGGGGAAGTCAAGATGGTCCCTCACCAGACCCTTGAATCATAGAATCATAGAGATGGAAGAGATCACAAGGGCCCTCCATTCCAACCTCCTGCCATGCAGGAATACACAATCAAAACATTCCCGACAGACGTCCATCCAGCCTCTATTTAAAAAACCCCAAAGAAGGAGACTCCACCACACTCCAAGGCAGTGTATTCCACTTCCAAACAGCTCCTACGTGGCACCTGCTCTGTCCAATGAGCTTATTACAGCAGCAGAAAGGATAAACAACAGAATTCAGCTCAGATCGAACACACCAAAGAAGCACCAGCCCAAATTATAATGGATCAGGCTTTGTGGGCCCTCCAGAATCCATTGGGATCAGAATTTGCCCCAATACAGCAGGTGTCAATGCTCATCCTGATTCTAAGTACTGCATTTAATTTAATACCTGTATAAACCTGTAAGTTTTAATGATTGCTTTTGATTTCTTGTTCTTTCCTCATCATTGCATGTACTCTCTGGATTGTAACTTAAATTGTTTACTTTGTTCATTTGTTAGCCATGTGAGAAGCTGATTGGCATTTTGGGATATTGTTCTATCTACTCCAATATAGTCATTTCTGCTTTTTAATTTTAATAAAATAATAAAAGTTGTAAGGTTACAAATTGATTGAAAGTCACTGTTCTCAGAATTATTATGCTGACAATCACTATCAGGTTTTGCAAAAACATAGCAATTATAGGTGCAATTATTTTAGTAGTATATTTAATGGCTTAATGAGAAACATAAAGTAATTCCCCTGCCAAATGTACTTACTGTGACATAGTTATTTGCCTTTATAGGTAGATGGGTGCCCCGGGAATCACTCCTGAATAGCAAGTCCCTTCCCTTGCAAAAGACCTTTGGGTTCACTTGCTAACACAAAGATGAGGATGGATGTCAGGATTGATCCCAGTTGTGACCTTTTCCTGCCAAATTCAGTTTTATAGTATCACTGTATGGCTAATTGTATTTGCATTCCTCTGTGTTTGTTAACGAGTATGTAGTCTAACTGAAGAAAGGGAGTATGTGCTGTATGCCTGTAACTGTCTGATAAGACTGACACCTGGACTCAACTCTGAGAAAAGTTGGCTGAGCCCGGATATGGTGGGAACTGGGGTGGGGATGATGGATAGCCAATGAGTGTATAGCCTGCCAGTTTTTGTAGAGTGTAGAATACTTTTAGTGTTAGTTAGGTTTCATTCTGAGCAACAAACTTGTAGGGTTAGCTCTTTGGATTGCGACGCAGCAAGAATGGGTAAGTGACAAGGATATCTGATAATTTTGTCTTTAGTGCTATCGTTGCATCCTAGATGATGCATGTATTTTTGTGAGATTTGGCTCATCTGATGAAGTCCTGACTCATTAAAAGAATTTTCATATAGGTACCATTCTACTATTGGCAATAGGCATAGTTTTGAAATTTTCCTATTATCCTTTGTTGATGTCTGCCTTCAAGTCATTTCCAACTTATGGCAACCCGAAGGCGAACCTGTCATGGGGTTTTCTTGGCAAGATTTGTTCAGAAGAGATTTGCCATTGCCTTCCTCTGAGTCTGAGAGAATAAAAATTGAGAAACCTCATACACAAGAAATGTTTAAGCCAGGATCCAAAGAACTAACTTAGATGCATCCATGGGTTTACACAAATTCATTGGGAATTTTTTGTCTTCTTACTTTCTTTATTATGATCAACAGATAAGATAATTTTGTCTTCTTTTGAGAAACAGACCCTTAGACCTTCTTTTAGACTTTGCTTTATAGAAACTATAAATTGAGAGGCTGGAATTCTTTTGTGATCCTTTGAAAAGATGAGAAATTGGAGTCACCTTAAAGATTTTATTAAAGTAATCATATTCTTCCTCTGGTGAAATGACTGTTATAGTGCTTTGACTTTACCTCTAATTTTGAACAGGCTTCTTTAAAGAGTTTGACCCAGTTTGAAAATCATGTTCTATCCTATTTCTAAACTGGCAAGACTTCATAAGTTTTTTTTTGGCTGCTATATGAAAATTGATATTTGATCGAGTTTTAAATTAAACTATTAATTAAACTGTTAATGTTGTTATTGCTGACACAATTTAGTCATTTCCGTGACAATTCTTTTGAGCTCAAAAAGCAGTCTGTAACAGTTTGAAATGGGATACAATTAGAGTTAAAGAAAAATAAGAGAGCTATATAGATAAAAAGAAACTAGATCCACATTTTGAGTCGTGAATACCAATTTTGCTCCCCTGTACAGAGTTTTTCATACAGATTTCTAAATGGAGCAAAGTATCAGGGTCAGCCTAAAAATATAAGTTTTGTCATAAATATGGATTCACTGCTTATAATGCTTAAACAGTAATAACTTAGAATATTTAAATTCAGGCAAACTAAGAGGTAATATCTTCTTTCTTTCCCACTCCTCAGCATGTCCAGTTAATAAGTCAGGTAGATATGAAAGGGCTCTGCTTATGAGTGTGGAGCTCTACTATCAGTATAGATGTCGTTCCTTCCACACCACGTCACCCCACCCGATCCACAGAACCAATATCCACTGTTTAAGGAGATTATCAGACATGGTGAAACGCGACAAAAAAAACACACACCCCAAACTGCGTCAGAAGAATGCGACGGGAACAGAAAGAGTGACATTATCAGATTCCCGCATCCTCAGCCATTCCTGGGACATTGCGCTGCTGCACATGAGGCTTTCCCTTTTTCACTGACAGGGACAAGCTGCCAATAAAAAGGGACACCTTTTTCACTCCCACGCTACACCCCCAGAATGCTGAAGGAAGGCATCATCTAATAATGTCACCCATTGCTGTTCTCGTTGCCATCTTCTGACGCAGTTTTTACTGTGTCTGATAATCTCTTCAGTTATCCATGGCTGAAATAATAGGATCACATACTGTAGAGTCACACTAGAAAATACCTCAAGGGGTGTCCTCTCTAGGAATCACTAGATCCACCAATGCAACTCTATAGTAGGTTTCTACCAGAAGCCCTCTATTTTAATTTCATTTATAAATGTTAAGTCCAGGACTGTATCTCCTGCTGTTACAGAGGGTGACCTGTATATAATACAGTGGGCCCTTCATATTCGCTGGGGTTTGGTTCCAAGACCCTCCATGGATACCAAAATCTGTGGATGCTCAAGTCCCATTATATACAATGGCACAGTAAAATGGTGTTCCTTATATAAGGTTTGCTTTTTGGATTTTTTTTTTTAATATTTGCAACCCATGGATAAAGAATCCGTGGATACAGAGGGCTGACTGTACTGGGGTACAGTATAGGCATACATGAAAAGAAGACCAGAAAATACCATGCACATATTCTAAACAAAACTAAATGCTCAACTAAGACACTTCCTAGAATCAATTGAGCTTGGGAACCTTACTTTTTGGACTACAATTCCCAGAATTTCCAATCCAGAATGGCTAGTATAGTTGTAGGAGATTATTAGACATGCCAAATATGGTGTTATCACAACACCAGGAGATCGCTGAAGGGCTTCCCTTTCAGATGACGTCATTCACCTGTCGTCATGCTCCCATTCTGCTACCATTCTGCCGGTGCTGCTTTCTATTGACAGGCTAAGCATTCAATGGATCCCCCATTCTGTTTCTGTCACGGAATGTCCTGCAAGTGAAAAAGTGCCCGTTTTGCTGGAGCGATCCCAGCGTCAATGGAAAGTCCGTGCCAGAACATTTCCTGGTGAGATCGGGACATCCAGGTAAGTGACACACTTTTTTGTACTCTCCCCGGGTTACTTATAAAGTTTTAAGTGTGTTTAGGTGCTTGGTGTAGCTTTTTATGTATTATTTGGGTTTTTATTTTTGAATTTCCCACGCTCTCGTCTTCTCGCAAGAAACAGCTGGATTTCCTTCCAGGAAGTGAATGGAGCTCCGTTAGAGCTCCATTCACTCCTGGACTGCCCTGTCGTGCGAACAAGGTAAGTTTGAAAAGTTTTTCTTTTTTGCTTTTACAGGGATGGGAAAGGGGCAGGAGAGGAGATTGTGGGATGGTAATGCTTTTTTTTGTTGCCGTCTGATAATCTCTGTAGTCCAGAAAAAATAGTGTTCTGAAGTTCTATAATCGATAGCATTATCCATTAGCTACCTCAACCTATTCAATGAATCCGTCTGTCCATCAAGGCTAAATCCCATATACTTGATTGTGTTGGAACATTGACAGCTGTGGGACATATCAGAAAAGTGTCATGTAAAGATTAATGAAGTCAGCAGTTACCCCAGGAACTAACAAAAGTCATCCAGGGTATAGATCTGATTAAAATGCCTAGATACAAACATGGGGTGATCTTGCTTTGTGACTCAATGTAGCCTAGAAGTTTCTTTCTCACACATAGCTCCTATATAAATGAAAATTTCAGAGTGCTATTTTTTAAGAGCTGTGGTCCCTTTAGTGTTGTGTGTATCTTCATAGCCAAGTGAAGTTCTGATTTGCCAGGCTTGGACTCATTCAAGCTTGGCCATTCAGAAGCTCTTCCTCACATTGTGCCAAACATAAGTGGATTATTATTTTCCCATTTATGAACAATTTCTAAGCGTGCTGCTGACAACCACCACCACCACCAATGACTAAGTTGAGGAAAAACAGTAAGAATCCCTGACCAAAATTCCAAGAGCAGCTTAGCACCTGGAGTTACATAAATTTTGTCTATTTCAATATGAGTTCAGAACTCTTTTTAAAAGCATTTTAATACTATTTTTATATATTACAATTCTACCACCCAATACATTTACACCATACCAACAAAGAGACATTATATATGTAATGGTTTTAAAAGTGATAAATGCAATCAATGCAATAGTTTCTAACTAAATTCTTTGAATTTATTTGTACTAAAATCATCTTCAGTTCTTCATTATTCTTGACAATATGTCAAATTCTTAATCTCTATATCACTCTCCCATGTTATCCTTAAATCCTCAATTGAGCCACATGAGATAATAAAAATGTTAGAAATATTAGAAAGCAAACCCTTCAGTGTTGAAGAGTCTTTAATTATGAGCAATTCAAAACTAGTTACAACATGTGAGGCCCACTGAAATATTGTAAGTATAGATAGACAATGTCTAATTTGAACAATTTTCAACCAATATCCTCTTAGCATTCTTGAAATCTGCTCACAAGAAAGTGACTAGCAGTTCATATACAGATCTCTAGCTTTGGTGGGATGCCTCCTTCAGCTGAGGTGCTCAAAATGACTCCATGTAACTATACCAGGTGCCTCAGGACAGCAATGTATGGAGCTGCAACCCAAAGATGAAAGAACTGCCCCGGTAACTTGCTTGTTGTCTCCCACTGACATTCAGCCCCTGACATCCTTGTCTACTTTTGCACAGTCATGTGCATACCACAAACACACATGTATATGTACCCACACTTACTCACACACATGTTCATGAAAATTTTTCCCCAACACTCAAGAGACAGTGAGATCATGCTCCTGAGGCAGGACCAAGAAAGGAACACGATCTGGGTAGCAGAAACAAGCACACCATCTGGGCAAGGCTTTGGAAAGGGGTACGGGACTCCTTTAGGGCTTCATCTGACCAGATGGGGAGACCTCACAGACAAGAGGTTCTTCATTCTTGTTCTAAGCCATAAGAATATAAGAACATCATAAGAGTCACACTGGAACAGATCAAAGGCCTGTCTGTGCCAGCATTCCACAGTGGCTAACCAGGTACGTCATGAGAAACCATATGCAGGGTATGAACTTAATAGCATCTAACCACTTGTGCTGACAGACACTGATACGCCAAGGTATATTCTGTGTAAACCATGTACCTTCCACTCTTTGAAATCTTTAGACCTTTATGTATTTGTTCTAGGAATAATTTAGGATTGTGCGTAGACAGCGCTGATGAAAGCGTTCGAGGAGTCGTAGGTGGTGGCGATAGGTGACCCATGTTTCAGATCCATAAAGGAGAACAGACAGTACAATGGCTCTATACACACTGATTTTTGTGCTTTGCCTCAGATGTTTATTACTCCAGACTCTTTTGTGAAGTCTTCCAAATGTGCTATATGCTTTTGCTAATCTGTGATTGATCTCTTTGTCAATCTTGGCATCTGAGGAGATGATGCTTCCCAGGTAGGTGAACTGCTGAATGGACTTGAGCACAGATTTGCCTACGGCAATGTGGGGATGGTGGTGTTCGTCCTGTGGTGCAGGCTGGGAAAGAACTTCTGTTTTCTTCAGGTTGACTTCCAGCCCAAGCACCCCTGCAGCTGTTGCGAAGCAGGATGTTAGGTGATGCAGAGCTGCTTCTGTGTGGGCAACAAGGGCAGCAGCAGCAGCGAAGAGCAGCTCACGGACTAGCTAGTTTAGAGTCTTAGTGTGAGCCCTCAGACGGCTTAAGTTAAACAAGCTACCATCAGTACAGTAACGTATATAGATGCCGTCGTCTTCTTCAACCTCTGCTGTAGCCCTTTGGAGCATCATCTCCCTGAAACAACATCTCAGGCTCAGCCAAATTGATCACCAACAATGGTCCACCCTGGCTTCACATCTGGAGGCATGGAGATGCACTATCCACCATGTTGCAGCCTTATTTGAGAAACTGGAAGAACCGGGGACTTTTTTAATATATGATTTTCATGCTGTCAAGATTATCATTAAAACAAAATTATTCACTTTATTCATGTTATGAAGAACTGTTGCTATGTAAGGGAGGGCTTTCAGCATTCCTTCTAGAACCCAGAGCTCAGATCTGTTGTCTTGTAATATCTGAACAACTTGTATTACTCAAAATGCATCAGAATTTCAGAGGATGAATCCAAATCCCAGCCTCTTCAAGTTTTTCATTCCTATATAGTGTGTTCCTTGGCAACCTTGATTTTTGTCCGTTTCCATATGTATTTCTTCAATAATTTTTGCTACTTCTCAACTTAAATAGAGTTTCTTCAGGGATCTCTGACTATACTTGCTCAAATATTTCTAAAAGCTTTAGGGATAAAACTATATCATATCCTTCCAGCCTGTTCTCTGAGCAATGTGATATTAAATATATTTCAGTAGAGACAGATATCCTAATAAGCACGTCATTCATTTTTTTCCATATACATGTTGCTGTATTGGTAAAATGCATTGGGATTTTGGAACTGAGTCCATTATTCAGATCTGTTGAGGTTTCAGCTTCACAATTTATTAACTTATATTCCATTTTTTAAGTCTTTAAAGTTTTTTTAAAAGTCTTTACTTACAGTCCTTGGTGTGATACAATGTCCTCTAGATCCGTTGTAAAAGTTTTAGTTGGAAGATTGTATCCATTCAGAGTTAGTGTCAGATATCTCTTTGTTACCTTTTATTTGTGCTCTTATTTGTGCTCTTTGTTGCTTTTATTTGTGCTCTTTTGAAATTGATGGCGGTACTTGTCCCAAGTTTCTGGCTGTACACACGCAGCAGTGGCAAGCTCCGGACCCCTCTGCTTTGTCTCCCCTTCATGATCTGCCTTTTGGTGTCCAATCTTCTGGGGTACAAATAGAGACAGGAATCAGACCTCCGTGAGCCCCTCCAACTTCCCCATGCTGGGGGAAGAATTTTAAACCATCTTTGGATGGAAATCATCTGGTTTCCGTCCCCATGTGGCAAAGCTTTCACCAGCAGCTCCCCAGTGAGAGTTTTATTGCTACACCATTGTCAACCGGAAGTCCCATTTTCCCCCCATATACATGTTGATGTATCGGTAAAATGCATTGGGATTTTGGAACAGGGACCATTATTCAGATCAGTTGAGGTGAACAAAGGTTTTAGCGCACAAAGAACATGTGAGAATTTTGTTCTGAGACCTTCTGGCAACAACATGAAAGTTATATTTTGTACACAGTGCTATGTGTTCTCAATAACACCCATGAGGATAGACAGTACAAGAACAAGCCCGCACTGCAGTTATCAAGTATGTGTTGGCTATCTCGATACAGTCTAAGAAATCTACAGCTGGAAGGAAACTTGACAGATCTCCAGGCAGCCAAGTCAAAATATCAAAGTTAGGGGAAACTTCAGAACTATTCTCTTTGTTTAGCAGTTTTGTAGAGCGAAATGCACTGAAGTAAGAGGTGGCCATTATGTTCAGTGCTACTGGGAGAAAAACAAGGGATGTCCCCTTAAAAAAACAGATATGTATGAGAACCCTGACAAGGTCTTTCTTTTTTTCCTGCCATTAAAAGGATTCATTCATAGACCCTTAACATTCAAGGTAGAATGCTGTTTAATTAAAAATATACACCAAACATCCCTATTATTTCCTTTTCTGGGATATAGGGAAGTTAGAACAACATGGAAATTCAATGCAGTATCCATTCATGATGACCAATGGGACATAGCACTCATGAGGGATCTCCTCTCCAGGCTGGCCCCACAGTTCCAAACCATTGGGGTTCTCTCACTCACCTTGCCCCCTTGCCCCTCTGGATCCCTACCTGGATCAGGTACTTGGGCCTCAAGGTGATCTCTCTATGGACCACTGGGTGTGTTGTTAGTGGGTTCACTGTGGAAAGCCTGACCAAACTCTTTATAAAAAATTAACAGGAACAGATAGAAAAAGACTGAACAAGTCAAAGTTTATTAATACACAATTAGATCAAACATTAACCCCTGAACTATTTAATCATTCACAGCTTCCCCAAACCCTATCAATCCTTCTCCCCAGCTGACTGTCCCTTCTCTATTATTCCTTTCCCCTATATCTATGTTGTCTTCTTCCTATCTCTCTGCAATCCTTTTCCTACAGTGGCACTATTACTTCCCTTGATTGAAACACTATACTCCTATTGATGCAGCCCAGAATCGCATTAGCTTTTTTAGCTGCCGCATCACATTGCTGACTCATGTTGAGCTTGTGGTCCATTAAGACTCCTAGATCCCTTTTGCACGTGCTGCCATCAAGCCAGGTGTCACCCGTCCTATATCTGTGCATTTCATTTTTACTGCCCAAGTGTAGTATCCTACATTTCTCCCTGTTGTAATTCATTTTGTTAGTTTTGGCTCAGTTTTTTAATCTGTTCAGGTCATTTTGGATTCTGTTCCTATCTTCTGGGGTATTAGCTACTAATTTGGCATCATCTGCAAACTTGATAAGCATGCCGTCTATTCCCTCATCTAAGTCATTGATAAAGATGATGAATAGCACTGGGCCCAGGACAGAACCCTGTGACATCCCCGCTGGTCACTTTTCTTCAGGATGAAGAGGAGCCATTGGTGACTATCCTTTGGCCATACAGGAGAAAAAAAGGTGAAGACACTGGAGTCACAGGCCTGCCCTCTGTCTCAGATGTTAATCTGCTGTCACATAAGACAGTATTGAGGGATTTTGATGCAGGCAGAGGCCACTCCTTGGACATGTGAGGACCAGGGACAAAGGGCAATAAAAGACAGGTAATAAAAATTCAGCTCCATTAGCAACAGGAAAGTCACTTCCCTTGAGATCCTGTTGTCCCTATCCCATGCAAAACTAACTGCTTCTTTCTTAGGCAGAGAACATTTAATTAATTTATTTATTTGTTGGATTTATAGCAATAGCAATAGCACTTCTATCAGTGCCAAAGCACTCCCTAAGTGGTTTACAACATGTTAGCTAATTTATATCCCAAGATGGGGGTCAAGGCAGCTTACAAGAATTTTAAAAAACTACAACTAATCCATTACAAGTTACAAAAGTTAAAAAAGAATTAAATTAATTACCATTATTAAAATATGAAAGTTAAAAACACAACATGAGTTAAAAACATAATATTGGGTAAAAATACAACATTAAAAACAGCACACCAATTAAAATTCACATTTCAAATGCACGCCTAAATAATAATGCCTTTAACTGCCAATGAAAAGAGAGGTGGGAGGGGGCCAACCAGACCTCCCGTGGAAGGGAGTTCCACAGCCTGGGAGCAGCCACAGAGAAGGCTTTCTCCTGAGTCCTCACCAACTTCTGAAGGAGACTCTGTGCCTTTACATTTGGGAAAGCCTTTAGCTAATATATAGGTAAAACTTGCCAATTGTAGTCCAATGGACAAGTTTTATCTTTGCTAAAGCTTTGAATAATTGCATGATACATATTTTGCATTTTGGTTGGTCAATAAACGTACCACCTCTTTTGTGGATTTTGTTGTATTTTGCTGTATGGCCAACAGGGCTAACCCAGCTAAACTTCAGTTTTTTATCCTTTGCCCCCCTTCACAGCATTCACTGAGCTATGAACCAATCAAACTCACCTAGCTCCTCCCTTCACAGTATCTACCTTATTTGTGCTTTCCTTTTACTCACCTATTCCCTTTCCTTCTAGTTATGCCTCCATCATGGCTTATTTCCATTATGTATCTCTTATTTTCCCAGTGGAACCATCCTTGTCATGGCAGAAAACCACCACCACTTGGCTTAATCACAACAGCAGTAACTAGAGCAGGGAAGAGCAAAAAAGAGACAATAGCTACTGGGACTGCCTTCCCTTGTTTTAGTGGTGCTCCAGTAGCAGAGAAAGGGATGAAATTTAAATAGTCCTTCTGGCATATGGTGATAGATTCTCCTAGACTGCCCAAGGAGAGTGGTCTCTAGGCAAGGAAATGTTTTTAGAGGACAGGCCATAGGGGATCAATCAAACAGTGGTGATTGGCCAAGCAAAGCAACAGGGTAGGTTGAATAGGGGTTGAAGGACCTGGGACAGCTCTAGTTCCATGTTCTTTGTGTGTGCGCGCGTGCGCACACACACACACACATACATGCACACACATGAGCCAGCCATCAAGTCATCTGACAACTTATAGTGACCCCATAAATTTCATAGTTTTTTTAGGCAAAGAATACTCAGAGGTAGTTTGCCATTGCCTTTCTCTGGAATATAGCTTACAGCATCTGGTGCTTCTTGGCAGTCCCCCCTCCCATCCAAATACTAAGCTTCCACAATCAGACAGGATCTGGTGCCTTAAGGGTATTTATATGGGTAAATTTCATTACAGTTTGTTTTTTAACTATAAACATTAGCCAAAAAATGGCATAATTATTTTTGGGAAACTGATAGCTTTGTACTGAATAATAAATATTTCACCTGAATAAAATTGATTTTATTATTATTCAGGAGTTATTTGTATACTACAGGAGGTATAGCGTGTGGCTTTACAATAATTTAAATATTTTATATGAAAATCATTAATATGCAGTTACACACTGTTATGCACAGTGGCATATGGACATTTCCATGGAGCATCATACACCTCATATTTCATCTGTTGAGGAATTTCACATCTCATACAGAACATATATGTACATTTCAGCATTTCCAGAGAGTATAGTTGTCCCTCCGTATCCACGGATTTAAGTATTAATGGCTTGAAAATATCCTTTAAAAAATAATAACCCAAAAAGCAAACCTTGATTTTGCCATCTTATATCAGGGACACCATTTTGATATGCCATTGCATATAATAGGACTTGCATATTCACGGATTTTGGTATCCACGGGGGGGGGGGGGAGTGTCCTGGAACCAAACCCCAGTGAATATGAAGGGACAATTGTATTTCTAAGTGCCCATCTACATGAGGGGAAAAAATCCAAAGTGCCTTGTAGTATTGGCATCTCACAGCAGCAGCAACATTTCTAAATGGTTTTTCTGGTCTTGGAAGCCCCCATATGCCTTACATTCTGGATGGCGGTCGTGAGTAATTTACCGTATATTCCTGCGTATAAGACTGCTTTTTAACACTTGAAAATCTCAAAAGTGGGGGGGTCACCTTATATGCCCAGCAGATCTTTTCCCCTGCTGTGAGAATGACTGCCTTGTCTTTGAAGTGTTAAATTCCCTGGGCAGTTTCCCCAGCAGATCCTTTCCCCTGCTGTGAGAATGACTGCTTTGCCTTTGAAGTGTTAAATTGCCCCCCATTTAGCTCAGGAGAGAAGAGAAGTAGTCTATAAAAGGACATCAAGTTTTGTCCATGGCGAAATTCTCTTATCTGAATAAAAGCTTCTGGCAGAGTTAAATCATTCTTTAATTGCAAGGTATTTATTATGAGATTGTATTTTGGTAAACTTGCCAGGAAGATTCCCATTTGCATAGCTTTGGGGATTTCCTCTCCAGAAGTTTGCAAGTGGCTCTAAAATCATTAATGTGCTCATTCAAAAATGTGGGATTTGATAGCTTCATATTATTAATGCAACCTTACTTTCCAAAGATTGAACATCACAGAGATTTTTCGAAGTATCCCATGCTTTTTTAGTGTTCTCAGTCCTTTAATTCCACAGACTATTCCATCATCTACAGCCACTGAGCTGGCTGGCTGGTGGGGGGCAGGATTATCACCCGGGTGGCTGGCTGGAGTGGGGGCAAACTCTATATTTTAACTTAAAAATTGGGGGGTCGTCTTATACGCCCAGTCGGTACTCATGTTAGTTCTCCACCGCTGCAATTTTTTTTTTAAAAAAGTCATCCCAAGGTGTGCTGGTGCTATAGAGTGATTTTCCAATTTTATAGGAAACAAAACAGGAAATATTCATTCTGTTCTATCGCCTTAGTGAGCGATTGCTAAGGTGAAAATCCAACGTGATGGCAGTGAGAGCTTGTACTGCTAGCAAGCCCCGCCCCTGCTCTGGCCCAGCCAATCAGCTTTGTGCTTCCCTTCAAATTTTCTGTCATTCGATAGTCCAAATGAGCAGGAATGCGGACTCCCCTCACAGTTTTTGAAAAAGTACAGAAAAATCTGCTAAGGCTTTTACCGCTTTGCTTTTGCTGTTTTGGGTCCCCCTCCTTCCATACAGTGTGGATGGGCGTTGGATCACATTTAGACAGGTAGGATTCCCAGTGAATTCCATGAGGGGTATTTTCACCATTTAGATGGGCCCCATGTCTGTGAAGTTTCAAAGTATTCTTACCTTTTCTTGGGATTGCAATCAGCACAGAAGACAGTTGTATGGTCAGTCCTCCATATCCACAGATTCTGCATCCACAGATTCAACCATCCACAGTTTGAAAATATTCTCCCCCCCCCCAAATTCCTAAAAGCAAACCTCATTTTTGCCATAAGGAACTTTACATAAGGAACAGCATTTTACTATGCCATTATATTTAATGGGACTTGAGCATCCACAGATTTTGGTATGCATGGGGAGTCCTGGAACCAAACCCCAGCAGATACCAACGGCCCACTGTATATCTTTGGTGCAGTCATATAGAAGGAGCCTTTTTGAACTTTTGATTTCTAAAATGTAGAGCACAAAATGCAATAGGTAACAGATTTCCTATGATACAGTACATACTATTCCAGATGTAGTCTTGCCTTGTATTTGCATAAAGGCAGCATGATGTTTGCAGCTTATTCTTTTATTATAAACTGATATTTACTTCACTTTATACTTGCCTACCTTGACTCTCATGAGTCATTTTAATACCCATTTTCACAATCTGAAGACTTCCTATTAGAACTTTTCACTGGCTGTTTTTGCTCTCACCACCCTAAATTAATGGAATGTTAATAAAATTGTTACCCCCTGTGCTTTACTTTGCAAAACAGATGCCATAAAATGGATGGCTTTAACCCCCTTTGAAAACACAGAACTTATCAGCAGAACATACGCAGCAGACACATATTGATTCCAGCATGCAAGTTTAAGATAGCCATCCACACAAGACTCATCCCCAGTTTATATTCTCTAGCATTAAAGACTCAAAACACTCAAAAATAGTTTTAAAAGTATAAAAACATCTTTACTTACAGTCAGTATGCATATCTCAGTGAATATCAGCAGCATATCAACAAGTGAAGGCTAAACTAGTAAAATACAACTAAAAATTACATGTTAAAATCAAAATGTGTGGGAACTCTGTCCCAGAGTTGTTGACTCTACAAAATCATCATGACGAGTGTTAAGCGTCATGGCAGCTTTCCAGACAAAGAAAGGACTTGGACACACCTCTTCCTCTGGAAAGCCAATCACAACTCAATAGGAAATTACATCACATATTCTGTTTGTGTCTATCAGTTAACCCTTTCAGCAGTTAAACATCTCGACTTATTGGGTTGCAAACTACATACCCCAACATAAATAATTGTGTATCACCAGCAAAAGTGGCCACCTTACTATTCATCCAGGTATTTATGAACAAACCTATGGCCCCAATATAACACTGGAACCAATATACCTCATGGGTCCAATATGACACTAGTTCCAGTACAAATCCATGATGGATTCCACAGTTTCTACTCCTCCATAGTATGAACTGACTATGTGTCAGTGCATGGGCCAAGGCCTGACAGAATTCACAGGACAGAATATGGCTACCATGTTTATTGAAATGTCTGTATGATGCAACATGAGGCAAAGGGTGCTTGCTGCACAGTGATAGACAAGGACTGTCAACACTACTTCACACAGGATGCACACAGGATGACACAGCATGGCTGATGCAACCATACTATGGACTATGTACATAAGTGGGTGCAGCCTGTGTCCTTTGTGGGGAGTTATTGTTGGAGTTGCAGCCAGAGGTTCTGCCAGATTGTTCTATGGACAGATAGCTATTAGTTTGTATATACTCTCTCTCTCTCTCTCTCTCTATTTACAGAACTTTACTTACAAAGTTCTGTAAATAGAGCTTTGAGGCTCAGAGTTATTCTTAGGCACCTTGCAAACTGTCAGGAGGGTACAGCTCTGGAGAACCCAGCTGAGAGGGACCACAGGAGTGCACGCACTGACACAATTTACAGTTACCCCTCCACATTTGTGGGGGTTAGGGGCAGACAACCCCCACAAATGTGAAAAAACATGAATAAGAAATGAGCCTGTGGGTGAGCGGCTTTCCACCCCAGTCCCTTCCCAGAAGCCCATCGCTGCCTTGGGAAGGGACTGGGGTGGAGAGTGGGCGTGCCATCAGCTTTCAACCCCCCCTTCCCAAGGCAGTGACCAGCTTTGTGAGAAGCCCCTCACTGCCTTGAGAAGGGACTGGGGTGGAGAGTGGGCGTGCCAGCAGCTTTCCACCCCCCCCTTCCCAAGGCAGCGACTAGCTTTGTGAGAAGCCCCTTGCTGCTTTGAGAAGGGACTGGGTTGGAGAGCGGGTGGGATGGAGGCATTACACCCCTCTTCTGAAGCGAGAAGCCCCTTGCTGCCTTGAGAAGGGAGTCGGGTGGACAGTGGGCATGCCAGCGGCTTCCCACCCCGCCTTCCCAAGGCAGCAATGGCCTTTGTGAGAAGTCCCTCAATGTCTTGAGAAGGGAGTGGGGTGGAGAGCGGGCACGCCAGCGGCTTTCCACCCCGCCTTTCCAAGGCAGCGACGGGCTTCGTGAGAAGGGACTGGAGTGGAGTCCCTTCTCAAGACATCGAGGGGCTTCTCACGAAGCCCATCGCTGCCTTGGAAAGGCGGGGTGGAAAGCCGCTGGCGTGCCCGCTCTCCACCCCAGTCCCTTCTCAAAAACTGAGGGACTTCCCACGAAGCCCTTCACTGCCTTGGGAAGGCGGGGTGCAAAGCCGCTGGCTTGGGAAGGGATGGGGTGGAGAGCGGGTGTGCTAGTGGCTTTGCACCCCGCCTTCCCAAAGCAGCAAAGGGCTTTGTGAGGTGTCCCTCGATGTCTTGAGAAGGGACTGGGGTGGAGAGCGGGTGTGCCAGCAGCTCTCCACCCCACCTTCCCAAGGCAGTGACTGGCTTCACGAGAAGCCATTCGCTGCCTTGGGAAAAGACGGGGTGGAGAGCAGGGGGGGCAGGCGGCTTTCCACGAATAATTGAAACCGCGAATGTGAAAGTCGTCAATGTGGAGGGGCAACTGTATTACTAATCTCTGCTTCTGTTCTTTATTTAGTTTCCAGTCCATAAGAGACCTATGGTATCCCATGACTGGTACTTTTAAGAAAACTCTGTAGAGAAAAGCATGAAAACAGAGGAAAGCAAATGGGGCATGAGTATGAGATAAAAATACAACTGGAAGCAAACAGTATGATAGAATAAGGAAGAAGCAAATTCCAAAACCAAGAGAACTTTGCCCCAAGAACAATTATTCTTGCTTTGTCTTTGACGTGACCTCCTGTTGTTGTAAGTTGGTGCTCTCTTAATTTATTAATTTTCATCTATTATTTATTGCCAGTGTTATTTTTCATCAGTGAGAAGTGATACTCATTCTGAGAAGATGTTTAGGTTTAAGGCCCCTTCATTATTTCAAGATTAATAACGTCATCTTAATGCTGGATTATTGTGGTAATACTGGATGCAGCAGGGTAAGTTTTCCTTGTTGCATGCTAAAATAAACAAAACAGAACCCACACGGTCTGGCTTATGGAATCTATTTTAATTTTTAAAAGTGAAAATATCTTACTGCATGCTAAAGCAAGCTCACAATTAATGTCACTGGGTAATTCTATCTCCAATTTTGTTCTACACAGTCATGCGATTGTGGATCATTAATCCTCTTCTCAACTAATGTTAACCGTATTTTGGGAGGGGGGATTCTGTATGTGTTGTAAGAAGCTAGTTTACATAACATGTTTCCCTGTCTTTCTGCCAAATGGAAAGTATTATTGAGACAAAAGCTTTTCTTTATTTGAAAACGGGACCTTTTATTATAAGCAAGGCCAATTTAAGATTTTTTGCTCCCTGAAGAGAAGCAACAAATAGCATCCCACTCCTATGAAGATACATAGTACCTACAGCCAGGTAAGATCTTTTGTCAGGAAATCTTTCTAATCTTCTTCCCTTCTCCATCAGTAAAAATACAATAATAACAAAGTACATAACTATTTGTGGTGCTTTCTGCTGCCTGAGGCAAATTCATTCTGCTCAGTGGTAGGTAGGGCTTGTCTTGATTATAAGAACTGATGAGAGCTCATTGTCACATACGATGCACCTGATCTTTGATGCACATTGGAAAGAAGGGTTGTGTAAAAGCACAACACTTTTGGGGGGCAGGCCTCTGTATCACTAATGCAAGAATATGCCATTTTAATGGGAGATATTACTTTTGCGTATTGGCAAATATTCTTAAATAGATGCAGCTTTATAACAAAAAACAGGAAATATTCAGCTAATTGAAACCATTTCTTGCATTTAATTAACAGTTAAAGATTGGCTATACACACTCCTTCCTCAGTTCTGTCAGTGTACACTGAGATTCTGTGATGTAGTTTCACACACTGTTTGGAGAGTCAAATAAAAATAATTTAAAACCCAGACATATGTTTTGAGTGGTGACATTAGAATGCTAACGACCAGATTTTACAGCTCTCCATTATCAACATGATATAAACAATTGTTTTAATACATCTTCATGCATGAGATATCCTACTGCTACCCAGTAAAAACAACATCCCATAGTACCTTAAAGACTAATAGATTTATTGTGTCATGAACCTTTTGTGGACTAAGAAGTCATGTGAGTTTATACAGTGGAGCAGAAACAGCTTGCTCTGTCAGGCTAAAAAATAAACAAAGTAGAGGAGAAGTAGAAGTGATGTAAATCAGAGTTAGACATGTTGCAAGATCCTCAGCATTGTATAAGGCAGAAGTAGGCAAGTGTGCTGTATTTGGGGACCAATTTTCTGCCCTGGAACCCTCCAGGGGCCACATAAACTGCCAAAAACGCCACCCCTCCCTGCAAGTCACCCTAAAGGTGGAAGTATCCAGAAGTATCATTCTGGTTTTGTAAAATGTTGATTTTAAAAAATGTTAAACATTGGGGTGGGGGAGTTAAACCTATTTAAAAAGATGATTTGCCACACCTGGAGGCTTTGAAGAATGGAAATTCAACCTCTTTTGTAGGCAGGAAAAGGAGAATCAGGGGATTCTGAAAGTGGTCAAGAGCCACAAAAACAGTGTTGGTGAGACCACATACAGCCCCACAGCCACATTTTTGCCCAGCCTGCTATAGGGTGTAGCTACCAACAACAACTTAGAGGTGCAGGGAAATGAAAAGTGGATAATGCCAGAGGATCACTATACCCTTCAATAAGGAACAGAAGAAAAGAAGCTAAAGTGCATGTACATATGTTTCTGTGCACATGGATGTTTGAGATGCTGTTGTTGTTTGCCTTCAAGGTGCTTCTGATTTATGGGGACCCTAAAGCAAACCTATCTGAAGGTTTTCTTGGCAAGATTTGTTCAGAGGGGGGTTGCCTTTGCCTTCCTCTGAGGCTGAGAGAGTGTGATTTACCCAAGATGACCAGTGGGTTTCCATTGCTGAGTGGGGATTTGAACCTGGTTTCCAGAGTTGTTGCCCAACACCGAAACCACTTCACCATGCTGCTTTGAGTTATGGTCATGCAAAAGTAAGTTAGTAGATTCACTGGACTCAAATGTAACTCAAACAAGATATGCCTGCAGAAGAAATTCTGGTGGTGCCACTGCTCTGTAAATGGTTGGATGAAAGGTAGCTAAATACTTTCTGTACTTTGGTCTTAGAATAAGGAAGCATTCTGAGGTTTTGTACAAGCACTTGTGCAGTGCCTTGCCCTGGCAAATATCATACATGATACAAGGCTTTGTGGGAACAAACTGAAATGGATCTTGACCTAGCAGAATTTCATTATGCTGAATTTCTGTTCTCTATTCTCAGGCATTGTGTGTTAAATCAGGAAAAGCTCTTCCTTACATGAGGAAGGGTCTTTGCCTGAGAAAAAAGAACTGAAGCCCAGAGATGTGCCTCCATTAGCATGATGAGAGATTGTGTGATGTGTTGCAAAGGTGATGTGTCTGGTACACCATCAGTTAGCACAAGGCATTGTTCAACATTTCAAGATGTTTCCATAAGCTAAGTCCATGTTCAGCAAAGCACTTTGCAGCTCTTGTACAATGGTTTGTGCCTTTTACTGTAAGTCGTACAGTGAGTATATTGACAGCCAATATTTTATTCCTCAAAGACTTTGGCCCAGACAATCAGGGCCGGTTTAAGGAATTTTGGGGCCCCCTGCAATGCTTTACTTTGGGGCCCCCATATGTTTATCTTAGATCAATGTAATCTAACCTATTCACCGTACAGGATGTTCAGATTATAGTAGGACCCCCGTATCGATGGATTCATTATCCATGGAACATAAAACAGCACACCTACCATAGAGTCTTCCTAGAAAATGTGTCTTCCCTAGCCCTTTTCTAGGCCCTCCAAGGCAACTCTATGGTATTTTAAACCAGAAGTCCCATTATTTTCAATGGCGTTCACTATTATTCATGGTTTTCAGAATCCACGCCCCCCCCCCAAACCAATCCCCAGTGGATAAGAGGGGCCTACTATATTACATAATTTGCCACCAATAATTTAGTTTAAAAACTATATTATAGGCACTAACATAATATTTTTTGTTTATTAGCAATTAATGTAATGGTGTAGATTTCCTCAAAGAAAATAAAGAGTAGACTACAAGCTGAACATGAGTTAGCAGTGTGATGCAGCAGCAAAAAATGCCAATGCGATTCTAGGCTGCATTAATAGGAGTAGTGTCTAGATCAAGGGAAGTAATAGTATCACTCCTTTCTGCTTTGGTCAGACCTCACCTGGAATACCGTTTCCAATTCTGGGCACAAGAAAGATACTGAGAAGGATGGTGCGAGATCTGGAAGCCATTACGCCCTATGAGGAACGGCTTAGTGAGCTGGGTATGCTTAGCCTGGAGAAAAAAAGGTTGAGAGGTGACATGATAGCCATGTTTAAATATTTGAAGGGATGTCATATTGAGGAAGGAGCAAGCTTGTTTTCTGCTGCTCCAGAGATTAGGACACGGAGCCATGGGATCAAACTACAGGAAAAGAGATTCCACCTGAATATTGGGAAGAACCTCCTGACAGTAAGAGCTGTTTGGAAGTGGAATACATTGCCTTGGAGTGTGGTGGAGTCTCCTTCTTTGGGTTTTTTTAAACATAGGTTGGATGGCTGAAGACGACCAAGGGGGAAAGGGAGAGGAGAGGAACCAAGACATGTTAAAAGCAGCTGGAAAAATGGGCTGGAAGGGATCTATGTGCAAGGAAGGAAAGGGACAAAAGAAAGAAAGAAAGAAAGAAAGAAAGAAAGAAGCCCTTTCTGAGGGAGACAACCCTCAAATTCCCTGTCTCTCTCTCTCACACACACTCACCCTCTCCGACATGCCTCTCCCTCCAGCTTCTGCCAGGGAGGGCTGCTGTTTCTTTCTCTTTCTCTTTCTCTTTGGTTTTGGAGAGAGGCATGGGTTTTGTTTTGTTTGTTTTTTTAAAAAAGCCAGCAGGAGGTTTTTGGAGGAGGAGGGTAAGAGGGGGCTCCTCCCGGCTGTCTCCTGGCTGTTCCTTCGTCAGATTAAGGAGGCCAACACGGGGCCCTCTCTTGACCTTGGGGCCCCCTGCCAATGCTGATTTGGCAGACAGGTTAAACCGGCCCTGCAGACAATGGCCTAATCATGCATTATTCCCTGAGTGACAACGAAGGGGAGATATCTTCTGTTTATCAGCATAAAAAGGGAACCATCTGGGACTATGGAGATTATCAGATAGGAACGCAAAAAGCGTTCAAGTCCCACAATCTCCAATCCCATCCCTTTCCCAGCACAATACCCTCCCCATCAGACTTACCTTCTCTTCTGTCCAAAGACAGCCAAGGCATGAATGGAGCTTGAACGGAGCTCCACTCACTTTCTGGACTGAAATCCCTCCCATTCTCATGAGAAGACATGAGCATGGGAAATTCAATAATAAAAAGAAAAATACACACACACACACAGTTTACACAAGCACATACACACACTAAAAAAATAACAAGTAACCCAGGGAGGTTACGAAAAAGAGGGTAGCCTACCTGGTTCTTGTCATCCCACTTGGAAGTGTTCTGGCAGGATGACCCATTGCCACCGGAATCACAATCAAAAACGGCATGAGGTTTCAGATGCTGGACCAAAACAGGACGGGCAATCCATTTACAGCTCCAGCCTCTCAATAAAAAGAAATGCCAGAATAATGACAGTGAAATGCAAAAAGACAGTGTTGTGTGATATTGGCCTCCTTGTGCGTTCGTTCCACTGTCATTATTCTGGCACAACGTTAGCAGCATCTGATAATCGTCTATGACATGCAAATGCCATAATGAAATATTTGAGGTGTGCGTAACAGTGTCTCCTTCACGTGTTAATGATGTCAAAAGTCTGCACCTATACTTGTATCTGAGTGTGTACGTGTCTTCAGATTGCCTGTTGACTTATAGCAGCCCCATGAATTTCATAGGGCTTTCTTAGGCAAGGAATACTTAGAGGTGATTTTGCCAGTTCCTTCCTCTGAAATATAGCTTCCAAGATCAGATGCGATCTGGTGCCTTTAGGGTATTTAGGCCCTTTGCACCTAAACTTAGTACTACTAAAAACTTTTCAAGTATCTTTATTTGTCTTTCTTTCTTTTTCTTTTTTTCTTGTACAGAAATTTCTGTTCTATGTTCCCCTCCACAAGAGTCACTCAAAGGGAATAACAAGGTATAAACACATTAAAAAGAAAAAAGAAAGACAATACAGTTGCCCCTCCACATTTGCAGCTTTAAAATTCGAGGTTTTGACTAGTCGTGGTTTTGGGAGTACCCCCCCCCACCATCCAAAAAACTACAATGGGGTCGCTGCTCCTGGGGTGGGCGGGATGGGGTTGGAGGAAGCAGCTATGATGCTTGGGTAGTCCCGTCGCTGCTCCTGGGGGGGCGGGAGAGGGTGGGAGGAAGCAGCAATGAGGCTTGGGTTGTCCCGTCGCTGCTCCCGGGGGGCGGGAGAGGGTGGGAGGAAGCAGCAATGAGGCTTGGGTAGTCCTGTCGCTGCTCTTGGGGGGCGGGAGAGGGTGGGAGGAAGCAGCAATGAGGCTTGGGTAGTCCTGTCGCTGCTCTTGGGGGGCGGGAGAGGGTGGGAGGAAGCAGCAATGAGGCTTGGGTAGTCCTGTCGCTGCTCTTGGGGGGCGGGAGAGGGTGGGAGGAAGCAGCAATGAGGCTTGGGTAGTCCCATCGCTGCTCCTGGGGGGCGGGAGAGGGTGGGAGGAAGCAGCAATGAGGCTTGGGTAGTCCCGTCGCTGCTCCCGGGGGGCGGGAGAGGATGGGAGGAAGCAGCAATGAGGCTTGGGTAGCCCCGTCGCTGGTCCCGGGGGGCGGGAGAGGGTGGGAGGAAGCAGCAATGAGGCTTGGGTAGTCCTGTCGCTGCTCTTGGGGGGCGGGAGAGGGTGGGAGGAAGCAGCAATGAGGCTTGGGTAGCCCCGTCGCTGGTCCCGGGGGGCGGGAGAGGGTGGGAGGAAGCAGCAATGAGGCTTGGGTAGCCCTGTCACTGCTCCTGGGGGGGGCGGGAGAGGGTGGGAGGAAGCAGCAATGAGGCTTGGGTAGTCCCGTCGCTGCTCCTGGGGGGGTGGTGGAAGAGGGTGGAAGGAAGCAGCGACGAGGCTTGGGTAGCCCTGTCGCTGCTCCTGGGGGGGGGAGAAGGTGGGAGGAAGCAGCGACGAGACTTGGGTAGTCCCCTTGCTGCTCCTGAGGGATGGGAGAGGGTGGGAGGAAGCAGCGACAAGGCTTGCCAAGCCCCGTTGCTGGTCCTGGAGGGGTGGGAGGGCGGTGGCGTGACCTAGTTTTTATTTGCGGTTTTTTCACATTCACTGAGGTCTCACGCCCCTAACCCCCGCCAATGTGGAGGGACAGCTGTACTACCATTGAAACAATTACCTCCAAAAGCTCCACCTAAGACTAAAAGCAACACTAAGAGGGGCTCAGGGGGACACAGTTTAGAGCTTATAAAAATTATAACATTAACTCTCTCTCTCTTTGTGTGTGTGTCTATTATGCATTATGAGAAAATGTTTGGACAAAGTCACACTAGATTTGAAAGATACCGTACTTTTGGGATGATGTGATTTATAACCTAAACTGTTTGCAAACTCCAGTCCTGCTGAGGCACCCCACTCATTTCCTCAAAGGCAACTGGCTGGGTTTACACCAAATCTGGATGGTATGTTTGTGGTGGTCTGATTTACAATATAATTTACTTAGAATATGAGGAATCCACTTTAGGGGATCCCTGGTGGGATACCCCACTAATCTCCTTGAAAACAGCTGGATGGATTTATGCCAAATTTAGAGTGCATGTTTATGATGATTTGACTTAAAACATAGGCTTTATGATACATGAAAAACACACTTTAGGGATATCATTGATAAGGCATTCAAATAGTTACAGGCACTGCCAGACAGTAAAATAATCTCTGCAAGTGGCAAGTTTTGTTCCTGTACAAACCAATTTGGGAGATCCAGATGATGTTTTCCTCATTCTGAAATATTTCCTGGGAGCACCAAGACTTTTCATTCCCACACCCCAGGTTGATTTAAATTAACCTAGTACTTTCAAAACCCAATACTTGCCAATGTGTTTCTACTGTCTTGGAAGCAGTAAAGATGGCCATCACCAAGTAAACACAGCTATTGTTTTCAGGAAACACACTACATGGTTATAGTGCTATTATTCCACTTTAACTGCTATGGCTGCCTCCTGTGGAATTCTGGGGTTTGTAGTTTAGTGAGGTCTAAAAGCTCTCTGGCTGAGAATGCTAACTGCCCCTCCCTAAACTACAAATCCTAGGATTCCACAGGAAGCAGCCAGAGCAGTTAAAGTGGAATAATAGCACTATAACAGTGTAATGTGATAAGCTAGACAGATTCAACAGAGATCAAGTGAGGGAAAGAGGAATGTTAGCACTTAAAACAAAATGATCCTAATGCTTAAACAGTGTAATACAGTAAGACCCCCCATATCCACTAATTCATTATCCACTGATTCAGTTATCCATGGGACACAAAACATGACACCTACCATGGAGTCTTCCTAGAAAAGGTGTCCTCTCTAGCCATTTTCTAACTCTGTGGTATTTTAAACTGGAAGTCCCATTATTTACAATGGTGTTCACTATTATTCACGGTTTTTGGTATCCACGCCCCCCCCCCCAAACCAATCTCCAGCGGATACAGGGGTCCTACTGTATTGTTACAAAACTCTGGCATTTTGAATATAACTCCTGAATAATAATTTAAAAGGCTCAGTGAAAATCGGTAAAAACCAGTTTCTGAGGTGTTACATGGGACTGGATGTGACAAGTTATCAGTAGGTGGGGGAAGGCGAAGGAGGAAGGCAGAGAGAGAAAACTGTGATATTTCAAGAAAGAGTTTGAATGCAAACTCAAATAGAAACAGAACTGGAAATTCTCAATACTTTCTGAGATTTTTTTACCCATCTAGAGGCACCCTAACTTAGATGAAGCTCAGTACTTCTGCAAGTGATAAATAAATTAAAGAGCAACTGAATTAAGGCCTGGTTTTAAAAGATAAAGCACCAGCCAACTACCACAAGGGAGGATGATAGCATAATTTTGGGGGCAGAGAATTCTAAATATTGTGCACTGCCAGAGAAAAAAGCTTCTTATGTGCAGCCATCAAATGCACTTCATATGGAAATAGTATCTACAACTTGCAATTCTGTCTCTTTCAGTTTAAATGGACCTTGTTTCTAACACCTATTGATCACTATTAAGGATCAAAACACATACAGCTTTTTTATATAAAAAAAGCACTACTGCTTTCAGCTCAGTCTTATTGGAAATTAGTAGATCTTAGAAAAGCTACATACATACATATACTTTATTATTACAATCATAGACCAGCTTCAAAAATTAAAAAAGGCATTTCTCTAGGCATTTCTAGAACCTCCAATGTGATTCTATGGTCAACTTCTGGTGTTCATCTCATTGAAAATAAAAGGGTTCCCTATGATTCACGGTTTCAGGTATCCATGGGGAGTCTTGGGGGTTGTCAAAATGGTCAAAAAATCCCTCCTGGAATTTGCTGGGAATCCTACCTGTCTAAATGGGTTCCTGCGCCAATCCACACTATTCGGAAGGAGGGGGACCCAAAACGGCAAAACCAACGCCGTTTCTTATATTAAAAAAAAAAAAAACCCACAAGGGGGAGTGCACATTCCTACTCATTGGAACAAGTGAATGACAAGCAATTCGAAGGGAAGCACAAAGTTGATTGGCCGAGTGAGCACGGGGCCGGGTTTGCTGCTATCATGTTGGATTTTTGCCTTAGTGATCACTCATTAAGGCGATAAAATTGGATAGTTATTTTTTGTTTTTCTTTCCTGTTAAATCAGAAAATCACTATATCGCTCCAACACACCTTGGACGACTTTATAAAAAAATAATGGGCAGCAGCGAAGAACGAATGTGAGTAAATCACTCATGGCCGCCATCTGGAATCCAAGGCTTATGGGGGCTATGCCTTTACTATGAGGTACCCCTTCCCCCCCCCCCCTTCATTTAGATGGGCCCATGGAATGTATCCCTCGTGGATACTGGGGTCGACCTGTACTTCTTATTGACACAGAGTAACAAATACATAAATGTCTTCACTGTAGGTACGAATTTGTACCTACTAGTACTAATATTACTGAAAAGGTTTAAGCGTTTTACTTTTTTCATTGCAACTACCAAAGGGTGCTCAGCAATGGCTCCTCTTCACCTTGGAAAGATGTGACCAGTGGGGTGTCACAGGATTCTGTCCTGGGCCCAGTGCTATTCAACATCTTTATCAATGACTTGGATGAGGGAATTAGGGGCATACTTACCAAATTTGCAGATGACACCAAATTAGGAGGAGTAGCTAATACCCTGGAGGACAGGATCAAAATTCAAAATGACCTGAATAGATTAGAAAGCTGGGCCAAAGCTAACAAAATGAAATTCAATACGAAGAAATGGAAGGTACTGCACTTAGGGCGAAAAAATGAAATGCATAGATATAGGATGGGGGAGACCTAGCTGAACGAGACTACATGCGAAAGGGATCTAGGAGTCCTAGTAGACCACAAGTTGAGCATGAGTCAACAGTGTGGTGCAGCAGCTAAAAAGGCCAATGCAATTTTGGGCTGCATCAATAGAAGTATAGTGTCTAGATCAAGGGAAGTAATAGTGCCGCTCTATTCTGCCTTGGTCAGACCTCACCTAGAATACTGTGTCCAGTTCTGGGCACCACAATTCAAAAAGGATATTGACAAATTGGAGCGTGTCCAGAGAAGGGTGACTAAAATGGTGAAAGGTCTGGAAACGATGCCTTATGAGGAGAGACTTAGGGAGCTGGGTATGTTTAGCCTGGAAAAAAGACGGTTAAGAGGCGATATGATAGCCCTGTTTAAGTATTTAAAGGGGTGTCACATTGAGGATGGAGCAAGCTTGTTTTCTGCTGCTCCAGAGATTGGAACACGAAGCAATGGATGCAAGCTCCAGGAACAGAGATTCCACCTCAACATGAGGAGGAACTTTTTGACAGTAAGAGCTGTTCAGCAGTGGAACACACTCCCTCGGAGCGTGGTGGGGTCTCCTTCCTTGGAGGTCTTTAAAGAGAGGCTGGATGGCCATCTGTCGGGGATGCTTTGATCATGATTTCCTGCATGGCAGGGGGTTGGACTGGATGGCCTTCCTGGTCTCTTCCAACTCTGCAGTTCTATGATTCTATGATACCAAGAATCTCTATGAATTGGCTGGGAAATCTGTGAATTGTGTGCCAAAAAGTAACTTCTCCTATCTCTAAGAATTAAATATAGTGTCTGAGAAACAAAATTATGTGTAGTAATGCATATGTATATAGTGCATATGTATGAGAATTTTGTGTGTGTGCCTAAGAAATGGTAGTTAACTTCTGAAAAAGTGAACTTAACATTTGTGTGTGTGATTGTACTTTATGTAATATATTATAATTATATAATATATTTATATAATATATTATATCTTTTAGAACTTTTAAAAAGAAACCTACAACTCACATTTTTACAAGAGAAATAAGGCTGGACTTTATTAACAGATGATTTGTAACACAAGTTCACTTTGAAAAACATTTGTTTAGTTAATGATCTATGCAAAGAGTGGGTTTTTTCTTGTTCTTCTTAAGCTTAATAATTATTAGGGGTGTTGCTGTTTATGTTTGCACAGAACACATGCTTTGACTTCAGCTGTGGTTGTTAAGAAAAACACTGTTGGGGCGATTATAGGCTTGAATTAATATCTGAACTTTAACAAGGAGAAAAAATAAATAAAAAGGTCACCCACAAAGTAATTATTTTCCCCCCGAGTCTTGACCAGAAGAATACATTTGTGGGTACTTCCAAGCATACAACTCTTGATGCTACAAAATGAAAGAAATGTTGAAGCTGTTCCATCTTTCCCTCTACAATAGAATTCTTGAGGAAAGATAAAACATGCAAAAAGTGACGAAAAAACACAACAGTGTTACAAATAGATGATAATAATAGTTGTTGACACACTGCAGAAATAATGCAATTTGACACTGCTTTAACTATCATGGTTCTATCCTATGGAAGCCTGGGATTTGTAGTCTGTTGTGACACCAGAGCTCTTTGACAGAGAAGGTTAAATATCTCACAAAACTACAAACCCCAGAATTCCATAGTAAAGTGGTGTCAAACTGCATTATTTTTGCAGTGTGTCAGCAGCCAATGTCTGGAACTCCTTGTAAAATTCCATACATGGGGTGTAATCTATACACTGGAATATAGGTAGAGAAACCCCTGTGTTAAAACATTGGAGAGCTGCTGCCAGACAGTGTCAACAGTACTGGGCTGAATGGAGCAGTGGCTCTCTCTCCTCTCTGGCTTTTCTTCGCAAACGAAGATTCAGGAAGGACTCATCCCGCGCTTACTGCAAGCATGCTGATGACTAAAAAGGCCAATCCAAGATAAACAAGTCTGGTTGCAGAAAGCACAGCAGAAGGTCTCTTTGGGTGATGTTTCCGGGTTGTGATTCTTTCTGCGTTGTGGTTTATCTTCAAGACTTGTTCGGCATGAGTTCTCAAATAAGGCTGCAGCATTGTGGATAGTGCGTCTCCATGCCTCCCAATGTGAGGCCAGGGTGGACCATTGTTGCTGATCAATTTGGCCGAGCCTGAGATGTTGTTTCAGGGAGTCCTTTTATTGCTTTTTTGGAGCACCCCTCTTACGCTGACCCGTGGCAAGTTCACCGTAGAGTACTATTTTTGGGAGGCGATGGTCCTCCATCCTAGAAATGTGCCCTGCCCAGCGCAGCTATGTTCTCAATATCATGGCCTCAGTGCTGGCAATCCCTGCTTGCTCAAGGACAGCAACATTCGTCACATAGTCAGTCCAGTGTATATTTAGGATTGTGCGTATACAGTGCTGATGAAAGCATTCGAGGAGTCGTAAGTGGTGGCAATAGGTGACCCATGTTTCAGATCCATAAAGGAGAATGGACAGTACAATGGCTCTATACACACTGATTTTTGTGCTTCGCCTCAGGTGTTTATTAGTCCAGACTCTTTTGTAAAGTCTTCCAAATGCGCTATATGCCTTTGCTAATCTGTGATCGATCTCTTTGTCAATCTTGGCATCTGAGGAGATGATGCTTCCCAGGTAGGTGAACTGCTGAATGTACTTAAGCACAGAGTTGCCGATGGCAATATGGGGATGATGGTGTTTGTCCTGTGGTGCAGGCTGGTAAAGAACTTCTGTTTTCTTCAGGTTGACTTCCAGCCCAAACAGCTCTGCAGCTGTTGCGAAGCAGGATGTTAGGTGCTGCAGAGCTGCTTCTGTGTGAGCAACAAGGGCAGCATCATCAGCGAAGAGCAGCTCACGGACTAGATAGTTTAGAGTCTTGGTGCGAGCCCTCAGCCGGCTTAAGTTAAACAAGCTACCATCAGTACGGTAATGTATATAGATGTCGTCTTCTTCTTCAAGCTCTGTCGTAGCCCTTTGGAGCATCATGCTGAAGAAGATATTAAATAAAGTTGGAACAAGAACACAACCTTGCTTCACTCCATTAGTTATTAGAAAGGGCTCTGAAAGAGCATCGCCATATCTGACTTGACCATGCTGGCCCTCGTGTAGCATGATAATAATTTTAAGGAATTTGGGGGGACATCCTAGTCTTTCCAGGATCTGCCACAGACCTTTTCTACTCACGGTGTCGAAGGCTTTGGTGAGGTTGACAAATGTTACATAGAGACCTTTGTTCTGCTCTCTACATTTCTCTTGCAGTTGTCTAAGGGCAAATACCATATCTGTAGTACTCGTATTGGCTCTGAAGCCACATTGGCTTTCAGGAAGAAGTTCTTCTGCAATGGCAGGAACTAATCTGTTCAGGAGTATCCTTGCAAGGATTTTGCCAGCAATAGAGAGCAGTGTTATGCCTCGATAGTTTGAGCAATCAGATTTTGCTCCTTTTTTCTTGTACAGGGTGATGATGACTGCATCTCGGAGATCTGATGGCAGTTTCCCCTTTTTCCAGCAATTCACAAGGAGTTTGTGAAATTTATCATGGAGTACATGACCTCCGTGTTTCCAAACTTCAGGTGGGATTCCATCAATCCCAGCTGCCTTGCCGTTTTTCATCTGCTGTATGGCCTTAAGGGTCTCTTCCAAAGTGGGAGCTATGTCCAATTCATTTTTCACCGGTTATTGTATCATATGTTGGATAGCTGAGCCTTGGACTACTCGATTGGCACTGAAGAGACTTTGAAAATGTTCAGCCCATCGATTCAGGATGGAGGCTTTATCAGTAATTCATGTTTGACCATCTGTACTGTATAAGGAGCTTTGGACCTGATAAGTAGGTCCAAACACTGCTGTAAGAGCTCCATAAAATCCTCTATGATCACCCAGATCTGCACAGCGTTGTGTCTTTTCTGCTATATTGATCCACCACTTGTTCTGCATGTCTCGGAGTTTTTGTTGAAGTTTACTACATGTGAGACAGAAAGCTGCTTTTCTTACATGGCAACTTGGCTGGGCAAGGTATGCCTGGTGAGCAGTTCTCTTCTTTGCCAACAGCTCTTTGATCTCTTGGTTGTTTTCATCAAACCAGTCTTGATTTTTCTTGTGGGAGAACCCGAGGGATTATTCCGCAGACTGCAGGATACTGTTTTGGTTATGCTGCCAAAGCACTGTAGGAGAAGGATCTGTAGGATGGTCTTCAAGTTTTGTTTGCAGTTTTGCCTGGAATTTGTCTCTCATGGTAGCTTGTTGAAGATTGTTGACTTGGAGTCTCTTCTTTAAGATGCCACCCTCTTAGGTTTGAACTTAAGATGAAGGTTTAGTTTACATCTGACGAGGCGATGATCTGTCTGGCATTCTGCACTGGGCATCACTCGAGTATGATGGACATCGCGGATGTTTCTCTGACGGACTAGAACATAGTCAATGAGGTGCCAATGTTTGGATTGGGGATGCATCCAGGTTGTCTTCAAGCTATCTTTCTGCTGAAAGATAGCGTTTGTAATAGTTAGCTGTTGTTCTGCACAGAACTCTAGCAGGAGGCATCCATTATCATTGCAATTTCTAACACCATGCTTGCCTAAGACACCTTTCCAGGCTTCAGAGTTCTTTCCTACTCTGGCATTGAAGTCACCAAGGATAATAATTTTATCTTCTACAGGGACTTCTTGTATGAGGTGGCATAGGTCTGTGTAGAATTTGTCTTTCTCTACAGGGTCGGCTTGCATAGTTGGGGCATATATACTAAAGAGAACAACATGTGGGAGGCGTAAGGAAATAATGCGATCAGAGTGCCCTGTTGGCAAGGTTTCAAGTTTGGAGGCAATGGAGTTTTTAATCATGAAGCCTACTCCTGAAAGATGTTTTTCAGTTTTGGGTTTGCCAGACCAGTAAAGTGTGCAGCTGGCGCCGTGTTCTTTAAGCCTGACTTCCTCATGGAGACGAATTTCACTAAGAGCAGCAATGTCAATATTAAGCTGTGATAGTTCATGGGCTATTAGAGCAGAATGACGCTCAGGCCGTCCACTATCTTCAGAGTCTCGCATGGTTCTGATGTTCCAGCATGCAAGCGTCAGTTTATTTAGCAGTGGTCTGATTAAGTATAAGGGAGATTTCTACTGAAAACCAAAGTTCTTCATGAGTCACACTCCTGCTTGATAAGTCAGATATGATTTTGTGCTCGGTTTGCCCTTTTTGAGGGAACCCTGTATTTCACATTGATAACTGGCCTGTTTCAGGAGTAGCCGGTAGAACCACAATCACAGGGCAGTGAATATGCTCTTGATGTTTACCACTCTTACTCCCACAGCTGCTCTGAACTGAATAAGAACCCCTGAAGTTGTAGGGTCCAACACCAAGAAAGGTTCCATTCAATTCGGAGCAACTGCAGGAGGAGTGGTAGTAAAGTCAAGAGTGGTGGATCTACTCTCTGCCCTTGGCATGTTGGATAGAAAGTCCCTCCACTATTTTGACTTGATGGAGGAATTCTCATGTCAATGATGAAGAATACATCATTTAATACATGTCAATGACTGAATCCAGACAAGACGGAGGTGCTCACGGTAGCGGCCCCGAAACCAAGAATTGACTTGCAACCTCCAGTCCTGGATGGGGTCACACTCTCCTCCAGTGACTGTGTTCGCAGTCTGGGGGTGCTCCTTGACTCGTTGCTCCTGATGACAAATCAGGTAAATGCGACAGTCAGGAGCGCTTGTTATCAGCTTCGGCTGATACGCCAGCTGCGCCCTTTTCTGGAAGCAAGGGATCTTGAGACCGTTGTGCACGTGCTGGTAACCTCACGTCTTGATTTCTGTAATGCACTCTACATGGGGCTACCCTTGTGCTTGGTTCAGAAATTAGAGCTGGTACAAAATATGGCAGTCAGGCTTGTCTCTGGAACATCTAGGAGGGACCACATTACTCCGGTTTTGAGGTCCCTCCACTGGCTGCCTATCAGCTTCTGGGCCCAGTACAAGGTGTTGGTTATCACCTTTGAAGCCCTAAATGGCTTGGGCCCAAGCTATCTCAGGGACCGCCTTCTCCCTTATAATCCTCCCCGCGCTTTCCTGTCCTCTGGGAGGAATTTGTTGCAGCCACAAAGATCTAGGCTGGCCACCACCTCTCAGAGGGCTTTCTCGGATGTCGCCCCCAAATTGTGGAACGGCCTGCCGGATGAGATCCGCCTATTGACATCATTAGACAGCTTTAAAAAGGCTGTCAAGACGGATCTCTTCAGGCAGGCTTTTCCAGAATAGCTAATCCCGGCCTCAGGAACCCCCTTTGGAAGTTGATTCTGGAGCTCCTAACTGTTGCTGCTCGCTAGGAACGGTTTTTAATAACAATTGTATTATATGTTGATTTTAATTTGTATTGATTTAATAATGTTTTAAGGGGGGGAAGGGATTTTGAGTTGTTTTATATTATGTATTATTTTACTGTTGTAAGCCGCCCCGATTGTTCACAGAGGGGCGGGATATAAATAAATTTTATTATTATTATTATTATTATTATTATTATATTATTACATAAGGCTTGGTCAATTCTTTATGATGGCTGTATATTAGGACAGGTTGCAACTAATACTGATAATGTGAACGCATCCTAAGGCACAATGGGGACTTCCTTCTACATGTGTGTCCATCAAACATGCAATATTTAAATCCATGAAGAAACCCACATGCTTCTTTTGGGATTACTTAGGCATTGTGGAGGACTATACTAAAGCCAATAACTGGAGTTCACAGCAAGTACCTGAAGCTCAGTTTTCAACTGTCCTGGCAACTGCATCTCAGGTTGTAAAACAGATGTCAGTCACTAAACAGGCCATTGAATCAACAGGCCATGTGAATGTCTTATGTTACACAATATTCATGCAGGGCTCATTGTGCAATCCAATATTTATGACTTTTTGAGAACTCTTGTTAGTAATCTTGATCAGTGGACTCTGTTCCACAAAAGTGAATGTCATAATAAAATTAAGTCTTTAAGAGCCCACAAAACTCCTTGTTGTTTTTCATATTTTCTTTTGTATAGTATTTTATCAGTATCATTAGACATATTGTTTTTGTCATCCTCCTCTACCTCCATGCCATTGCTGATGATGGCAAATGCATGTATGATATTTATGTGATTAGTACCTTTGGCAACATGATAACAAAGGCTACAGCTGGTTTAATCGATAGGCTTAATTTGATTTAATTGATCATCTAAAAAATTTGTTGACTGTTTATCATGAACCATTTTTTTGAACACCGGGACTGTTTATTTTTGAAGATATTTTAAGTGTGCTGTATTATAGAGATAGCATGTTTATAAAAATGTATATTTATGATGAGATTTTTCTTCTACCCATGGGTTATAGTTTTTCTTTCTTTTTTTAAAATAAAGTTTTATTGATTTAACAAAGAAAAAGTTATACAGTTGTTATTTTGTAATAGGAACAATACCAGGAGAACTGGTGTCATAGATGGTAAAACAACTATACAAAACAAAATTAAAACATAACAAACACAGAGAGAAGGGGCATAGGATTCGTCAGGAAAGTGGTTCGTGGCATAAAAAAGCTTGAAAGTAAGGACATCAGGGGGAGTCGGGGAGGACATCCTTCCACATCTTACCATGATATGGTGGAGGCGCTATTGCAAGATCTGTGTTAGAAAGATATGTGATTATCAGGAACCATTTTTCAATAAAGGATTCAGAATCAGCATGGACAGCCATGTGTCAGCTGATGTCCGAAAGCTTCTCCATAAACCACACATCCCAAAATTTGTCCCACCAAGCAGTCACAGCTGGCATTTCATTTTTCCAATTTTTAGCAATAACAATCCAAGAGATAGCAAGCAGGAAAACAATCTTTTTATGTTTAAGATTTCTATTAGACTTAGTAAAAAGTGACAGCAAGAGCAGCTCTGGAGAGGGGTCTATAGGTTGTACAGTGATGGTGCTAATAATATCTACAATTAAAGACCAAAACCTCTCAACGCTTGGCCACTCTAACCACATATGGGTGAAGGTGCCCAGAGCACAGCATCCCCTCCAGCAGGTAGAGGGGGTGGCTTTTGTCATCCGGGCAAGCTGGATTGGCGTGAGATGCCATTTATAAAGGAGTTTAAGCGATGTCTCCTTCAGAGATAGTTTTTCTTGATTGTGTTTATATATTTTTCAGGGTGTCAGAAAGGCTTCTGTATACATATTTATTAAAATAGATGTAAATTGTCCCTATCTGAATGCCAGAGTAGAGCATGGTGCCTATCTTAGGTGGGCAATGATGGGGGGGGGTGTTGGAGGTTGCAATGAAGTTTTAGAAGACGTTGTTGTCTCCACAGCCTCTTCTGTAGCCACTAAACTAAGCGGATAGCCTAAGGTGGGGTGACAGAGGTCCCATCCAAATGGTGAAAATAATCCAAATGGAAATCGTATGGAAGGCAATCTGTCTAAATGGACATTTGCCTCCATGCATCTCATTCAGAAGGGGAGCAGTCAAATCCACCGTAAAACTTCAAAGGGAAGCCTTCTGAGCTTTTCTCTGAATTTTTAGAAAGCTCTGTAGGGCATATGAATGTGCGATCATTAAGACAGTGACATACGCATTGCTGCGACCAGGCAGGGTAAGCTGATTGGCTGGATGAGCATATGGGGCGGGGATTGCAAACAGGGAAAGCACCTGCTGTCACCATGTGGGATTTTTGGCTAAGTGAGGGTCCGGTAAGTTGATAAAACAGCACTCTTTTATTCTTTCTGTTTCTTTTTTTGTTTTGTTTTTATAAGTATGAAGTATTGCATGTGCACACCATGATAAACTGTTTTTTTTTTTTTAATGGCAGCAGCAGATTTAAAAACACAAATAAGTCACTCGCACCCACCATCTTGGCTAGGGGGCATGCAAAGTATTTGGGGGGGCTCTTTTGACCATTAAGACAAGTCGCAGCACTGTGAATGGCTGTTTCTTTGGAGGAAATGGTATTCCCCCCCCCCTTGTATAGACAGGACCAGACATTGTTCCACTGGCAGGATTGAAGCAAAATTCAGCTATCACTCTAGTTGAGTTCTATAGGTGGAATGGAATAGGATTCTATGAATCTTTCAAATCAGGCAGCAAATTATTTGCTACCCCAGCCCCTAGTTCCCTATTTAGATGTGGTGCCTCATTGTGACTATTTAAAGCAAATGACAGGTCAACAAAAAGGGAACTGCTGTGAAGTTTCAAAATAAATGTATATGGATGTCACCCGACATCACCTCTGACTGATAATCCACCATCTCAGAGTTATTACTGCATTCAAAATCCCTGGCAGTTCCAATGACTCTATCAAGTTTTCAAAGCATAATGTATTTTCCATATATCTTCCAAAAAGTATATTGATTTAAGGCCAAGGTGGAATAAAATTGAATTCTGAACTATGTTGCTATACATAAAATGTTATGGCTTTGAAACTGGCTATCTCACAGTTACAAACTATTGTATTGCTACTGAAAGGGAATGCTTTTCTGTTAGAAGAGGAGACAACTTTTCTACCAAGCCCATTTATTCATTCTTCTAACCTTGAAAGGTCTTGAAAGAACAGCAATTTTAAAAAGTGACATCTGGACACTTTTACAATATATAAATATTGCTCCTGCAAACCTGCTTCAACTCACTGAATGACTCTGATCATTGTATATATTTCCATTCTAACCTAAAGAACTCAAGATATTAAACAACTAGTCAATGCACCCACAAGGGACTTGAGTTTCTTATACAGCAGTCTCCCAGTGTTACATGAAAGGGCCAACCCTCATTAGGCAGAGTGAAGTAGCTATCTTAGGTGGCAGATTTGGGGTATCATGAAAATTGATTTGGGATATCATGAAATTTGCTAGTTATTTACATTGGCCAAGGTTCTAAATCAGCTACTTACTTGAGTACAGTCAGCTCTCCATATCCATGGATTCTTTATCCACAGATTCAATCATCCATGGCTTGAAAGTATTCCTCAAAATAAATTCCAAGAAGCAAACTTTGCTGTTTGCTGTTTTATATAAGGGACACCATTTTACTATGTCATTGTATGTAATGGGACTTGAGATTTTGGTATCCACGGGGCGGTCTGGAACCAACCCCCAGCGGATACCAAGGGCCCACTTACACATAAGTATACTTACCTACATTGTGTCTCCTGGACCGATACCCCCCACAATTGCAATCCCATTAGTAAGAGGAAAAAGTTGTAAACCATGATTGAGATACTTACATAAATTATTTCCTTGGATTATTATTTATATTATATACTAGCAGCACACAGTGATGATTTTGTGACAATCAGAAGCAGGATCCCTCTCATAATTCCCACTCACACCAGAGATTGCTGGCAGGAGGGGTGGAAGAGTGCACCCCAATCAACAGGAGGACAGATCTCTGTCACTCACACTGGATGCTGCCCAGCAAGGCAGGATTTCTGGACTTTTAAAATCCCTACATATTTCCTGTTGCCACAATTGTGAATACAGTCGTCCCTTCACATTCGCGGGGGTTCCGTTCCGCGGACCCCCGCGAATGTGAAAAAACCGCGAATAACGACACCCCTCCCCCCTCCCTCCCCAGGCCTTCGCGGGGCCTTCCTAGGCCCCGCGAAGGTCTCCCCGGCCCTCCCTCCCTCCCTCCCCAAGCCTTCGCGGGGCCTTGCTAGGCCCCGCGGAGGTCTCCAAGGCCCTCCCTCCCTCCCTCCCCAGGCCTTCGCGGGGCCTTCCGAGGCCCCGCAGAGGCCTCCCCGGCCCTCCCTCCCTCCCTCCCCAGGCCTTTGCGGGGCCTTGCTAGGCCCCGTGGAGGTCTCCCCGGCCCTTCCTCCCTCCCTCCCCAGGCCTTCGCGGGGCCTTCCTAGGCCCCGCGGAGGCCTCCCCGGCCCTCCCTAGGCCTTCGCGGGGCCTTCCTAGGCCCCGCGGAGGTCTCCAATGCCCTCCCTCCCTCCCTCCCCAGGCCTTCGCGGGGCCTTCCTAGGCCCCGCAGAGGCCTCCCCGGCCCTCCCTCCCTCCCTCCCCAGGCCTTTGCGGGGCCTTGCTAGGCCCCGTGGAGGTCTCCCCGGCCCTTCCTCCCTCCCTCCCCAGGCCTTCGCGGGGCCTTCCTAGGCCCCGCGGAGGCCTCCCCGGCCCTCCCTAGGCCTTCGCGGGGCCTTCCTAGGCCCCGCGGAGGTCTCCAATGCCCTCCCTCCCTCCCTCCCCAGGCCTTCGCGGGGCCTTCCTAGGCCCCGCGGAGGTCTCCCCGGCCCTTCCTCCCGCCCTCCCCAGGCCTTCGCGTCTCCGGAGGCCCCAGGATCGCCTCCCCAGCCCTCCCCACCCCGTCCCCAGGCCTTTCTGGGGCCTCCGGAGATGCTCCGGAGGCCCCAGGATCGCCTCCCCAGCCCTCCCCACCCCGTCCCCAGGCCTTCCTGGGGCCTCCGGAGATGCTCCGGAGGCCCCAGGATCGCCTCCCCAGCCCTCCCCACCCCGTCCCCAGGCCTTCCTGGGGCCTCCGGAGCGTCTCCGGAGGCCCCAGGATCGCCTCCCCAGCCCTCCCCACCCCATCCCCAGGCCTTCCTGGGGCCTCCGGAGCGTCTCCGGAGGCCCCAGGATCGCCTCCCCAGCCCTCCCCACCCCGTCCCCAGGCCTTCCTGGGGCCTCCGGAGCGTCTCCGGAGGCCCCAGGATCGCCTCCCCAGCCCTCCCCACCCCGTCCCCAGGCCTTCCTGGGGCCTCCGGAGCGTCTCCGGAGGCCCCAGGATCGCCTCCCCAGCCCTCCCCACCCCGTCCCCAGGCCTTCCTGGGGCCTCCGGAGCGTCTCCGGAGGCCCCAGGATCGCCTCCCCAGCCCTCCCCACCCCGTCCCCAGGCCTTTCTGGGGCCTCCGGAGATGCTCCGGAGGCCCCAGGATCGCCTCCCCAGCCCTCCCCACCCCGTCCCCAGGCCTTTCTGGGGCCTCCGGAGCGTCTCCGGAGGCCCCAGGATCGCCTCCCCAGCCCTCCCCACCCCGTCCCCAGGCCTTCCTGGGGCCTCCGGAGCGTCTCCGGGGGCCCCGTGGACGCTTCCCTGGGCCTCCCCGCTCCCTCTATGTCTTTCACGGGGCCTCTGGAGGCCCCGTGTCGCGGTTTTCGGGGGGCCCGGGGGGGCCCTCCCAAAACCGCGAATAACCGAAACCGCGAATGTCAAGTTCGCGAATGTGGAGGGACAACTGTACATAGGAATTGTGTATACAAATCAGTTACAATGTGAAACTCTACTTTAACTGTGGGATCATGAATTCTAGCCATCATTATTTTATTCCTAAGGACAGAAATGTGTGTGTGTGTATCATGTGCACACAGACATGTATATGTGTACACGGGTCTGAGGGTACACAGGGTCTGAGAAGAAAAGGAATAACAGGGTCTGAGAAGAAAAGGAAAATCCTGACAGTATATGCTGCTAGTATATAATGTAAGTAACAATACAAGAAAATTCATTTCTATAAATATTCTTGTTGGATTAGAAGTAGACTCCTGGGTTGGTAGCTGCTTTTCTGGGAAAGGTGAAGACTAGTTCAATTAAGATTCAGGGGTTACTTAAATGGCAAAAATACTCCTAATAGAGTTTGAGAAGAATACAATTTGTCTAAATGCCATCCTGCATCAATCTGCCATATTCAGAAGGAGGAGCGCCAAATCCACCAAAAACTCTGTGGGAAAAGCCTTTGTAGCTTTTCCCGTATTGTTTAGAAAGCTCTGTGGGGAATGTGCATTCCTGGTCATTGGGACAATTGATTCACATTCATTCATATTCCCGATAAGAGCAGAAATGGAAAGCTGACTGGTTGGACATGCGCAGGGGATGGAGCTTGCTAACAAGGCAAATGCCTGGAACCACCATGTTGGATTTTTACCTTAGAGATTTTTGCCTTAGTGTGTGCTGAGGTGATGAAACAGCCTTCCCTGCTATTTATTTAGGCAGAATATTGTACTTTTGTACCTTAGATATGCTTTTTTTAAAAATTACTGTTTGGTGGTGGCAACTGGTGAGAATAAAAACATGAGTAATTCACTCACACACCCATCTTGATTCGCAGGCATGCCCATTGGAACAGCAAAAGCAGATAGCTTCGCATGCCTGTCATCTTGGCAAAAACCTGTTAAGACAAACTGAAGCTGCTTTGAATTGGTGTTAGTGTACATCAATCCACATTTTTCCCTCGAATAGACAAGCCCTTACTCTCCTTTAGCAGAGTTCACAAGTGGAAGTGCTGAATCTCTTGAGTCTCTCTGAAACTAGTTTTAGCAAAGTAAGGCAAACAGGAAGTATTAAAGTTTCATAGCTAAAAACTTTACCAATTACATTTTAAGGTACATTCGGACATATATACATGCAGTGCCTAACTACAGGAAAGTTTCAAGAAGAGGAGCATCTCAACTGAGCCTGTATTCACTGTCTTGAGGGAGGAGGAAGTGGGAGGAGAGGGAGGAGTCTTTTATGTCCTTGCAAACACACCTGGAAGGTTCTCTGGTGACGTGGTGTGGTTGCTTAGATACATCTCCACAGCGGGAGACTGGGCAAATGGGAAAAGTTTTAGAGATAGCATGTATAGGGTAGATGCATACAGGGAACCCTTACCGTCTACCATTCCATTGCTCTAATAGCAAATGGATGGAGGCGGTTAAAGAGAATGCTTGGTTTGGAAGTATTTCCCAACAATTCTCAGGTGTGGTTTACAACTTTTTCCTCTTAGTAGTGGAAGCATACCCAGATCATGGCCCCTCTGGACTTCCAATCCCTGGAAAAGTGTTCCCATTTCCCATCTCTTCTGGGAGTACTGACCATGTTAATATGATACTGGCATTAATGAGGATGCTAAAGAATTAGGCTCCTATTCTGCCTTGGTCAAGAGATCACTGAATGGCCTTCCTTTTGCATTCCAACACAAAAGTTGTGACAAACCTGGAGGGACAATGGGGGAAGTGCACCCCTTTTTGAGTAGATATTGTTGCACCACTAACTTGTTGTTGTTGGTGTTGTGTGCCTTCCAAGTCATTTCCGACTTATGGCATCGCTAAGGTGACCTATCACAGTGTTTTCTTGGCAAGATTTGTTCAGAGGGGGTTTACCTCTGAGGCTGACAGAGCGTGACATGCCCAAGGTCACCCAGTGAATTTTCATGGCTGAGCAGGGATTCAAACACTGGTCTCCAGAGTCATAGGAGATTTTCAGATGGGGGAAATAACCCCTGCGGAGATCAGGAAATGGGGCTGTTCCACTGCCAGCGCTCCATTTCGCACACCCCCGTTCTTTTCCCGATCTCCATTTGTTCTCCCTCCGTCCTGCTTTCATTTTCCTTCTGCTATTTTTTTACTAACGGAAGTTCTTTGTTAGTAAAAAATAGCAGAAGGAAAATGAAAGCAAGATGAAGGAAGAATAAATGGAGACTGGGAGAAGGGCGGGTGTGTGTGAAACGGAGCACTGGCAGCGGAACAGCCCTGTTTCTCTCCTGATCTCCGTGGGGGTTATTTCCCCCGTCTGAACATCGCTCAAATCACTATGCCATACTGGCTCCACTGCTAACTGCTCCCTCCCCATTTTCCCATTTTGAGGCTCAGGATTTTTGTGAAGTTGTTGCTGCTTTGGACTCCCAGGGGAACAAAAAGACGGTTGTACTTCATCTGTGAGTACACCCTAATTTTTTCTCTCCTCTGATCTAAAACCAGCTGCTGCTTCATCATCTCAATTAACCCCTCCATCCCTCCCCGCAGGTAAACAGCAGCAACATAAGCTACTGCCAGGATTTGGCAGCTGACAGGTTAGAGGGCCAACATGAAACTGTACAAGTAGAGCATTACACTCTGCGGCTCAGTATAGGATCTCAGCCAGAATGTGAGAACATCATTTTCTCTGCCACAAGCAGTAACATATCTTAAGCAAGCCCTGTGGATAAAACCAGATCCTACAGTTAAGCCAATAAACTTAACTCCAGAGCTAAACTTAAAAGAATAAATGTATTTAAAACAGTGTGAGAGAATAGAAGAAATATAAACCTATACAAAAAGAAAGAAAACATATATTCACAATACTATCTAAGGCAGATTTAATAATCAACAAAGTATTTTCAGCTGACAAGCAAATACAACATGGGTCATCCTAGACTATGCATACTCAATATGGTTCTACTTTACTGAGATAGAAGGAACATGTCACGTACTGTGAAAAGATGGTGAGATATGTGATCCCTAAGACTAACCATTTAGCAGCCTGAAAGTAAGAAATCTTGGGTTGAACCGTAGCTTCCTCCAGAGAAGAAAAATGCTAGTAAAGAATCAACTGTATTTACCTTTTATATGAAAATAATCTAACTGCTGCATTAAGCCTTATGTAAGTATGTTTATCTCTTGAAGTTCCTATGCCTCAAGCACTGATATTTATCAAAGAACAAGAAACTCTTAGCTACTTATACTATTCTGTCACTTTAGAAATATGTGAAGACCAAAAAGTACAAAATGTCTTTCCCAAAGCGAAATATTTATGCACACAGAAGAAAAAGCATTTGTAAGTTTATATGTCACTGTAACTGGATACAAGACTATTGTTTTAGCATCCACTTCTACAAGTTTATTCATGGGAGGGAATGTTTTAAGTTCTGAAGGTTTGCAGCCTTGGTATTAAATGTAAGATGAAAAAAAGATTAGAAATTAACCCATAAGGCTTAGTACTTAACACAAATTGTACTCTTTATGGAAATAAATGGAAGGGAAACTAGTTCTGTAGATAAAATAGACTGAAATGGGCCTATTAAAGGGCACCATTCTGTTTTCCTATTGAGTATTAAATCTGAATTTATTTATATATACGGTATATTTCTATCCTACTCATAAAGAGCCCAGGGAAGCTAAAAGTCTATATAGAACACAACACAGTGCAGTATCTAATTAATATATACTGTAATTCTACTGACAGCCATCACGATGTACTGTAGTTGTTTGGGTGCTGAACTAGGACTCTGGAGACCAGGGTTTGAGTCCCTGCTTGGCCATGGAAACCCACTGTGTGATGCAGGGCAAGTCATATTCTCTTGGCCTCAGAGGAAGGCAATGGCAAACCCCCTCTGAACAAATCTTGCCAAGAAGACCTCATGATAGGTTCATCTTCAGGTCAGAAATGACTTGAAGGCACACAGCAACAAAATATATAACACTAAAATCACAATTATATAAGAAAACAGTATAAAATGATCAGCAAAGTTCTACACTTAAACAACAAAGCTCTTTTCGGAGTGGTGAATAGAAGGGGTTAGACAAAATCTAGTAGCAACTCTATTTTCATGCTATATGTGATACTAATAAGTAGAGAAGGGTCACAGCTCAGAAGTGGACAAACCCATGTTTTTCAGCATGAGGAAGGACTTTATCAGACAAGCTCCTTTAAACATTCTTTTGCTGACATTAAAAAATCCATTTTTATGCCAGCGAAAGAACGCTCCACCACCACACTTACCTTCTCTCCTGGTAGAAGGCTTCCCTGGCAATGAAGAGGAAGTGAATGAAGCCCCATTTACTTCCTCCTTTGAAATCCCATGAGAGTTCATCACATGGGAAATTTAAAAATAAAACAAAAAATAAAACATACAAAGTTACATCAAGCACATACACATACTTTAAAACTTCCAAGTAAACCAGGGAGGGTAATAAAAAGTGTGCCACCTACCTGGATGTCGTGATCTCACCCAGAAGTGTTCTAGCCGGTCCGGCCATTCACGAGGTAAGTATGTGAAAAATAAAGACGCAAGGTTACATAAAAAAAGGGCACAGTTGATCTATTGATGGCTTGGGACATCAATAAAACAGATCAGCTTAAGGACAAGACATAAACGCGAAAGGGTGATGTCATCTGGTATGCGCACCTTTTCACATTTGTGGCATCGTTATGACATTGTATTTAGTGCATCTGATAAAGTTCGAAGTCATAGGTTCAATCCATCCAGAAGATTCCTATTGATGGCTAATGAATGAAGTAGATATTTAAGTAGAGAGAGCTCACTTTCTTTCAGCTGGTAGTAAGCCAGAATCCTCTCACACCTGGTTGTAGGCTGGGGTCCTCAAACAAAGCCTAAATGTACCCCAGACCCAGTTTTTCTAGATTGATTTGGTGGCCAAAACCAGAGAAATATAACTCACAACTTGCTAGCTACCTGAAAGCTCCACCTACTTTTCTCACAGAAATTTTGTTTTGTATGTCTTACACAGACGTAAACCTCAAAGGAAAAACTTTCAGGCATGTAAAGTCGCTGTTGTTTTGGCAAGTTTTCTTCAGAGGGAGTTTGCCAGTGCCTTCCACTGAAGCTGAGAGAATGTGACTTGTCTAAGGTCAGCCAGTGGGTTTCCATGGCCAAGGGGGGAATTTAAACCATAGTCTCCTAGCGTCCTAGTTCAACACTCAAACCACTACAAGTACAGATCAGTTTTAGGCATGCCTACTCAAATGTAACACCTAGTTCAATAGCTTTCAGTGCTAAGCAGGGAAATCCCTTTCTTACATCTGATCATTAAGAGATTAGAATGCTTTTAATGCCTTCAGTACTTTGCTCCTTTGAGTGATAAAGATATTTGAAGAGAAAGTGGCCATGCAAGAAGGTGTGGAAACTGGACACATGTTCTAAAAATCCATTTTCCCTTCTGCATCAATTACATCTTTGAATACAGGGTACATGTTTTGATAATGACTAATGGAGTTGCAAGTTATTTACATTTGTGGTAAATATGTGGTTTTCCAATGGACTTTTACAGACAAATTATCTATAGAAAAGATAACTGGCATTAAATTACTGTCTGAGTCAAAGTTTTTCTTATTAATGCATACTAAACATGTTGTACCACAGAAATGGAAATGAGTTTCATATATGACAACAGCTGCACATTGATGAACATATAAAGAGTGCTGCCCGATCAGACTAAAGAACTCTTAGTATGTACTCACAGTGGCCAATAACATGCCTATGGGAAGCCCACAAGCTGGATGTGAGCAAAAGGAACACGCTCTCATCAGACAGATATAAAGGAATCCTCTACCATCATTAAGACTGCAAAAAATAAATTTCTAGCAGTTCTGTGGACTGAGTTTTTTCTTCGTGGACTTTTTATGTTGGAATAAATTAACATGGCTATGTCTTTTAAATACTATTACTCTCCCAGACAGTCATAATGGGACCATTTGTTACTGGAAATGTATAGAACTACTACCATTGAGTGGAATGACTATGTAACTTTGGAGTAGTTGTTAAACTTACAAGAAGTTATATAAAGTTAAAATATGACAATGTGTTTCCCCCCACAAGGGGTCCATGTTTATGAAATATTGGAAAGAGAAATCACATTCATCTAATAACATCGCACATCTATTTATTGTCATTTTTATTACGCTAAAACAAGGAAGCCTTTGGGTTGGCAAAAGACAAACACATTTACTATGGCATATGTTTTTATGAACTGCAGTGTGTTTCACTGGTCCATTGAGTCTTGTGGCACCATAAAAACAGACACATTTTCTCTGAATGAAGTAAGGCTCTTGCCCACAAAAGCACACCAGCCAATATGCCACAGAAATTATTGATCGTGTTTTGTTTAAGGGCTTGTCTATATGAGGGGGAAAATGTGGATTGATGTGCACTAACACAAATTCAAAGCAGCTTTGATTTGTCTTAATGATGGTGGGTTGTTTTTTTTTGCAAAATCGCAGGCATGCAAAGCTATCCGCTTCTTCTGTTCCAATGGGCATGCCTGCAAATTAAGATGGGGGTTGTGAGTGAATTACTCATGTTTCCGTTCTCACCAGTTGCAGCCGCCGAACAGTACTTAAAAAAAAAGCATATCTAAGGTGTGAAAGTATGATATTTAGCCTAAATAAATGGGGGGTGGCAGCTGTTTTGTTGGCTCAGTGCACAATCACTAAGGCAAAAATCCAACATGGTGGTTCTTGATAAATCCTTGTTATCAAGCTCCGTCCCCTGTGCACGTCTGACCAATCAGCTTTCCACCTCCACTTTTATTGGAATGCAAGTTGTCCCAAAGAGTGGGGATGCACATTTCCACAGAGCTTTTTAAAAAATACAGGAAACCTATGAAGGCTTTTCCTTTGGAGTTTTTGGTGGTTTCGGCCCCCCTCCTTCTGAATACGGTGGATTGATGCGGGATGGCATTTACACAAATCGTATTCTCCTCGAATTCTATGAGGAGTATTTTCGATGTTTAGACAACCCCTAAAACTTTTTCATATCAAACCAAGTTATTACGCTCACACTTGGGATGGTGAAATTCCTCTGGACAGGTAGTAAATTTGTTACCAGGGCCATTCTGTACAAAATGGGGGTGCAGGGTACGGGTGGGAAAGTGTTCGTATGTGTTGAGTGGGACGTTTGAGGTGAATTAAACTCTGATCTGTCTGGTGGATGACTTCTGAAAATTTATTGTGCCATCATGTGTGTGCTTCAAACTTTGTGATAGGGAGAAGGGGTCACTAAGAGAGAGAGAGAGAGAGAGAGAGAGAGAGAGAGAGAGAATCTATCTATTTGTCATCTATCATATCTATCTGTTTGCAGTTCTGGAAACAGTGTTCTAAACTGCCACCTTGTATGCAACTCATCTTTAGCAACTGGAGAAGGTAGAAGCTGAAAGGTTTTGCTCATTATATTTTTCAATCCTGTTTGTTAATTGTTTCAATATGTGTATGTGTGTGCATGTATAAAATGTATATGAGAGCTAGCATGGTGTAGTGGTTTGAGTGTTGGACTATGACTCTGGAGAACAGGGTTCAAATCCCTGCTCAGCCATGAAAACCGACTTTGGGCAAGTCATATCCTCTCAGCCTCAGAGGAAGGCAAAGACAAAGACAACCCCCCCCCCCGAACAAAACTTGCCAAAAAACCCCCATAATAGGTTCAACTTAGGGTCACCATAAGTCGGAAATGACTTGGAAGGCAAACAGCAACAATATATATATATATATGATAAGCCTATTCTCCATTTCAGCACCCCTTTTGCTGCTCTGAGATGCCTCTCTGTGAGTGTGTGAGTGAAGCTAATCAGGGTCAGCCCTAGTTAGTACTTGGATGGAAGACCACCAAAGAATATCAGGTGCTATAGGCAACATTTCAGAGGAAGGAACTGGCAAAATCACCTCTGAGGATTCCTTGTCTAAGAAAACCCTTTGAATTTCATGGGATCACCATAAGTGGACATGTGACTTGAAAGTGTGCATGCACACACACATTTTTATATACATATATGTTGTTCTTTTTGTTGTTGTTGTGTGTCTTCAAGTAGTTTCTGTTTATGGTGACCCTAAGCAAACCTATCGCAAGAGTTTTCTTGGCAGGCGTTTATATATATATATATGTGTGTGTGTGTGTGTGTGTGTATAAATATATAAATTTAATTATGTATGCATTTTTAATTTTAATCTTTTAATTCTTATTTTTATACAGTAGTACCCCGATATCCACTGATTCATTATCCACAGATTCAATTACCCATGGGACACAAAACAGCACACCTACCATAGAGTCTTCCTAGAAAATGTGTCCTCTCTAATCAATTTCTATGTCCTCTAAGGCAACTCTATGGTATTTTAAACCGCAAGTCCCATTATTTTCAATAGTGTTTGCTATTATCCACGGTTTTCAGTATCCACCCCCCTCCAGGACCGATCCCCAGCGGATATGGGGGTCTACTGTACTGTGTTTTTAGCTAGTGTTGTTTTTAAATGTTGTGAGCCTCCTTGGCTCCTACCATAGGGAGAAAGGCGGGATATAAATAATAATGATGATGATACGTATGTACAGTTGTCCCTTCATATTCACTGGGGTTTGGACCCCAGCACGGATACCAAAATCCGTGAACACTCAAGTCCCATTATATGCAATGGCATAGCAACATGGTGTCCCTTATATAAGATGGCCAAATCAAGGTTTGCTTTTTGGATTATTATTTTTTAAAGAATATTTTCAAGCCGTGAATACTTGAAAATGATTCAATAATTTATACTTAAATCCATGGATATGGAGGGACAACTGTTACTGTATATGTATACTGTATATGTGTGTGTGTGAGACTCAGCTGACTCAGCCTCTGTTGATGGGGCGTGAGGAGGGTCTGGAAAACTTTGGGGTGTGTGTGAGAGAAGACTTGGAGGGGCTTCTTCCTCCTCCTCCCCTTTGCAGGCCTTAGTGGGCCCAGCGGGCGCGTTGCCGTGACAACGAGGAGAAGCCCTTTCCCCGCTCGCTCGCTCGCTCCTTCTCCCCCCTCCCAACCCACCGCCGCCACTCCCCCAACTCGCTCCCCCCCCTCCGCTGCTCCTCTGGCTGGCTGTTCCCCTCCCTCCGTCCCTCCCTTTGCCCAGAGCCAGCCGCAAACATGGCAGCGGCCGCCGCTCGCAGCCTCCGCGCTGGTGTCGTGGCTGCTGCGGCAGCAGCTCCCTCGCCAGCCAACTTACGGTCCCAGGTGAGGGTGACCGGGAGGGGACGGGTGGCCGTGGCGAGGTGGCGGCGCAAGAAGAGAGCCTGAACAGGGCCATCTTCTTTCTCCCCCATTCCCCCTTCCTTCCTTCCCTCTATGGCAGCAGCCTCTTCAGTTTGGGGGTGGGGTGATGGAGGGGCTGCTCTTGCTCCCCAGTCAGCTGAGCCAACCTGCCCCCCTTTTTTTGGATGACCAACAACCGAACTGGAGAGCTGGGGTGGGCTTTTTCTTTCCCTCCTTCCACTCCCCCCCGTATCAGGACCCCCATTTTTTGGGAGGAGTTCCCCACTTCAATGTGTGTGTGTGTGTGTGTCCCTGAGCATGTGTAGATTGCAATTGGCTCTGACTCAGCTGAGGTTTGGTAGTCATAAGCAGGACAGGTTTAAGGAATTTTGGAGCCCCCTGCAATGCTTTATTTTAGGGGACCCCATATCTTTATCTCAGGTCAATGGAACCTAACTCAACCTAAGCTACTCACAGTACAGGATATTCAGATTATTACTAATAATGTTTTTGCAGGAGGAGGGTTACTACAGGCCCTCCCCACAATGATGGGGCCCCCTGCGGATTCTGACACCACTGGTGCCTTAAACCGGCCCTGGTCATAAGTGTTCTGTGGCACTATTGCTACAGTGGCAAATCCAGATGCCCCCCCCCCCAAAAACGCACACCCCTAGCTTAACAGCTAGCAGCCACACTGGGGGATGGAGGTCTGTGATGAGGATCAACATGGCCCCCATAAATTGGGGGGAGTCTGACAGGGATCTAGCCTGGGGTCCCTGGATTAGGAGCTCCCCCCCCATGATATTATTGTACAATTTTATTATGTAAATCCATTTAGCTTTCCCCTCCAATAAATACATATAAATATTACTTTGGTGTCATCATTTAAACTGACTTATTTTAATGTTTCTCTTAAATCCTATAGACCATCTCCTCTGCTCTTAACCCTAGCAGTAGGTGTTTTAATGTTTTCTGTAATGTTTTTAACTTGCAAAATTGTTTAATTCCTTTTTAAATTTTATATTCATAATGTGATTTTAACTTTGTGCTGTTTTTAGCTTGTATTGTGTTTATAATGATGTTGTTAACTGCCTTGAGGCCCATTGATGGGAGGAAGGTGGGATAGAAATGAAAATACTAATACTAATAATGATAGGTAGGGGGCCGCCAGAGATCCTGGCCTGGAGGCCCACTTCAGGATGTGGGGGCCATGCTTAGCTGAATCCCCATCACAGCCAGACTGGATACATTTTTCTGAGAGTGGGTGAACCTCTCCCCCCCTGCTTTCAAGCCCCACAACCCTTGTCTTGAATGCAATGAGGGGGGGAATAGAGCTGGTCCCTGTGGCTTTAATGCTGGCGCTGTGTTGTACGTGTGAGGCTGTGGGTCTGGTGGGTGAGTGCGCAGTGGGTGTCTCTTTGCTTCTTTCCCCCACTTCTTCTGGCACCTCAGTTGTTGCTCTGTTTGCCTACACACACCAGGACCAGCCTTCTTCCCTGGGCCATAGGGTTCTCCAGGTGCTCTTTCTCTAGGGCAATTATAACCTGAATAGCAAAGTCATTCCCATTTTCCCCTCCTCTTTCTTTCCTCCACTTTCTCAGGGATAAATAAGACAGGCTCACCAGTCCACTTCTCTCCCTCCTCCTCTCCCTCCACGTTTCCACCCCCCCCTTCCTCCCAATAATGTGGAAACTCAACAAGAGCAGCAAAGTTCTCCTGGATGATTCTCCTGAGGAGGAAGAGAGCCGTCAGCATGATTCTCCACCTCCATCATCACCAGCAGCCACCTTCTCAGCACAGGTAAAAGATGCCAGAGTGCTGACTGTGGATCAGATAGTATTTTTAGTATCCTTGCGGTCCTGATGCCTGTCACCTTTTGTTCTGTTTTGTAGGACAGTCTTTTTCAACTTTCATCACCCCTTTGCCCAAACTGGAATCTTGGCATTTTTATCTGATTTGACATTATGAGTAATCACTTTCCATTCTCCTTGGATGCCATAATAATGAGCCTTGTGGCAAGGAGGCACTGGTATGAACTGCTGCTTATTCCCCTTGGAATGCTGTTTTCAGTCTTTCCCTTAAAACTCTATGCTCAGCAGCACTAGGACTCTTCAAGCCAGTGGCTTCATACTTCGGGTCATGTTCTTTTCTGTGCCTCTACCCTTAGGCACAGGATAAGTCTTTTTAAATTAAATGTATTGGCAGGAATGAGTAGCCAGTGGGACTATAATTTCAGTTAAACGTAAAATAAAAAGTAATGCTTGTTGGAGGAGAGAACAGGGGACTGTTCAAATTCTAATATTTATAAGTAAAGCAGAGACATGAGATAAGAGACCTTTCTTGCATTTTAACATTCCCCTTAATTATGTTCAGATATATCTGGTTCTGTCATAAATTTTCTTAACTTGCCTTAAATTGTATGTTTTTTGGGTATTGTTGTGAATATAAAATATATTGAATGTATTATCTATAGCTTCTTAAAAGTACTGCAAGCAGGTATTGTTATAATATACTTTTTAACATATTTTTGTTTGGTAGTACAGTAGTTTCTTTTTGTTTCACAGTGTTTTGTGGGGGAGGGAAAGGTTTGAAGGGGGAATAAAAAGTATTGTGAATTTTTGAATGTATGACTTCCATCCTGATCCAAAACATATTTCCTTCAGAATTAGCTGGCATTAATGCAAAAATGAACTTCATATTCAGTTGAACAAAGGCTAAGGAGTGCAACTTTAGACTGCAGTCCTAGATATTCTTACCTGGGCTTGTTGAACCTAATGGGAGTTACTTCTGAGTAGACATGCAAAAGATGGAAACTTTTATTCTACATAGTTCACTAAGCTTCTGCTGCAGTTATCTCTAAGAATCTAGTAATTTAGATTCATAGTTGCATGGTTTTGTTAAATGTAAAGCTTAAAGAATGCTGAACAGGACCAAACTTTGCAGATACCTTTTATTTAAAATGTTCCAAGACAGGATTGATAATGATTTAGGTTAATGTTTGAAAATATGGAAGATTATTTAGAATTAAGAAAGATTTATGCAGATCTAGCTTTAACCATTTGGACCCTGTAGTTCTTATTTTGGTTTCTTTTTAAAAAAAATTAATGCTTGTGGAGGACTCATAACTAGGCAATGACATCACTGTCACTGAAGGAACAGGATAATGACAAGTAAACAGTAGGGGGACTTTTGGCCTGCTCACTCTCACTCCAGTCCTGATAAGGAGATCCATTTGCAGGTTTCTACAATGGAACACTTGCTGATCAGGAAATAAATCCTGGTCAAAGTAGCATGCTGATCTAAGTGATCTAGTATCTCACGGTGCTTTAATTTGACTGGGTGCACATCTTCATCCATATTCTGGATGCTATCAGTCATACCTAAATGCACTGACTAGAGCTGGATCAGAATGCCTACAAGCTGAGTATCCCTTATCCAAAAAGCTTGGGTCCACAAGTGTTTTGGATTTCAGATTTTTTTTTATTTTTGAATATTTGCATATACATAATGAGTTATCTTGGAGGTGGGACCCACGCCTAAACACAAAATTCATTTGTTTCATATACACCTTATACACGTTGCATGGGGTAATCTTATACAATGTTTTAAGTACTTCTTATTTTCATTTATTTATTATTTATTTTTATTTAAATATTTGATATTTGGAGCATTTTGGATTTCAGATTTCCAGATAAAGGAATACTCAACCTGTATTAGGTTCTGAACTAAACATTCCTTTTCTGACACTGTGGCTCTGTGGTGCATATTTACTTAGTAGTAATATATTCTGAATTCCATGAGTAAACTAAGACCCCATGTTTACAGAACTATTGTAATGGTCCAGGATATCCCAGAAGCTGTGAAATCAGGAAACAGAGAAGGCCTTAAGCCCAAGTCACCACTCTTCAAAACAATAACTCTGGTTTTATGAGGTAGACATGTTCTAAGGTTATTTTTCTCCTCTCTCAGTCCTGTTATCTTGGGAGACTGGTCTGAGAAAGCCTCTCTGTGCAAATAAAGTCCTATCAGTATTCATTACTCTGATTTCTGCTAATACTTTCTCAGTCGTTGGAATGGGCTAGTCCTATCTCCACCTTATTAGCCCCAATAATCCCTTCTGTAGATCCTGTACAATATTTATTGCACTGCTGTTCTGGAGGGTGTAAGCCCTCAGGTCTATATAGTTGTGATCAGGAATGTTGTGTCTCTGGATATGCAGTGTAGATGATACCACTTGCTTCTGCTGCCCTCCCTATGGTGGAATGAGCAAACATATGAACTTCTGATCTGACCTTCATTTATTTCCTTCTGAATTTTAACTCCAACCACTAGCTTTAACCCCTGACATGAATGTAATTTTTTTGCCATCTTATGTTCCTGAATTCCTTGTCAAAATCTTCTGAAGCATTCAGTAAACTCCATTGGGAGATGGTCACAGCCATCACCACTGCTGCCACCACCACTATTGGCATAATTAATTTTGGAGTGGTGGTCCACAGTGGGAAGGAGATCGTTTAGTGAATTGGGCTGAATGGTTCCCTCCCAGAAAGACTGGAGCCACAATACAACAGTGCTTCCAAGTCCCACGCCAAAACAACCCAGTAGGTTACCATGGCCAGCTAATCTGCCAGCTGCCAGAAGGTACTGAAGAATCAAGAGGGGCATATTTCCCCATCACACACCTCACATGGGTGATCCACCAAGGGGACCAAAACCATTTCCATCCCATAATCAGTCTTGAGACCAGATTGAAATGGGTCTAGAGAATTTGTCTCATCAAGAAACCTATTGAGCTGGAATGTCACCACGCACTCCAGCACCTTGCCCAAAAATGGAATATTGGAGACGAGTAATTATCTAGTATGATGAGGTTCTAGGAGCCATTTTCTGGCAAACAAGGTCAAAGCATTCATTTTTCTGCTGTGCTTCTGGGTGCAGAAGTGAAGGACTGGCAGTCATGGGATGTGAAGTGACCACAGTCCTCCACTTTATGAGGCTGTCGCTGGATGCTGGCATCCTGTGCCAAACCTGACCAGATGTGCACAAATTGTGGACAGGTTTGCTGAGCTGAGTGGGGCAAAAGGATGTTGTGAAACTTACCTTGCGTATCACTAGAGTGCATTCTCTTTGTCAGCTGTGCATTTGCACTCTGCTTCTGACCAACTGAAAGACTGAACTTATTCATTTAGTTATTTGGTTTATGTCTCACTGTTCTCCAAAAATGTAAGCAGCTTACAATATAAGTTCCAACACAGTAGCTAAAATAGTACATGGTACAAAAGTTTAAAAGGCATTAAAAATCAATTCAATGAAAACTTTAATTAAAATAGTTAAAATACATTATGCACACACAGTATTACATTTTAAAATAAAACTGCACATGCAGCGCACATCCTTTTAACCAAACCAGTTAAAAGCTGAATGCCTCCTTAAATAAGGTCTGTATTTGTCAGGAAAAGTATAGAAGGGGCCAGCCAAGCCTTCTTGGGGCGGCGGGAGGAGGGGGGATTCCATATCCTAGTGCAGGTGTGGGCAAAGTGAACCCATGTGGCACTTAGAACCCCTAAATGTGGCCTATGAGAAGCCCTCAAAGCCACCAGATATTTCCCCCCAAATTTTGAAATGTTTTCCAAGATAATTTTGGTGTGATTTTTTTTGCCCTCCAAACCACCACAAATCTTCCAAAACCTCATAAAAGGCAACAGTTTGCTCCCCAGCCCCCCAGATCTCAAAATAGACAAAAATAAAAGAATCAGCTGAAAATAGACCAAAATGGCAGCCAGAAGTGATATCACATCACTTCTGGTGTGCTGAAATGTGTTGCTGTGGCCTGTTGGGCGGGCAAGGAAGGAAAAATGTCCCCTGCCCTGTTCGCAGTTGTCCACCCCAGCCCAGGTACAGCTGCTGAGAAGGCTCTTTCCCATGTCCTTACCAGGAAAGCCTGTGAGGATGGTGAGATAGAGAGAAAGCAAATAATCACAAATAATTCTGGCATCAGAGGGAGAGAAGAAGAGGCAGACACAGTTCCACCCTGCCTAGGCCCAGAAGCAGATGAAAGGCCCTCCCTCCATCTCAACTGCCACTGCCCTGGTAGAAGAGGAGAAGAGGCAGTTTCTACCCAATTTAATCACCTCTCACATTGCCATCCCCTTTCCTTATGTATCATGTCTTAATTAGACTGTAAGCCTGAAGACAGGGAATGTTTTTTTCTTGTAAAGTACCATATACAGTGATGGCGCTACATAAATAAATGAAGGTGGTTGGTGATGATGATGATGCTGCTTTCCCCTGGAGATCATAAGATCCAGGCAGGCTCATATGAGGAGATGAGGGCTTTCAGATAATCTGGATTTAAGCCATATAGGGTTTTATAGGTCATAACCAACACTTTGAATTGTAGCTGGAAATGGGTGGGTAGTCAGTGAAACTGTTTCAACAATGGAACGATATGCTCCTGATAACATTACACAGTATCACTGCTTTCTGTCTTTTGAATGCATTGGATGCTTAGTTTCTTTTCCTAGATACTTGATAGGCAGTTGCAAATATTACCAAATAATTTGATGAATTATCTGGTGCACACTTACCTATAGAAAGCTGTATTTTATTTGTTGGCTTTATTTAATGCTTGTGCAGTTCTACCTTTATATACTGTATTCAGAATCTGAAATTTGATTTTGTCCAGTTGTGATCTGAGTCAAATTTTCTGTTACGGTATTTTGGGATATGAATTTCTATGTGTAAGGTTGTGGGTTGCTCCAAGCATGATACTACACATATATGTATTCATTAACAGGGAGAATAGCAGCTTCAGGAGGGTAATTCTTATCACTTCGCATTGTTGTTTTTATAGTATAATTAGTTTAATTTTTAATTCAATATGTATAACTTATTTTGTTTTTAAGGGAATATTTTTAGTTATGTTGGAAACCACTTTGACTCTCCACCCTGAGATATAAATCGAAGAAATAAATAAATTAGAAAATCTGTGGCTTGGAAGGGTTAAAATTCTGCACTGTAGTTTCAGTCTGAGTTGCCTCATCATCCACACTTTTCTGGCTATGCCTTAGATTTGTTCTGACATGGCCTGGATATTTCCACATCATTCACTCATCAGGCTGAAGTGATAAAATGATTTTACTTTGTCCAAAGTATTGTAAAACTTGTGCCTTATTCCTGGGTGTGCTAAGACAGTGCTGGGTTGTATTTTGGTTTTGTGGGGGCTCTTCTGGTGCATCGTTGAGGAATAGCATGAGCTGTTTCAATTAGCTGAATAGTTGAAAAGATAAATGATGATTAATATAGCTAGATGATCCTCGTAATAATAGTACTTGTTAGTTAGACCATCCCGTCCAAGGTGAAGCCTTTTTTACCTCTCCTTGTGTCATTGAAAGCCTCTTCCCAGCCCAATGTTTTCCTGGATAAAACATGACTGTTGTTGTTGTTGTGTGCCTTCAAGTCTTTTCTGACTTATGGTGACCCTCAGGTGTACCTATCACGTAGTTTTCTTGGCAAGTTTTGTTCAGATGGAGTTTTGTCTTTGCCTTAGTCTGAGGCTAAGAGACTTGCCCACGGTCACCCAGTGAGTTTCCATGGCTAAGTGCGGATTCAAACCCTCGTCTCATAGTCCAACGCTCAAACCACTATACCACGCTGGCTCCCTAAAGCAAGACTATGGCCACCTATAGGACCATCAGGAAGAAGATACTAGATGCTTCTCAAGAAAGTAAACAGGACCTTGTCCTGGAGTACATTGTCTAGCTGCAATGCTAAATACATCAACAACCTTGGAGTGACCTGGGAAGTTGCTACTAGCTTTTGTATGGTGAATCTGGACAGCTATCCCTTTGTGGTCTGCTGGATGGCCCTCTCTTTTCTAATATACAGGCTTTCCCTGCCTTTTGACACTTTGCTTTCTGATGACTTGCTTTTTCAACACTTGCAAATTACAAATAAATCCCATTAATTTGATCAGGGATCTGCTCTTTAATTGGTTCTTCCTGCCTGTAAGGCTTGCCCCTCCTTGAATTAACGGACCTTCTCTGTGTAATTTGTTTCCCCGCTTTCTCCTCCAGCCCTGTAGTGTTTTCCTGGGTGGCTGTATGTATGGCTCTGTGCAATGGAGAAGCCGTGGTCAGTGTCACTCCAGTGGGAGGGATAGAAAGACATGAAAGGGAGAGAAGTGAAGCAGGCAAGAAGGAGGGAAGGTTGGTTGGACAGACGGAAGGCAGGAAAAAGGCTGGGAACAGTGAGGCTCTTGGCCCTTCTTCTCTTCCTTCCTTCTCCATCTGTCTTTTCTTCCTTCATGGGGAATTGGGAGAAGGAGGGGAAGGATTCATGTTGTGCACATGAGAGAAAAGGTGAAAGGGTTGCGGCAGGGAGAAGACGAATGAAGGGGTACTGGCACTTTCCCCTTCTACATACCAACCACAGGCACCAAAGGGGAAGGAAGGAGGGGAATGCCTGGCTCCAAAGTCCGCTGTTCATGGTAGTCCCTCCTCTTCCCCTTCAGGCACATTCCCACTGCCACTTGTCCCACATGGTTTGCCGTTGTCTCAGCTGCTCCCTGCTTGTTTGCCAGAGCAAAGGCCCTGGTTGTTTTGTGTTTGTGTATGTGTGTTGTTCCCCTATTGAACGTGGAAGGAGAAAGGCGACCAAGACCTGTGCCACTTTTGGCACTGTATGATGGGAGGGAGGGAGGGAAAGAATGGACTTTAGGAATGTGTGTGTGTGTGGGGGGGGCAACAAGCTGTTGTACTAATCTTACTTTCTGAGATACTCTTGCATGCATGAGGACAGAAAAGCTGGGTGGTTTTAAACTGGTTAGCTACTCCTGTTAGCGGCCAGTATTGTTATCTTTGTATTAAAAAGGGGAAAAAGAGGCATGCTCTAGAGTGAGTAAGTGCCACCCACACACCACTTCTCTTCCCTCCTTTATTTTATAGCAACATACTCAAGATTATCATGCTCACAAGTTCTCTTACCCCCCCCCACCCCCATTCAACTCTCCTTATTAGGATAATGGACGGTTTGTTTTGATTTTTATAAACCATTTTCAATGTATGTTTGTTGCTCTGAAGTATGGTTTTCTGTTTGCATAATTTTGATAGGTAGAAGTGTTTGTAAAAGTGCTTTGTTTTGAAAGAAAAGTTTTATATTTTTACCCTAAGAAATGCAGAATTGGTCCTGTGCTTACTTCAGTGTTGTCTAGTTGTTTTATTCCACAAAAAAGCAATAGAACTACATTTCCATATCACTTGAAAGAAAACTACATTTGGGTGTTACAGGTGTGTTTATGTATCACACACATCTTATTAAAGGCATCAAAGGGCATTAAAGGTAAACTTTTGTTCATTTTACTTTACTTTTATGTTTGTGTGTATAAAATTTACCTTTTGCACACATTCAAAAATGGTATATAATGTGTTACTTATGTTTTTCGGCAGCCAAAAAATTGCATTTTTTTTTTTGCAAGCTAAAAAAACCAGTTCCACTTTTCAATCGATTCCATTTTCTGACAGGACTGTGGACCCTAACCTGTCAGATAAACAGGGGCTTCCTGTATTCTTAAGTCAAAATAACTATCGCTGCAGGTACAACAATACTACAGCCAAAAAGATTGCGACTGTATCTTTATGTTAACTATAGGAAAAGATCCCAGTCCCTTATTATTCTAATGTATTAATTGAGTTCCTGTGTGGCTTGTGTGTTTTTCTAGAAAACTGCTTATATAATTATTAAGGAGTGGGAGGCTGAGTTTGTCTCAACTAGAATACTGTAGTCTGTAAGAGCTGTCAGTGATAAGTCAAACTTGAATATTTGTGTTGGCAAGGTGTGCTTTTTAATTTAATCAATGTAATAAGATAAGTGTGGAAAACAAACTTTAGTTCTGAACTTTTGAGGATGGGCTGCCAGTTTGATTCTTCTACTCTTAAATTAAGAAAAGGAAAAACAGAAAAAGAGTTGAAATGTGCAGTATTGATGTTTCTCTTTGACTTATTTTCCTTTGATCTTGTATTATGTTGTATTTAAGTAGCAGAAGTGCAGAGACATGTTTCATATTAATTGCAGCTTATGGCTGTGCAGTGAATGTTTCATAAATTGGCCGTAGAGTTTTATCTGTGCATGAATTAATGATTTTAAAATCTCTCATACAGTTTTGACACTAGCTTTTCTGTGAACTACAAGGACCTCAACAAAGATCCCGAGGGAATGGGAAAGAGATCAGTAGCTTCCCAGTGTACTTTAGTGAGACATATGAAACAAAAGTAATGAATTCAGATTTCATAAAGTATAGAACACAGGATGCTACGCTCATGAAAAACTTGTTTGATTTTGAGAATGAATATTTTGGACAAAGCCTAGATAAAAGTTAACCACTTCTAAATTCTGTTGAAATCAGAAGCACCTGAATGCTTGTGTGTGTGTGTGTGTGTGTGTACCTTTAAGTCACCTGTTGACTTACAGCAATCCCATGAATTTCATTGAGTTTTCTTAGCAAGGAATACTCAGAGGTGGTTTTGCCAGTTACACACATACACACACACACACACACACACACACACACTTCAGGACAGGAGTTTAATTGGGGGTTAGGCAGTTCCCTCCTGCCAGCTGTTGTTGTTGTTGTTGTTGTTGTTTTCACTGCCCTCAAGTTGATGTCAACTTATGGTAACCCTATGAATGAGAGTTCTCCAAGTCACCCTATCCTCAACAGCCCTATTCATGTCTTGCTGACTCAAGGCCATGACTTCCTTTCTTTTGATGTCTTTCTATCAGTTCACAGTATCCACAGAACTCTTCCCCAGCATCACATTTGAAATGCTCACTAAGAAATTCTTAAATGATAGCATGTTTTTTAAAACTTCAGTTTTGAAAGGTGGGGGGGGGGATAAGAGAATTGTATAAACTATATTTAGGATGTCCAGTTATTGCCTTAAATGGTTATATCTTGATTAATGTTATGCATTAAGATTTTGACATTCAGAATTTGTGGTATGAGATCCAGTTTCTTAGTACAAACCTAACTATTAAAGTGAATAAGCAAGCAAGACTGATTTATTACTTAACCACCAAAGAAACAGGGAAAAAGTAGCCCTAGAGTGTAATCTTTATACAAAAAAGATTTGTGTTCTTGTTGAATTAATCCCTTGATTACCTTATGGTTTGCAGAATACTCAATAAAAGAGCATTTGTACATTCCTCAGCAAACACATTGGCGCTGCATTGCCAAAACTGGCAAGTTGTTGCCAAGGTGTTAATCAGGATTTTCCCACTGCATCAAAAGCTGCCATTAGTTACCTGTTCATCATGAGAAGAATGTAGCTTAAAATGTCAAATGGTGGGGGTGAAAAATCTACGGTATGTTAGGCAAGTCAAATTAAGAGGTAAATTTCAAGCTTTCTCTTTAGCAAAAGCATATTATATAAGGCAAACTGAACAATAGGTACATAGAAATAAAAGGAGCCCTGGTGGCGTAGTGGTTAAATGCCAGTACTGCAAGTCACTACGTTGCAAGTTCGATTCCAGCGGGCTCCAAGTTTCACTCAGCCTTCCATCCTTTCGTAGGTTGGTAAATTGAGTACCCAGCTTGTGGGGACTATTAGCTAACACACATTGGAAACTGTTTAATGCAGTGTAGATGTGTAAATAGCTATTGCTTAAAACAATTTGTAAGCTGCTCTGATAGCCTTGTGTCTGAAGAGCGGGATATAAATAAATAGATAAATAAAAAATAGAGTAGTACATCCCCATCCAATATTTGGAGAAAGAAATGCAGTATATATTACATTATAGTAACTAATGGGTGCAATATCACATTTTAACTGAAGATACATCATTAAAAACATGTGCCCCATTCTAGAGAACCTTTTTTAAATGTAAAATATTTATTTATATGCATTTGTCTCCCCTGTCTACAAGAGGTTAGAGTAAAAGCATTTCCTTGCAGGTACTGCTTTGTTGAAACAAATAGAACAACTCCCATGGAAGTGCTCAACTTGCAACTGAGCACACATTAATTTGTCGCTAGTATATTGGCTTCAGAATGGTTACAATGGCCTTTATTTTCTATCGGCTATTTAGTTCAGAGTCAGTCCTCTACATTGGCAGTGGAAAAAGCATGAATATTGTAAGCTCCCCCATCAACATGAATGGTACAGACTTGTTTCCTGCCAACAGCCCTGGCTCGTACCTCCCTTTCCCAGCTTGCCATCAGGATCCCTCAGCCTCATTGTCAAGACCCTCCTGGCTGATCCACCTCTCCACCCCACTCCTTCTCCCCACTATCTCCTGTCCTGCCCAAACTGACAGGACATGACAGGAGATAGTGGGGAGAAGGAGTGGGGTGGTGAGGTGGATCAGCCGAGGGAGTCCTGAGAATGAGGTTGAGAGATCCTGACAGCAAGCTGGGAATCAGAGTGAAAGGCTTGTGAATTTGGCAGGACAGAAGATTGTAGGTAGTAAGAGGAAAAGAAGGAGTGGAGCAAGGAAGATGACCTACTTAAGCAGCAGCTACAAACTCACAAATAACCAAATCTGGAAGAGAGAACCCATGAATGTGGAGGGCCGACTGTACTTAACTAACCTTAATCCTAGCCTAAGTTCCCCCGCCCAAACCCTACAGAAACTTTATTCACCCATGCTCTGATTGTTGGCAGAATGGACCTCCCTCTTCCCAATCAGTTAATTAGGTGGGCGGGGGGAGTTATGATCATGGCAATAGGGCCAAAATCATGACTTAAATAGTGAATGTGAATACGAAACAGTTACAGATGAGTAAATTTAGGTAACTGTGTTTTTACTGTTTCATTTGAGGAGGTTCATTCTGCCAGTGACTGGAGCACAGGTGAATGATGTTTCCATCAGGTTGTGTGTGTGTTTGTGTGCATGTGATGTCAGGCCAGAAGAGTTTACTTAATAGACTTAACTAAGCAGCTGATAGAGAATACAGGCCCTTGTTTTTATACAAAGGAGGTAGGAGAGAGATTTGCTCTTATGAGGTGAACTGTGGCTGAACACTAGAACTTGGCTTGGACAGCATGAATGGCATCACTAAAAAGTGGCAAGGCTTTTCAAGCTGCTTTATTGGTGTCATATTTATGTTGTGGTTTACCTCAGACATTGATAAAGAATGTCATGTACTTGTCATCCTTACTTCTGCAAGAGCTTTGTTTTTATTGGAAATCTCCATTCTATTTTTAAATCAAGCATAGCCTGTTGAACAGGCTTGGCTCAGGTAACTAAATTAATGAGAGCTCACTGGCTTTTATCCTGGGGGGAGATAGCTGCCAGTGTGAAAAGGCAATATACAAAATATGAAAAGGCAATATACAATATACAAAATATGACACTCAGAATAGATTTAATAAATAAATAAATTTGTAATTGTACAAAATGCTTGTTAATATAGACTCCACAGACATTTTGCGTGTGGGAAGGGTGTTTGTATGATACCTTCATTGTAATGTTCTGTTCTTACATTAGTGAAACTTACATCTCTGTATTAATAAAGAATTTATGTTTGGGGAAATTTAAACAAGAGTGTTTTTAAGTGGTACTCAATATTATTGTACAATACAGTTACTATTAGTAGCCATTTTCCAGGCTAAGCTTGAATTTAAAAATAAAAATATTAAAAAATACATAATGAAAGAAAATGAAGACATCTTTCACAGAATATTGAAGCTGTGTGTGTGTGTGTGTGTGTGTGTGTGAGAGAGAGAGAGAGAGAGAGAGAGAGAGAGAAATTGTGTGTGTATGTGTGTTTTAAAAAAACTGGACAGACTACCTGCAGTGAAGTTGATCTGCAAGACAGATGCACATGTTCACTGTACCATATGAACCCTACAAAGCTATACTGTAGGGAACAAGTAGTTGTAGGCCTGTGACTTAAGCACTGTCACTTTTCTTCCTTTATTATTTTTTTAACATCTTTTGCCTGATGAAGAAGCCAGTAGAGCTTCGAAAGCTTGCATCACGTGTTTTGCAGTTTGGTTGGCCAATAAAGCTATCGCTTTTTTGTGGATCCTGGATTTCGTTTTGCTACATGGCCAACATGGGCTATCCCTGAATGTGTTTCCCAGATTTGAAGATACCTCATTTTGCTGCAACAGGGGAACCCTAAACAAGAGGGAAATATGGTCTGGCACTGATAAAACATCTCTTTCAAACCATAATTGGCTAAGTTTTACCTATACAGCACCTGAAAGTTTTTTTCCAGATGTAGCAGTACAGAGATTCCACATCATGCTGGGTAACAAAAGAGATAGCCTTGCTGCTGCAGAAGGAGTTAAATTTTACTATCCTTTGTCTCAACTCCCACACGGTTAGGAAGTAGGAGTGGCTTCTACCTGTATGAAATCCCTCATCTGAACAACAGCACAAGAAACATCTGAGACATGTAGGCCTGTGACTTTAACACTGTCATTTTTCTTTCTCTATTTTTTAAACACCTTTTGCCTGATTAAGAAGCCAGTAGAGTTTGAGAAGCTTGCATCATGTATTTTGCAGTTTGGTTGGCCAATAAAGGTGTCGGGTTTGTTTGTGGATTCTGGATTTTGTTTACCTTACTATGCTTTTGTTAGTTATAGATCATAAATACAAATAACCCTAACTGCATGAATACCAGTATTTTAAAGCAGTGTACAAACTTTTAATTAATGAAAGTGGACTAGATATTGTACTGTAGCTGGAATTATTTGGAGATATGCTTATTCTCCACCATGGAGTATGGGCAGCTATCAATCAGTTTCAGAATGTAAAAGGCCAATGGAAATAGAGGACTTCCAACCTAGAGGGCTCACTATTTCCATTTTCAAAAGTGAGAAAAAGCAAAAGAGATGGAAATAACATTGCGGAACAAAATAACTTGAAAGTTTGTATCCAGCTTTGCTAATCTATTGCCAGAATAGACAGTGCACATGAAATGGATTCCCCTTTCCCCTTACAGCCCCCATATTTGCTCCCAATACGAAATTTATTCCAGATAGTTGGGAGATTTGTAGGTGGTTCAAGGAGAGGAAATGAAGGAGAAGGCCAATTGTTCAATGTTGGATGGAACCCAACACATTTATATGGCCCCAGAAATTAAGGTTACTCATTTTAACTTCCTCTCATTTTTCCTCCACAGTCCTGTTCCCTGTTGGTCAGCCCTTCCATAACCTGATTACAGCTCTAAATTGTTTTCCTATTACTTACATATTGGACACTATATCAGTTTGATAAGATGTTTTAGACATCTTAAAGAAATGGAATCTTATTTAGTTTATTTAAATTGTGATCCATTGTATTTTGATATCTTCAATTATCACTTTAAATTATCAGTTCAAAGGCTGCATGTGGCCCGCAGGGCCTCCCAACCCCCCCTTCCCCATTTAAGTTATTTTAAAAATTCAAAACATACACACATAGCAATTAGTTTATCGTCATATTAAGTGGATGAGAATTCACTATATTCATATCCAGTTTAGGTATAGTTCACAAAAGAAAATCCTTGATTTAAATCATTATTTAATTCATGTTGAGGAAACCTTGATTTAAACCATTGATTTAGGTACAATTTTTCATAATGTTTCTGTTACCCGAATGACAGGGGAGGGGGTTTGTCCTACACATGTCCAGATATTAATATGGGGAATTTTAATTAGCTCAATATGGCAGCGAGAAGCTGGTTAAGCTGGTTAACAATGGGATCTTTTGACCTATGTAAACGGGTCCTAACTGATGAGACTCACAGCCAGGAAATAAAATAAAAATGGTTTTACTGAAAAATAATCTCAGGAACACACACACATACACCCAGGCTTCAAGAAGTCACACTTTTTCTAGGCCCTCCAACATGATTTATGGTATGCTTCCACCAGAAAAGTCATTCATTTCAGTAGTGTTGACTATTATGTGTGGTTTTGTGTACCCACAGTAAATCCCAGAACATATCCCCTGTGGATATGGGGAGTGACCTATATAAGATTTCAGCCACTCTCTCTCTCTGGCTTTTCTTCGCAAACGAAGATTCAGGAAGGACTCATCCCGCGGCTTCTGCAAGCGCGCTGATGACTAAAAAGGCCAATCCGAGATAAACAAGTCCGGTTGCAAAAAGCGCAGCAGAAGGACTCCTTGGGTGATGTTTTTGGGTTGTGATTCTTTCTGCGTTGTCGTTTCTCTTCAAGACTTGTTCGTCGTGAGTTCTCAAATAAGGCTGCAGCATTGTGGATATTGCGACTCCATGCCTCCCGATGTGAGGCCAGGGTGGACCACTGTTGGTGATCAATTTGGCCAAGCCTGAGATGTTGTTTCAGGGAGTCTTTGTATCGCTTTTTTGGAGCGCCCCTCTTACGCTGACCCGTGGCGAGTTCACCGTAGAGTAGTATTTTTGGGAGGCGATGGTCCTCCATCCTAGAAACGTGCCCTGCCCAGCGCAGCTGTGTTCTCAATATCATGGCCTCAATGCTGGTGATCCCTGCTTGTTCAAGGACAGCAACATTCGTCACATAGTCAGTCCAGTGTATATTTCAGCCACAATTCACTTAGAAAGCAGTAGTATATAATGCAGTCATGCCATGTCAGTTTATTGAGAATGATACGATGTAAATCAGATGTCTCACGCAAATATAATACTACTTAAGACAGTTAACCATTTGTTTTAAGGACTAAATCCAATCATTATTCCAACCTAGATTAAACCTATAGCCTCAATGGGAGTTTAGAAAGTCAAAACTTAGGTAAATTCTACTGATTCTGTATATCCACTTTAATTAAGGCTTGCTGTTAGGTTTAGGACCTCGTTTATTAAACTATCCTGGTTCAGTCTACTCTAGTTGGAACTAATAATTAAGTTTAGTCCACATAGTTTTGCTGGTTGATGCCTGTCTTGAAAACATACCTACTTATGTAGCACCCAGTCACCCATCTGTGGGCATCTGGGTACTCAACATTGATAGTATACCCAAAACAGTCCTGTAGGGGAGCAGAGAGGTCAGCTGACACAGAAGGCATTAGGGAACCATATGGCTGCCGACAGTGATGGGTTTTAAGCCAAGTATCCAAAGGCCACCTCTTAAACAACTTGTCCACTATACCTTTCAGCTTGCTTTTTAAAAAGTCTTTTTAGAAAACTCAGTGTTTATTTTTTTAATGAATATGAAAGAAAAGTATGCTATCCTTAAAACTTCCAGGAATAAATCTTGTCTTTCACACTGCTGCTGTCAATTTATTTATAGACTAAAATATAAATATATTTTTTCTTTTGTTTTGCTGGCAATTTTATGTAGAGTGGCATACCATCCTGTTTGTTCAAAGGTTCTCTTGGCTACTCATACTTAGTTGTTCATGTGACACAGTATATTTAACAGTGATGTGAGGAAAGGAGGAACATTGTGAAAGGATTAAATTATATTTCATATTACTGCCAAGCCTGGAGCAAAATGGGAACTCTTTTGCAGTATGAGATACTTCCAGGCTCTCGGCTCTATTTTCTTTGAATTATATGCTTTGGTATCAGCAAAAATTATAAAAATTATTTTTCTGGAAAGATGTGAAGTTTTACATTTGATATTGTATATGAGAGCAATCCATTCATTTCCAAAGGGATGTCTTCATTGATAGATATAAAACTCTTCGGTATGTTTCCTTTCCCAGTGTGCTGATTGGCCACTTAGGAAACATACTCAACCAATCCCCTCACTCCCTCGCCAATCACCACCCGCATGCAAATCCTCTCTCCACCTCACAATCCACTCCTGCCACTCAATCCCCATCTCCACCTCCAGCCTCACAAGGGCCCCTCCCTCCTCTCATGCTCTCAGCCATTCACCACCCACATGTAAAGCAATGCAATATTATTTTCCTAAAATAATAGCATGTAGATGAACCATGTGAACCTTTCAAATCTACTATAATGGTGTATGTTATGCTGGGTCAGCTAGTTTTTTTAAAAAAAACATTCCCAAATTATCTGAGTTATTTCAGCATCAAATTGCAAGGGAAGGCCTATGTGTACTCATGTATTATTTATTTATTTATTTATTTATACCCCGCTCTTCAGCCACAAGGCTATCAGAGCAGCCTACAAATTGTTTTAAGCAATAGCAATTTACATATCTACACTGCATTAAGCAGTTTCCAATGTGTGTTAGCTAATTGCCCCCACAAGCCAGTTACTCATTTTACTGACCTACAAAAGGATGGAAGGCTGAGTGAACCTTGTATCTGTTTTTTTTAACGTGTAATCACTTTCTATGTCTATTTTCCTCTTTCTTACACATTTCCCAAATGATGCAAAATGTACACTGCTCACATATGACAACCACATCCCATTTCCATGCATAAAAATTTGCATACATTATTCTGTAGAGGAAATAATATGTAATACTATGACAAGGGTACATGATTTGTGAATACAGTATGTGGGTATTCTGTTGAGGACTGCATAATTACTAGATGTTTCTTGTTTCCCTATTTTGAAGAAATAAGTTCATTTGTTTAATGGTGATAAGAAAACATCTAAATATTTCTGTATTCAAAGTTAATAAAAGTATTGTTAAAAATCACGCACAGTATTAACATTTGGCAAAATTTGAATACTTCCTACTTCCTTTCCTTCAGTACCAACACATGGCTCCATCTATTCCTAGGCTGTTTGTTCTCACATTTTAAAAAGCTTTGGAAATGTTGGTATCTTCATAAACATTTCACCAAAAGTTGACAAAAGTCTGAGTAGAGTGGCGAAAGGTGAAAGCTTAGTTGGTCCCAGGAGAACCTAAAAGAAGCACTGACACCCCCCATCCTCTCTGCTGCAGCACTGCTTCTGGCATTTTTGAATTCCTGGGCAGGAAAATGGTGGCGGCGGCAGCACTTTGGCACTTCCCCTCAAAGGAGCACCCAGAAAATAGAGGGAGTTGGTACTACTAGGGTGGACAAAGCTCTCACCTTTTGCCACTCTACAGGTATTCCTCCACATTTTCAGGTTAAACTTTCACAAGATTTCACCCCAGCCATGTGCAGTCCCGTCACTTGCTCACTCAAGGCAGGAGAGACAGAAGGGGAGGGGACGGGGGAGTGGAAAGAAGGAGGGTGGGTAGGGTTTGGGTGTCCAAGGAAGATGGGGGGAATGGGACAGGGGAGGGGAGGAGGAGAGAGCTGGGGCAGGCAGGATGGTGGCAGCAGTGGGAGGAGGGCAAGGGCAGTGGAAGGGGCTGCGGCAGCTGCTCTTACAGCAGCAGCCTTGATAGGTCTGGGGTTAGAGGCAAGACTTACATGTCCCTATCAAGTCCTTCCTGCAGCCCTAACCCTCTTCCCACTGCCACCACCAGCCCGTCTGCCTGGTTCTCTCCTCCTCCCATCTACCATCCCACTCACTCTGTCTGCCTGTGGACCTGTGCGCAGGCTCAGCCACCCCACCAGTTTGTTTTCCTCCCAGTGTCCATCCCAGGAGAATCTAAAAGAAGCACCAAACCTCTCCAATCTCTCTGCGGCATCAGGGAAGAACCAAAGAGTTGCCGCTGATGCCAGTTTCCTGCCCAGGTTAAAACTGTACCTTACATTAAGTTGATCCAGGTTTTTTTGGCTTGATTTTTTTTCGTCTAAAATGTCTTGACTTATACATAATTATGCGGTAGTCTTTTTACCACAAAGAAATATAAAGCGTGGAAGAAACAATGAACAAAGATAACAATGTTTCTTAAATGATTACCAAATAAGGCTATGTTCTGAAGCATATATCTTTGAAGGTAATGTCCATCAATTATGATAAAATAGTGCCGAAGTACAATCACATATTTAATGGCATTTTAATTTAGTGGAGTAGGACTCCATGGGTTGACTGAGCACATTCCTCTACTAATACTATGGCGGTTTCTGTTGCCTACATACAAAATGCACCTTTTAAAGAATCACTTGAGCATGAATCCACATATTTGGAAAACATATTTCCTTGGATCTTGATCTTATGCCAATTGTAGAAAAACAAATTTGCAATCACTGTCTGCCTGGTACCCCTTACATTCACCATCTGGAGACTGTGGAGAGAAACTGTCCCATCCCCGAGTCTTCCCATTGTGCCTTCTGGTTCAAGGTTATCATTTAGGCATACTTTAAAACTTTGAGATGAGATGTGAAAGAAGTGCAGAAGCAGTCATGCATTGCTTACATTTCTAATATGTAAAGGAAGATGCCAGTTCCATCTCATTTGAGATGCCCTAATAAATGTGGATTATTGGAAATTCATAGCAAGTTTTATTTTACAGCATATGTGCACATATTGGACCATCCCCTCTGGTCAATCTTCTTTTAAATTGAATGCAAACATGGCTGAAGAAGCAAAGTGCATACAGCAATTCAGCTCTTGTTTGTCACAACAGCATGTATAGTAGATTATTTACCCGTGAGCTTCACATGTGCAAGTTTACTTGTAAGTAGCGAAATGTTTGCGATCATTCAAAGATATCAGAACAGCTTAGGGGGTAACTTTTGGGGGTTGGAGGTGAGTGAAGAAACAGGCTGATATTTTGAAGAATCTGACCTCTAGGCTTCTATTACATCACAATGTGGTGCATGCTAATACAAGTAAGTGTAATTAATAGTAGCAGCTAATCAGTGTTTTGCCTCAGGTTTGGTTTCTGTGGCCAGGACAAATGTTTCTAAGGAGTTACTACTACTGCTTTGATAAATATATGAATTCTGTACTTTTAACTTGGAAATATTTGCCAACGTTTGTTAAATCATAAGCCCTGCAACTGTGCTAGAAATGTCATTAAAAAAAAAATAGGATTGGCTTTTGTTGGACTTGTTTATTACTAGATTGTCCTTTCAATCAGCATGGTTAAGGAAAAGTACTGTATTTTCATGATCAATTTTATTTCTGATACTTTGAGTTCACTTTACAACCAAACTGGCTTCAAAAGGGAAGCCTAAGGAGCCCTGGGAAATGCACATTTCCAGATAATTACCCAAATGTCGTTTAGTACTGAAATCACGAGGTGCTCATCAATTACAGTGTGATAGTCTTGGTTAAATACTTTTATCTTTTCCATATCATAGTGACCCAGCTATCTTTTAAAGTGATAAATTCTTATGCATACGACACAAGACATTTGTTGTTCTTCAAGATGTTATAAGATGTTTTTTTACCCTCCTCCCAAATGTCTGGATTCCCTAATCTTAATGATGAAACTCTTCTGGGGAATCTTTTAAGCATATTAAGTGAAGGCTAGTTTCAGTGCTCCCTTGTCATCTGATATTGGTTTCTTAAATTGGTTCAGCCCCAAAAGCTAGCATCCCAGAGGCTGATGAGCAAGCTTTTGAGTTCCTGCTTGTACAGTTTTCATTGCAAATGAATTAGGAGATGGGTAATGCATGTACACTTTGGATTTCTTTGTTTGATTCTGCACTATACTGTATATTCTTTGGGAAAACATCTTCCATTGGTTTCACCTGGTTGGTGTGTGTGTGTGTGCGTGCGTGCGTGCGTGCATCCCAGCCCAGGCTCTCCATATAGCCTGTGATGGGAAATTAGATTACTTGCTGGGGAACAATCTTGGTAGAATTTGTTTGGGGACTCAGTTCTTCCATTGGCTGTGATAGAGTGTTGGACCCCATTAGCAAAAGGGCTGGAATCATCCTGAACTCCACGGAGAATGTATCTTATTTCTTACACCACCTGGTTCTTCTAGGCAGGTTCAGCAGGTTGAGACAATTATGGATGGAGACACTGTAGCATCTGAGGAATGAATGGTGGAAGATAGGATGGTTTAGATGATGCCATGTTTTCTTTTGATACTGACTTTGAATCCACATTTCCAAAAGAAAGCCACCAGCTACTCTCCCCTTACTGCCTCAGATAATGCTAATTTCTGTTTTACACTGTTTTACACAAGCAGATAAACTTCAGGGTTTGATTCTTGTGTGTGTTTAGGATAGGGTGGGTGAGGTGCAGTTCAGGGGATATCTGTATGCAGAGAGTGCAAGCCACAGTGGCATATGCATCTGGTTTGAGTGGAAGAACAATAATTTCTGTGTGAGAAAGTAAATACTGTACACCTAAGGTACATTGTGGGCACTTTACTAAAACCTATTCATACAAATATCTGGTTTCCATTACTCCTTAAACAACACAAAGCTTCTTGAAATGGCTAAAATTGACCACAGTTTCTTTCTTTCTTTTTTCCTTTTTAAAAATAACAAGGATCCAAATCTTCATGATGAAGTTACATCATCAGTGTCACAACTTGCAACAAAGGTATATGCTTAATCTTGAGATGTCAAATTAAGATTATTTCATGTAATAATTATTTTCTGGGTATTTCCAGAACACACTCTTTTGTTCTGGATTGTTAACAAGCGACATTACTTTATTGTGTGTGTGTATGTGCCTTCAAGTTGTCTGCCCACTTGGGAGCCCATGAATTTCATAGGGTTTTCTTAGGCAAGGAATACTCAGAGGTGGTTTTGCCAGTTCCTTCCTCTGAAAGATAGCCTACAACTCCTGGTATTCGTTGGCAGTCCCCCATCCAAGTACCACCCAGGGCTGACCCTGCTTACTTTCCAAGATCAGACCAGATCGGGTGCCTTTAAGTTTACTTTAATGTGTCTTTATTGACTTTTATTTTGTTTTCTTTGTTTCCTCTTCATTCTTTCCATTTCAATGATAGGATTTTTTAATGTTTTGTGTAGTTCATACTTTCTCACAATCAAATAGATGAAAACATTTGTCAATAATGTTTGTTTATGTTTTTTGTAAATGGCGTATGTATAAAATATTTGCAGCACTTTAGGGTCTTCATTTTAATGCTATTATATAATGTAGGGATGCTGTGGGGCAAAATTATAAGTGGTTATATACTTAACAGGATGATCTTAAACTTGCTGCTCCAACATCCAGTATATTAGAGTTTTGGAGAAAACACAACAAAAGCCTTAACTTTACAAAACATTATTTTATGGATGTGTAATATTAGAGATGTTTTTCTGGCATAGGAAGCAGACATACAAGTGCAATTATTTAGAATCACTATGTCACTATAATTTAATAAACATTGAATATTCAAATTAGATTTGCATGTGCAAGGAAAAAGTGAGCATTTTATGATTTTCACTTGCTTAATCTTCTAGTAAAAATCATTTTTCTTAATTTGTGTTTCAATATCACCCATTTTGTGGGGGGGGGGGCAAAATTAGAAATGAGAAAATTACAGTGCAGTTTTGCCGCCAGTCATGCAATTCATGAATCACCAGTGTTAATTATAACATTTGCTCTCTGAAAGTACTGAAATAATTAGCAGTGGAGACTGGGATTATACAAGGTTCTCATAACAATGTAACTTTTTACATAATGTATTACTATAAAAGCATAACAACTGTCTTGCATTTGTTGGGTTTCAGTGAGGTATCTTCTTTTTCCCTTTATGAAACATCAAGTGAAAATCTGTGGTCCATTCTAGACTGCAATTCAGATTTACTCATAGTATTTGCATGACCAGTAAGGTTTGGCTGGAAGTTTTATCTTTCAGCAACATTTCCCATTCACAGCATTCTCAATCCCCAACACACACATGTGTATTCATGCATGCATGTATGTGCATATGTGCGCATGCTACCTGCTTTTTAAAACTCAGGGTTTTGTTTTTTTAATGAAGCAGTATAGCCAAGCCCTATTACTATTACATCCAAGGAAATCTTCTGCTGTGCTTTCTGCAACCGGACTTGTCTATCTTGGATTGGCCTTTTTAGTCATCAGCGCGTTTGCAGAAAACACGGGATGAGTCCTTCCTGAATCTTCATTTGCGAAGAAAAGCCAGAGAGAGAGAGAGAGAGAGAGAGAGAGCGCTACCTAAAGAACAAGGGAGTGCCCCTTTTCTTCCATACTTCATGTCTTGACATTCCAAATTTATTGCTTTTGCTTTAGTTCAGAAGAACAAAGAAGGCTTTCTAGATATTGATTTTTCTTTATTCAGTTGTCCCACCATATCCACGGATTTGGTATCCATGGATTAAGTATTCATGGCTTGAAAATATTCTTTAAAAAAATAATAATCCAAAAAGCAAACCTTGATTTTGGTATCTTATGTAAGGGACACCATTTTGCTATGCCATTGCATATAATGAGGCTTGAGTATTCACATATTTTGGTATCCACCGGGGGTCCTGGAACCAAACCCCAACAAATATGAAGGGCCAACTCTTACTCTAAAATGCTACCAGGCTTTTCCTAGAGGGAAATGAGACAAGGAGAATACTGTAGTAATGATTACTGCTTGGTTATTCAACAAGGTGTCTTGTGAACATACTAAAGGCATTTACAGTATAAAGATCTCAAATCTGGCAAATTGTCACTCTTCCTGCTTGAAACAGCTTTTTTATGTGCACACTGTGCCAATCCTACAGACATGTGACAAGCGTGATTCTAGCAAAAGCTTGAAAGGTAGTGGAGAGAGTGGCCAAAAGTGGGAGATTGGCTTGCCTTTAAAGAGAATATGTAAGTCATGCATTCAGTCCTTGATATAATGGCATGGCAGCTATATACTTGTCACATTCTTATTGAATGAAACATTGTGTATTTCTCTAGCCCAAAGGCAAGAAACCTGTGACCTTCTGGATGTTGGACTGCAACTACCCTGAATCCTATCCAGCATAGCAAATGATGAGAGACATTCCTCATCCCTGCTGTAGCCTATGCTCTTTGCCTTTTGTAGTCAGAAAAGCTATTCTGTTGCTGTCTGTGCAGCAATGAATTAGATAGGTAATTTACTGAGAAGGAAGAAGCTTCCCAAAAATCTCTAGATAGCTGTCAAAACTATGCAGGAATTAAACACAAATAACTGTAAATCAAGTGTAGCAGTGTGTTCAAACACTGAGAAGTGATGTAATAAGCTTATTTGTGAAGTGGTCATGCCAGTCAATCTGTTCCCCATGTTGGATATTTACAGGTACTTGACCTCAAAATTCAAGCTAGTGATCTAGAGATTTCTGGTTAGAGGGCACCTTATTGTAAGATAAATGTTGAGCTGTGGTCTAAAACCCTGTGAAAAAGATAGAACAGGGAAATACTTGGTCACATTTTCTCCTGTGGCTACTGGGTAAACCTATACGGTAATTGAAAGCTAGAGTGCAAGGGACACCCTTCTCCCAGCCAGCAAGGCAATTCTGTCTCACACTAATATGCAAGCCTCATTTCTCCCCATTTCCTGTACTACTTTTTCTCAACACCCTCCCACAATGAATGATTTTGCTGTTATTTTCAACATCAAACTGTCCTAGATTTCTCCTTTCCTTGTTTTGCTTCATGCAGCTTACAGCACAGAAAACTATGACCTGGGCTTGTTAGTTAAACAGCACAGATCTACACTGTGACAATTTGTCAGTGTCCATACTGTTGCCCGTTCAGTTTTGTGTTGTGAAAACAATATGAAGTTCATCACAAATTATCTCATTTCCAATTAGGCATTCCCCTAGGCACACCTGCTCAGTTGAGAGATAGTAATAGGGCTTGCTGTAGAAGATAATATGCTAGATTTAGTGTCACATCTGAGGCAACAAATTTATCCATAGGAAGTAAAAGTAAGAGCAACAGAAGATTTCTGAATTCAAGAGAGAAATGAACATGATTACAGTACTTGGATATTTATGAACACTGAATCCTATGCGTACTGGCAAGGATCTTTATATTTGGAACAAAACTCCAATTATGGTCTATCCTTAAAAAAAAATCTGGGAGTTGTAGTCCAAAAAAAGGGGGGGGGTTCCAATCACTAATTTTAAATCTTAATTTCAGGTGGCATAACAGTTTCTTTGTGGGGCAGAAAGTCTGTGAATTCTGTATGTATCTACCAATGAAGAGTTGCCACAGAATACACTCACTACCAAAGAGGCTGGGTGTTGGAACTGTGGAAGGTATTTGTTCTGTCCAGCCAATAGCTAATTGGCTGCTGGACTAAACCAGTTGAATGCCTAATTATGTTGGAAAAGAGAGAGCTGATACTCACTCCACTAACTCATACAGAGCCAACCCTAGGATAAATATGCCCTTCAGCATCCTCCTTTCTCATGTCAATTTTGCAGGGCCATTCAAAGGGTTTATGTGGTCTGGGGCAAATGTAATGTTGAGAGTTCCTAATGTTGGTCCCCTGGAAGGATACATGCATTTGCATATAAAGCCATATGTCAACATTATTGCATGAACAGATTGTATGTATGACAAATAAATTTTATTATTATTATTATTGTTATTATTATTATCATCTTAACTGCAGTTCCTCCTTGCTCTGGGCTCAGGAAGAATGATAGAATGATAGCTATGCATTGGGGTTTTTTTCTCCTTATACTGATTATTTACTAAAATATTTATATCAAAAGCTCTCAGGACACCATACAATGAAAATCAATTTAAACAATTTAAGACAATGTAAAATTTTAAAATAGTAAAATATAATTACTGTACATGACTAAAAAGAAATTAGGTTGTACAGTACTCTTTAATGTGTGTGTATGTGCCTTCAGATCACCTGTCAAATTTTTCACAGGGTTTCCTCTTCCAAATCCCTTTTGGCAGAGCTTTCTGTTTCCTGGGGCTCAGTCTCACAGGTGGTGCTGTCCTCCTTCAGAGCACCACCACCACCAGCAGGAGGGATTGATTCATCCTTTAAAGTTTGGCCTCACACTGCTCTTACACCTTTGCCTGTGGTAACTGCCTCAGAAGATTGCTCTCTGGTGTCACCTCATCTGGAAACCTTAGGGGGTCTTCATTTACTCACTACTTGACTTTTCCAGTCTCTCTTGGAAGGCCTAGGTTTTTTACCTATGGTAAGAACAGAGTGCCCACTCTGCCACAATTCCACTCTTAAAGCCTCTCCAGTTCCTTCTCTCCTTACAACAAACTCTTAACTGGGCCTGCTTGGTAGCTTGTAAGCCTGTCTGACTAATCTTATCTGTATTGCTGCCCAGACATAAAGAAAGATTTTATATTACATTGGTTAGGCTACAGACATAGATTGGGCTGCAGTCCCCATCCTTCTAGCAAATTTATGTTTGACTGCTTTACAACCATCTTAGGTTTGGCCAAAAGGGGAAAAATGTTTATTTAATTTGTTCTTTACCAGGCTGAATTCACACCTCTGCTTTAAAAAAACTACTGAAGCACAGCTTAGACTGTATTCTATTTAATATACAACTATGTAAAAATATTTACTTCATCATAGCTGAGGAGACATCCCACAGAGTCATAATTACACATTGAGATTCTGCCCAAGATCCTACATAGCTTAAGTATTTGTTAGTGTGGGTTTTACTGAACCCATTTACCCAATGGATGCCATGGCTTTTAGCTCAGCTGTTCCGTAACAGTTGGTTAGCTCCCCATCATCAAGTCATGTGTGTGTGATTATGGAATAATTAAATGTGCTAGGGATCATTTCCTCTGAGGAAAGTACAACTACACTGATTTGTGCAGCGATTTTATACTCGCTGTCAGCATACACTCTTCTGAATTTAACAAAAAGTAATTTAAAGAAGGTGGCATTTAACAAAATGTCCTTTAAAAAGAAGGGCATTAAAAAAAAGTATGAAAAACTTCTTTAAAAATTCTGTAGCCAGATACACAATGATGATTGTATGGTCCAGGATGTCCTGGGGGTCCTCTGGAGGTCCCAGAGGACAATAGTGTCATTGGGATCTACATGGGCTAAATACCTGGCTTGCCTCCCTTCCAGAACCCTGTAGTCCATATGACACAGGGCATTTACCCCAATCTGCTCCTGGGCAGCCCCCCCCCGGACAGGTATGGGGCTGGAACAGGGGCAAGATGGGATAGGCCCCTTTACCATTAAAAAAAAAACAGTTTAATGCATTCCCAACTGGACAGATTGGACCCCATGTGTTCACAGGAGCCCATCCCAGCAGGCTGGCCTTTGCTGGTCACCATTGCTCTGCTGGGTCTGGGGAGCAGACTTTTAGCATGTGACCAAGGCTGGTCACATGCCAGGAGCATATCAATATGGGGTGGCTGGCTGCTCAGCCCAGCAGACAGGGGAAATGGTGGTGGCGGCTGCAGCAACAGGCCGGCATTCCTGTGTGGACTCTGGCCCATTTTCTTCAGGTAACAGGAGCAGAATGAGCCACCTTCGCAGCAGAGCCGGTGTATCCTGGCTGGTGTAGATGAGCCCATTATGTGCCTTGTTAGAGGAACAAAGCCAGATGCTTTGTTTAGTTAGTTGCTCCAAAATCACCCCACAAAGGAAGATATAGCATTGTGCCCCTTTCTATTATGATCTTTGTTTCCTTTCCCCCATCCTTTAATCATTAACCAGAAAATAATCAGTTGATTAATCCTAGGTAGTACTTTTCAACAGTTTTTCCTAAGAGTTATATACCTTGATGTATTTGTGCATGCTTCAGTAAGTTGATTCATGCTTTCCCTTAATATATAATATACCTGAAAGGTGTTATCGTCATTCAAAAATTATTTTCAGCTGGTTATCTCCTAGTAACACACAAATGACAGAACAACATAATTTATTGGGAAGTAGAACAGTTCTATTCTGAAAACATTTTTCATATCATTCAAGTTTTCATTTTTGTTAAAACAATTATGGGTTCTGTTTGCCATTTTTTAGTTCACAATATGCCTCTACATATCTTATAATCCTATGATTCTTGCTGGATTGTCTTTTCCCTCTGACTGTAAAATTCTGAATGACAACCACCTCTGCTTCTTTCTCTTGACACACATAAATGCATTCATTTCTCTTTGGGTTTTAGAGAAGATAATACACACGCTTTGTAATTTCTATGGATTTCCCCCCCCCAGCTGATTTTATTTTAAGCAGATGTATTCTTTATTTAATTTTTTAAATGTTTGGCAGAATTCTGATTTTACTATGCTGATCGCTGTAGGTAACAGTAGATTTAGGATTATCATCCTCATCTACTTTAACAACTATACATTCCTGTTCATATTCCTTATTGCACAAGCTGTACTCACTAAATTACAATTACTTATTGGCAGAAGATATATTTATTGGATTTCTGTCCTGCCTTTCTCTCATGATGGGATTCATGGCAGCATACAAAGATTATTTCTGGGACTTGAAGTTTTAAAAGTACAGGTATCTGTTCTAAGTAGTTGGGTAAAGCTGTGAGACAAAAATCAGATGATGGCTTCTTGAGACTGTCATTTGACCTACACAATGTAGTTGTAGAAGATCAATGTGGAAAACTAGTGTAACACGTTCTACAACAAAACAGCCATAACCTACAAAATTGTGTTCTTGCTTTATTTCTGCTTTACTGCTACCAATAGGACTTCACTAGAGGAGATATTGTGGTGTGACCTGATTCGAAACATTATTTGCCAGTTTAAATAATTGATTTAAATATTTTTTTCCTATTGGAACTTGATGTATTTATTAAATAAAAGTGTGAGAATGGTTTGCCATAACTATTAAAATCTGTTGCAATGAACTAGAGCCATATGTGGTATATTCTGACTTTTCTGGCTATCTTAAAAGATTTAAGAACAGGTACGGTAGCTTGAACAGTGTGAATTCCATTCAAGTATCATCACACTTTCTTATCCTCCCAGGAAGACAAGACACAGTTCAAAAGGGAAGCAGTAATTCAGTAAATGGGACTTTAACCTTTCCTCTTACATTTGATACATTCTGAAACAGAATCCCATTTTATACAGTCCTATCAAAAAGAAAGTACACCCTCTTTGAATTCTGTTTTTACATATCAGGACATAATAACAATCATCTGTTCCTTAGCAGGTCTTAAAATTAGGTAAATACAACCTCAGATGAACAACAACACATGACATATTACACTGTTTCATGATTTATTCAACAAAAATAAAGCCAAAATGGAGAAGCCATGTGTGAAAAACTAAGTACACCTTATGATTCAATAGCTTGTAGAACCGCCTTTAGCAGCAATAACTTGAAGTCAGAGCTGGTTTAAGGCACCAGCGGCATCAGCATCCTCAGGGGGCCCATCATTGTGTGGACCCTGTAGTAACCTTCCTCCTGCAAAAACATCAGTAATCTGAATATCCTGTACTGTGAGTAGCTTAGGTTGAGTTAGGTTAAATTGACCTGAGATAAACATATGGGCCCCCCAAAATAAAGCATTGCGGGGGGGGGCAAATTCCTTAAACCGGTCCTGCTTGAAGTAATAGTTTTCTGTATGACTTTATAAGTCTCTCACATTGTTGTGGAGGAATTTTGGCCCACTCTTCTTTACAATGTTGCTTCAGTTCATTGAGGTTTGTGAGCATTTGTTTATGCACAGCTCTCTTAAGGTCCCACCACAGTATTTCAGTCGGTTGAGGTCTGGACTTTGACTGGGCCATTACAATACCTTGATTCTTTTCTTTTTCAGCCATTCCGTTATAGATTTGCTCATGTACTTGGAATCATTGTGCTGCTGCATGACCCATTTTCGGTAAACTTTAGCTGTTGGACAGATGGTTTCACATTTGGTATACAGAGGAGTTCATGGTTGACTCAATGGCTGCAGGGTTCCCAGATCCTGTGGCTGCAAAACAAGCCCAAATCTTTACCCCTCCACCACCATGCTTGACAGTTGGCATGAGGTGTTTGTGCTGATATGCTGTGTTTGGTTTTCACCAAACATGTCACTGTGCATTATGTTGAAACATCCCCACTTCAGTCTCATCTGTCCAAAGGACATTGTCCCAGAAGTCTTGTGGTTTGTTCAGATGCAACTTTGCAAACCTAAGCTTTGCTGCCATGTTCTTTTTAGAGAGAAGAAGCTTTTTCCTGGCAACCCTTCCAAACAAATCATACTTGTTCAGTCTTTTTCTAATTGTACTGTTGTGAACTTTAACATTTAACTTGCTAACTGAGGCCTGTAGAGTCTGAGATGTACCTCTTGGTTTTTTTGCAATTTTTCTGATCATTGCACAGTCCAACCTTGGGGTGAATTTGCTAAGATGTCCACTCCTGCTGCTAAACTCCTAAAACTTTGGCTTTTATAGATGTGGTCACACTTGCTGATGATAATTTAATCAAGGGCATTTGATTAGCAGCACCTGTCTGCTACTTAGCATCTTAATTCATATGGAAGCAGTAAGGATGTACTTAGTTTTCCCCACATGGATTCTTCATTTTGGCTTTATTTTTGTTGAATAAATCATGATACGGTATAATGTGTCATGTGTTGTTGTTCATCTGAGGTTGGAGTTACTTAATTTTAAGACCTGTTAAGGAACAGATGATTGTTATTATGCCCTGATATGTAAAATTATACAATTCAAAGAGGGTGTACTTTCTTTTTGACATGACTGTATATCTTAAATAAGTTGCTTCTGGACTAGAGAACTCCAACATTCGTGAGGGATTTTTCCACATGTAATTATATGGAAGTAGAATTAAAATGCTGACTAAATACACTAAAGGCACCAGATCCTGTCTGATCTTGGAAACTAAGCAGGGTCAGCCCTAGTTAGTACTTGGATGGGAGACCGCCAATGAATACCAGATGCTATAGGCTATATTTCAAAGGAAGGAACTGGCAAACACCTCTGAGTTTTCCTTGCCTGATTAAAAAAAAAAGTATGACATTCATGGGGTCACCATAAGTTGACAGGCAACTTGAAGGCACACACACAGAAGATTAGAAGTTTCACCCAATCATTTAATAATATCCATCAATATTCTTCCCTGTGGTCCATTTCTTCCTTTTATGTTTACTTAAAAGTAAGCCCAGTTCAGCAAAGATTCCCAGCAACATTAATTAAAAGTTTCCTCTCCCAGCAGGCTAAGCCTCTTTTATTGCTTCCTGATGAGCATGGGTGGGGGATTAATAATGAATAATCTATTAACTGCCCTTGACTAGCCTCCCTTAATTACTCTGTTCCCATGGGGAGGGGTTAAGGAGGCTTTAACTTTTGATTTCTTCTTTTTATTCATGTTCTGTGTGTGTGTGTGTGTGTGTGTGTGTATGGTGGATGTTTCTTCATGTTTATGTATATTCTAATATAATTATTACTGGAGAAGAAAACTAAGGAGACAAAACCATTACAAACTGAAATTGATATCAGGAAGGTTAAGACACACTATTGATTACTAACCCCACTCATGTTCATTATGAACGAGTGAAATGGACAAAGCCTGCAAACTAGAAACTTTTAATTAACAGCATAGGAGCCTTTTAAAACCCAACAGAGCTTTGCCTGTCCCCACTGGGCTGATTGTGAAATTGCTTTATATTATCAAAGATTGCCACAAATCTGGTCCTCAGAAATACAGAAGGAGAACAACGAAAAAGTTAGGGCTTGTCTACATGGCAGTTTAGCCCATCTTGCCCTTGTCTTGGAGCCCTGCAGTCCTGATGATGCAGGGCTTTTGCCCCGTTTTGCTCCTGGGCAGTCCTCACAACTCCCAGGGCAAAGATGGGGGGAAGATGGGGTAGGGTCCGATAAAATGTTTTAAAATAATACCTGTTTAAATCTATTCTAGCTGACAAAAAAAAAAAAAAAAAAAAACGGATCAGACCCAGCATGGCTACAGGAACCTGTTACAGCATGCCGGTCCGTCACTGCAGCTGCCCTCTGCCTCACTCTTCCATAGCCAGGGAGGGAGCATGTGACTAAGGCTGGCCACATGCAGGGGGCCTTGCTCACATGCTGCGGGCCTGCTTCCTGGCGTCAGAGAGCATGAAGCGGAGGGCAGTGGTGGAGGCTGCAAGGCCAGGCCAGAATGTTTGTTTGGACTCCGGCCCATTTTGTGCAGGTAATGGGGAAGGAATGGGCCCGATCTGTGGGCAGGAAATGCTGGTGGGGAGCCAGTGTGTTCTGGCCACATGGGTGAGCCCTTAGAATACAGTGGGGTAGATGACAATATTATCCAGCTGCTTTGTAAAAAGTGAGTGAACAAGGATGGCCATTTCAGAGAAAAGGCTTAGTGGAAGCAACCCAAGATGGTAAGTCTTGTTCCTTTGTCCTGAGTTTTCATCAGAGGAGAATGATTGTGCCTTCTGTTCTGATGTTCATTTGTGAGTGCTTTTGCCCAGGTAGCCAAAATGACTTGGCAGATTACCAAGGTTAGCAGCAGTTCAGAAAACTCTTCCAAAGCGGGGGCGGGGGACCTTCCAAACCACCCCAGTAAGGAATGAGCATATTCAGTGGCCACTGAAAGCTAGGTGGAAGCAGAAAGGAGGCAGGCATGGCTGTCTGAAAACATCAGTGAACAGGAGGAGCACCCCCACCACTACAACATTCATAGTACGTCCTACATGTTTTCTCTCTCTTATTTATTTATAAATAAAATAGTCAAAATGGCACTGCCCCACAAAGGAGCAGAGATATCATCAATTTGTACAATTTGTAGGGGAGAAATGAAGGGTGGGGGCCACACTAGGCCAATGAGTACTGGACATACCCAATGGCCATGCAGATCTGACTGACTTTTTGGGAAGGCAGACTAGCCCCACTATGTTTAAAAGTTGACAAATATTGTTTTACAATGAGTAAAGGAGTTTCCCTGTTTTGGTGAACTGAAGAATTGGAAAATGTAGCAATGCTATGCAAACCATTCCACTTCACTGATTCAGGAGCAAGAATGTGAAATCAGGGGAATGGGAAGAAGATCTGATGCTTGGGAAAGACATTTGCCTGTGCACATGTCTTTCAAGCTTTGAATGTGAGAGTAGGAGTGATGCAGCATGAACTTAGGAAAACCTCCATATTTCAGCACTCCAAACCAAACCAAACCAATGTAAAATAACTTCTCGTAACTGTATGTACGTACCCATCCGGGCTGAATGTGATCATTTCTGAACATAATTGAGCATGCCTTGCTTACTTTATATCCAGGAGCCGTTTTTAGCCCTGTCTTATGACAGCACTTTCAATCTGAGAATGTAGGTGAACAGATTAGCAAGTGAGTAGCAGTAGTTTTTTAAAAGTCAGAGACAGCAGTACATTTAGACCTCTGATTTATATATCTCTGTAGATTAGAATGAGGGCATTTTTTTTAAGGTGGAACCCACTCCCCACCCCAAATCATGCATAGGTAATTGCATAGTGCTTGGTAGTTAAGCTTGCATAGTTACTATATCAAGAAAAAAGATTCTTTAGGTTAGCTGTCAAAGCACACTGGGGGGAATCTTGTTGGGCAGTTACAAATATGTAACTTATAATTATGCCTTCGTAACTCCTCTATGTATTCATGATCCCTATATAGCCCCTAGTTTAGGGGCTATGCAGGGACCATGAAAGTCCCCCAAATCCCACTTACTGGTAAGCAGCCACTGGGATCAATGGGGATCTGTTCTCCTATTGATCTAGAAGTAGCTCCCTGATGTTCCTACCCTCTCCTGTGAGCAACCTCTGGCATGACAGGCAGAAAAAGGGCCCCTGTTACAAATCCCCTCATGCTGGAGATTGCGTGTAAGGGGTAGGAGTGTCAGGTAGCCACTTCTTGATTGACAGGGGAACAGGCCCCCATTGATTCCAGTGGCTGCTTGCTGGTTAGTGGGGCTTGGGGGGTTCTGGCTAGAATCCACCATGTAATACCATAGTTACAGTGCTCCGTAGTATGTATTGGTCATACAGGATCCTGCTGATTCTCTGGGGTCGGTTCCACGGCTATTTTTTTTGCGCAAAGTATCGCATTAGCGCTCTTTCGAATTTGCACCGCGGAGTTCCCATGGAAAAGTTTCGCTTCCTACTTACATCCGTGTTGTAGTTCCCATGTCATTATAATGTGTATTATTTAAAATTTCGAATTTCTACAATTCGAAGTACTTTAATTCCCACGATGTCGATATTACGCATCTTTTGTCAATATTATCTGTCAATCAACGTAGTACGTCATTCGTTGTACACGTACTTCCTTTCGGAATTCCCGCCACCCGCACACTCATTGGTCAACCTTTTACACCCTCTTGGGTTTCTGATTGGGCATCTACTCTTCTTTTATGGCCTTTGTTGTCTTCAATCTTCCAAAGTAAATTACTGCCACCATGGAGGTTTTAGCTACCATCATTTCCTGCTTGTATTTGGCTATCAAAGTACTCTCCACAATGGTTTCATTCTCTGAGAAGTGTCGTTCCTACCGAAGAAGAACCCTTATTAGGAAGCGAAGACTTCGCAAAGGAAAAAACGCTTTCACTGAGTACTTTGCTTTGCGTAACGATTTTAAGAGGAATATTATCACCGCATTCAACCTACAGAACGAGCTGCCATGCATGCTGGCCCCGTTAATACACAGCTCACTGCGTCAACAGAGATTTTGTCAAACACATCGATATTCCGATGACATAGACGTAGCTGCTCCTGTACTTTTTCCTCCCCCCAAAGATCCAGTAAATCAATTGTTTCCGCATGAGTCCAAGCTATTCCCCTGCCCCCTTCTTTGTTCTCTGTAGTGAATCCATAAGAAAAAGGAAGATGTTTACAGATGCTTCAAAAAGAGGGATGCCGGATGTGTAGGCGGGTTTTCGATTGCGTCACTTTACAATCCGCACACACCTCCTACATTTAACATCGCGAATATAAAAATGTCGGATAGTTCCCATATGCGATAATGCGCAAACTTGCGACACTTTTTTAAAAAAGGCGGAAAATCAGCGGTGTCATTAAGTGCGCCACTTACGGGTATTTTTGCCCCCCTCCTTCCGAAAAGGGCGATACAGATGCGGAAGACGTGGGAACTAACAGAATTCTAGGCGAATTCTTTGAGGAATATTTTTGCCGTGTAAACGGCCCCTCTGTCTCTGTCTCGCGTAGCCATTGGAACAGACAGAAGAGAAAAAAGGTGATCATGGTAGAGTCAAAGACCTACATTTTGTATCAGATGTTGTTTCTATTGTAGTTCAGTTGTTCTGGAGGGATCTCAAGGCAGGCAAGGCCACTCCCCCTCTTGGCCATATGGGGACCAGGGTCAAAGGGCAATAAAAGACAGGCAATAAAATTTAAACTCCACTAGCAACAGAAAAGCAAGTTCCCTTGAGACCCAGGTTGTCCTTCGCCTATGTGAAGCTAACTGCCTATCTCTTAGGCAGAGAACACTGAATTTCTCAACAAGGACCTGTACTGGAAAAACTTTTAGATACTGTATAGGTAAAACCTGCCAATTGTAGTTCAAATGAAAGAGGTCTACTTTTATTGGGGGTAAAAACCTCAAAGAGCTAAGTCCCAGCACATTAGCTCTTCTTAAAGTTTCCCCTGTTGGAGCAAAATTCATTATCTTCAGATGCAAGAATTACATTTAGGGCCATGCAGCAAAATACAACAAAATCCAAAATCCACTAAAGAGCAATACCTTTATTGGACAACCAAAATACACCATGCAAGCTTCTGAAGCTACACTGTCGCCTTCAACAGGCAAAAGATGCTTTAAAAATCATAAGGACAAGAAAGTGTTTACAAATGCCAAGGTTTTTTGAAGAGCGAAGCCACAGATAACTAGCACATGGAAGGGTTTAACATTTAGGTGTCAGGGCTTTACCCTGCATTACAGCATTGCAAAAACAGGCTGCAGTAGGAGTTTTAACATATTTCCCACATGATATTAAATCTGTGATAATGAATATAGTTGCATTTATAAGCACTTTACTTTCTACATCAGTGTTGTACATCATGCAGGTTATGTTCTAAAAATTATATTATCATTATTATTAGGTTCAAGGTGCAGGTTTTCGGGGCTGGAAAGAGGTAACATCCATATTCAATAAGGAGGATGAGCAACAATTACTAACAGGAAGTAAATCTCCAAAATCAAAAGGGTATGTATGTAGAGGAGTGGGCAATGATAAAAAATGCAATAAGCCGTGCCTTTGACAGGGTTGCTTATCAGGTTGCTAAAGCTATTAAAACTAAAATAAAAACTATCAGCTTAGGAAAAGTTTTGAAGATGAGACACTTATTCTGTTATAAGGTTCATATTCACACTGTTCTTCAGATTAAAAGACCCTGTTTAAACAAAGGAGCTGCACTAGGACAGGAAGAGCAGTTATTGTAGACATTTTACTAAAGTGGAATGGCATTTTTAAAAACAAGGCAGTGGGCTGGATCCAATGCTTTTGCTCCATTCAGGGAGGTGGGGGGAAATCCTCAAAACAGATGCAGACCTTCAGTGGCTTAACTCCTATTTTTTGAACGGAAATTCCTTCCACAGTGAAGCGAAAATGTGGGATCCAGCCCAGTGCACTTAACTCCTTTGATAACCACTCACACAAATCTGTGCCCCCCACCTCTGTGATCCAGTGTTTCATTTGAAATCAAATGCCTCTTATGCCTATTACTAGAGGACATATCCAATAAAAAGACACGTAGGAGAGGAACGCTCACCCTCAGCCAGTGTTGCTTGATGGAAAGATATGAATTTTGTATCACAGCTATTTTAAATGTATGCCATTCTGCATCATCTTATTTCATTCTGTGCTTTTGCCATTTAAATGGGTAGAAAAGTAGAATAAAATGTTTTAAGTAAATAAAAATATATGACTTAAACAGTAATATAAGGATAATGGCAACATTGCACTGGTCCTCATCTATCAAAGATATTTTTCTTTAAATTCTTTCCACCTGGAATGTGTGTCCCTCTAAAAATAGTTTGTTTTTTTATTGTTCCCTAGAACAAGTTCAAAATTAAAAGAGGATGTGAAGTCAGAAAAGAAAGCTGGATTTTGGGACAGTTTGGTGACAAAACAGAACATCCCGTCCAGGAAGCCAGATGAGATTGAAGGATGGGAGCCCCCGCAGATTCCTGCCGGTGACCACCTCAGTGATGCAGGAAATGCTTTAAGTGACTATTCATCTTGGTCAGGCTGGGAAGATGAAACCAAAGGCTCCACAAAATACACAAACCTGGCAAGTTCAGGAAATAGTTCACGGTGGAGTATCAAATCAGCTGGGAGATTGGTTAGCATTAGGCGACAAAGCAAGGGTAACCTTACTGATAACTGGGAAGAACTAGAATGAAACAAAGAATATGAGATGTTCTATAAATGATTATAGACAATGTGATTTATGTATATCCTCAAACCAAAATCAAAACTGCTTATTATTGCACCTTTTTACAAACAATATTATTCAGATTGTCCTGTAGTTCGCTCACATTATTGTACGTTTCTTAGTCTTTGTTTTCCATGCTGAACAAAAGTCAAACTCCTGCTTTTTACTTTTGTTTCACATATTCATACTGTCTAGTGTCTTGAGGTTTTTTTTTTTAAACCTTAATGAATGTATACAGTGGATGAATATTGATTGCCTTATATAAGAACTTCGCTAACATGAAGTTTTAGATTTCTTGGTCTTTGGATGTAATTTTATATTTGAATGCTTTCCCTGCTATTTAAAAGTGCTTATTCACAGCTGACACTGCATTGTTTCAACTTAATACATTGCTTTCCTTGTCCTTAGCATGAACATATGATTCTCAGGCTGACACGTCAGAGAGCCTGCATTTTCCCAAAGTACTGATTGTACTTGAAGTATGAGAATATTATGTGTTTTTCTTCTTGCACCAGAAAGACTTCAGAGCGGTTAGATAAGTCTTCTCTATATTATTTTTTTAAATCTATAATTCAGCTAAAACAGGATTGCAGTCACTATAAGCCAAATATTGGAAACCAAGCAGAGATAACAGCTAAGGTCTAGTTTTGCATTCTCTACATCCTTGTAATAAGCATCAAAATAGCTTCTGTGTGATTGGGTTCCATCTTGCAGAAATAATAGAAGCAAAGGCTCATCACTTGGATAACCTGGATCACATGGATACTTTGCATGCCATAATGCTGTTTGTCAGCTGGGTCTCTGATTATACTACTGCTGTGAGGTGGAGCCTGCCTGCCTGCAAGTAAATGTTCTGTGCAATTATTGCATCAGTCAGGGAATGTAGGAATCAGACCTGTTCTTCAGAAAATTGAGTCTATGCAGATATATTATCCATCAGTTTAGAGCAGTGGTTCTCAACCTTTGATCCTCCAGATATTTTGACATCAGCTCCCTGAATCTCTGATTGTTGGTTTTACTGGCTAGAGCATTTTGGAGTTGAAACCCAAACATGTGGAGGATCAGAGGTTGATAACCACTGGAATTATATGGCCTCTCAAATGCTATTGAACTGCAGCTCCCAGTGGCCCTAGCCAGCATAGGCAATAGTGAGGAATTCTGGGAGGTGTAGTTCAGCAATATCTGAAGGGCCACACATTTTTCAAAGGATGGGTTTTCAATCTTTGTCCTTCTTTCTCCTAAACTACAACTATGGTGTAGTTTTTGAGGATGCCCTCTCTTTGTATTTTCAGGGTGACAGAGGTTAACAGTCTGGTTCTTTTATGTACAAAGATTATTTTAGTGGTTGCATTTGCTGTTGAGTTTTAGTCCTACTGGTCGCTGCTATATTTTTATTATTAATAAAGAGCTATGCATTATAGTGCACATGGGAGAGTGAAAAAGTACTGTAAAGTATAGGATTCTCTCTGCCTCCAGTTGAGTATTTTTAGAAGTCCATTTTATTACAGATTTCCTGATTTATGAGACTAAAGGATACTACATACCACAGTGTGCCTACATACCACTGTGATATGAGAAGAAAAGCTCAAGTATATAATCTGAGCCACTCATTCAGTTTACAAAGAAAAGAGTATCTGATCCATGCACATCTTTTTTGTGTTTGTCATAGCCAGATTCTGGTCTCAAACTGTATGGATTTGAAATGTAATACAATGTCATCTGTGTCACAAAAGTCCATTTTAATGGCCAATATAACTGTGCATCAGACCTTTTCCTGTTCTTTTGATGACTCGCATAAGCTTCCCTCAAGGACTGGAGATCTAACTGGATAAGAATGATTTTGCCACAACATGTGTCCTTGCAGAAGAGAATCCAGTAGTGACACCACTTGCAGGAAAGGAGCAAGTGGCAAGGAAGAGGGAGTGCAAGAGACAGGAGTTACTGGAGATCCATCTTTTTGTCTGACTACTGATTTGAAATACAACAAAAATGTTAAAAGTGCCTTGTTCTGTCCTGTAAATGCTTGGTTAAACATTTTAATGACTTTCTTGCTGTTCCTTATGCATATTTGTTTAACTCCTGTCTTAAGATTCTGTGAAAGGATTGTTTAGTCCAGGTTGCTAGAATATTTGGTTTCCCTTAGTTGCAGACCTTTACTTGATGGTGATATTAAGCCTGAACACTACTGCTTATGTAATAAGCTTATTTAGCAATATGGACACCAAAAAACAAAGTTCACATTTTGCTTCCAACTATCAATTTTTTAGTAAAATGGACTTGTTTATAACTATGCAGAGAATTCCTATGTATCCCCTCCCCCCAATTCAATAACCTAATCCACATAAAAGTGTGGAATCCAATTAAGGTCATCTGCTGTATGGAGAAAGAACAATTTATCTTCCCCTCTGCTGCCTTCCCCACACCCCCAGTATCTACTTCAGAAGTTTGGGGGGTCCTCTAGAGTAATGTAAAATACTGTAGTGTGAAGGAGTGAGGGATTATTAGTCTTGACGTATATTATCCTCTCCCCCATAGCCTCCATTAATACAAACACACCTGGCCTCCTTCATAAATATAAATACTCTGCAATGCCTTTGAACTTGCATAATCCTTTGGTCCCTCTCCCTTCCTGCCCCTATTCATTCTAGGAAATTCCTGTGCCAGCAGGAGCTTGTGACTCCTGTGCAGATTGCAGGATTCCTGGACTAGTCATTCATAACCAGAGAATACTTGCGTAACAGGAGAACCATCCTCCTGTTATGCCCAGTTAGCCTGCAACTTGGAAATGAGTATCAGTTCAGATCTTCTCGCTTACTTTTTTGTTCCTGAAGAGATGTATTTGACTGCATCTGTGCTGTTTTGAAGGAGCTGTAATACAGCAAGTGTCTCTTCAAACACCAAACGTTAAAAGTTACAGCTCTGATATGAATTCTGTGGCAAAACCTTATCTTTTGCTTTGGGGAGCGGGCTTAAGATTTTGATAACGGAACCTCCAATGAGGAATGCACATTAGTTTAAGCAAGTTGAAACGCAAGCCAGTGAGAATTAATTTTCTATTCCATTTTGGTCAGAAGAAGAGTTGAAGGGGTGTTTAACGTTTTCTCATTAAAGGTGATAGGACTTCATGTTGCTTAACCTTGCCTGCTTTTTCCCCCTTCCATCCTGAATGTATGTAATTGTAGAATATAGTCACTTCTTTATGCAAAACTTTTTCTAGTTTACACTTTATGGAGGACCTTTCTACAGCATAAGTTAGAAGTGTGGCCTGCTGGCGATGAGCCCAGCCTTGCAGAGAACCCCAGGAATGATTGTGGAAGAGATCAGGAGTTCAGGGTTTAGCACTTGTGGAAGCTTTTTGATACTGTGACAAGTGGAGGTTCTGCCCTGCACATTACACAGTCAAGTGCCTGTACTTCACTTTTTGTGATTCATAGCTCTTTTCTATCACAGCTCTTTTCTATGTGAAAGCAAAGCTCACATAATTTTGCTGCATTTAGAGCCACTGAAGAGTACAGTTCCAAAGCTGGAGCTTATTGTACTAGCAAATATCCAACATCTGGACCCTGTGTGTTGGGTAAAGCTATTGTTGTGTAACCGACTCATGCTGCTGAAGCTGAAGTGTGTGATCTTATGCCTGAGAAGCAGGATGGATTTGGCTCATTTTGCCCCACTTTTCAGAAAACCTTTCTCTTCACTTCTCACAGACCCATGTCTGGCCAGCCTTTATCGCAGCCTGCACCAGTCGTGTAGACTACGAGGATGCCTAGCCTTGCTTTCTCCTTATTAACATCATGGCATATGTTGCTGTGAACAGGGACAGCTTTTCACAGGTGCCCTGAGGGAAGCACCAGCAGACTGGCTGTGCTGGATCCCTTCCCCAGCACTCACGCCAGGCTCTCTGTTGTCTGCTCAGTAGGTCTTAATACTGAACCCTGGGTGCTCTGGTTAGCAGGTCCATAGATCAGGCCTCAAGGTGGAATCTGAGATACATAAAGTATGGCCTGATTTATTTAAGCTATATAGGTGTTTTAAAAATGGGACACATCCCATCCAGAGTTCTGTACTTTCATACCTCATTGATTTCTGTGGCGTTCAGTGGCCGAAATCCAATTATAGTTTCAACTAGCATAGGCCCATTGAATCAATGAAATTTGCATTAAGTGCTGATTTACCAATGTCCCATTGAGTCAATGTCTCTACTGCAGTTAGCACTAACAAATGGATTTAGGCCAATATGTTTAATCCTTTCATTGAAATTAAGGGGATAGAAGTGCCCTTCACTTTGGCTGGGTCATATCCATGTTTTCCTGAAGCAGAATTGTTTAATTTTAAAGGCTGTAATTAAATTTTAATATAATTTATTGTTGTGCTATTGTAGAATTATTTGAGTTTTTTCCCCCTTGTGTGTTTTTATTTGTTTGATGAATGTTGATTCTTTTTGCTCTTTTAAAATATCACTACCTAGACTTTGGGTCTTCCCTTAAATGTAATACAACTTTCTTCTTTTGCTTTGTAACTATTTGATTATATGTCCACTGGTTTAAAGAAGACAACCATTGTGATTGTATTCTTAAAATTGCACATATGTAATGAATCAAGTATTGTTTGTGTTGCCTTTTCACTGTATCTATGCATAATTTTTGGCTTAAACTCAAAGAAGGTGAAATGCTTTATGTGGCTGTTAACTAGTCACGTATGATCACATATCCTTTTCTCTAGTATTTTATTAGTTTCACCTCAAAAATATAGTATTTTCACAGATGAATAAAAAAATAAATTGAAACCAAAATGTTAGATTCCTTCATTTCATTCTTTTAATTTTATTATCTAAAGAACAGTTTCTCCAAGAAGTGGGCACTGAGGTACCTTTTGGAAATCCTGCAAATCCATCCTCTTTGCTACCTCTGTCTAAATTCTTTTGCTTTGATTTCACAGCAATAGCATGAGAGCCAGCTTCCTGGTACTAGGCAAAAAGCTGGTGAATACGCTTCTGGTTACCATAGGTTCAGGTCTTGCAGTGTCACAAAACTTCTAAGAGGCTTTCACTGCTTAAGGAAAATGGAAAAGACTTTGATGCATGCTATGGGATTTTTAATAACCCCTAGCAAATGCAGATGTGTCCAGTGGACCCTAAACCTTTTGCCAAAACCCAGCAAAAGACTTGCTGCTTATTTTCTTCTTTTGTATCTTGTACTCTCAGTACAAAAATACAATGACAGCACGGCAATACACCATCATGAGACCCAGTGTGGTGTAGCGGTTTGAGTGTTGGACTAAGACACTAGGAGACCAGGGTTTGAATCCTTGCTCAGCCGTGCATACCTGTTGGGTGACCTTGGGCAAGTCACATGCTCTCAGCCGCAGAGGAAGGCAAGGGCAAACTCTATGAACAAATTCTGCTAAGAAAACCCTGTGATAGATTTGTTTTAGGGTCACCATAAGTCAGAAATAAACACCATAATAGTTTAAGAACAGGAAACTGTAACAGACAAAAACCAAAAACCTCATACTACTCCAATCTTCTTGCAATGTTAAAATGTTGAGAAAATATGAAGGTCTTCACTCAGTGCTGAAGCATCAGGATAGAGTGCCAGACAAATCTTCCTGGAGAGAGACTGTTCAGGTGCCATTAACTTTATCCCAAAAGAACCCAATACAACGGAGATGCAATAACCTTGCTGATGGATTCCCACTGCCCTTCCTGGTTTGGATTTTGATGGAAGACCTGTGAAATATTACTTCTGTGCATTACTTATATGAAGCATGATCAAAGATGCTGCATGTCCTTCCCTGCTCTTAATGATTTACAGCTCCCCCTGCTGTCCATGTCTGTGGGTAGGAAAGCCTTTGCACACAGTTCTGCACAAGCTGAGCCTCCCCACCCCCAGTCTTTGGCTCCTGAGAGTGCAACTTGTTTTTACATACATTGGTTGACATTCTGTACTGCATTTATGGATTCATAATCTACAGTTATGGATCCTTACCTGCTCCGTGTTCAGTAAGACTATGTAGTTCCCTACTCCTGCTCACCCTAACAGCCAGCAGCCATTCAGGTGAAGGAAGTCTGTTCAGCTGCCGGTCAGGTGCATGATGTTTCCAAAGTTCCCCATGATATTCTTGCAATTAAGCTAGTAAAATGTAAGCTAGACAATGCTACTGTCAGGTGGCTTTGTAATTGGTTGACAGACCGAACCAAAGGGTGTTCACCAATGGCTCATCTTCATCCTGGAGAGAAGTAGCCAGCAAGGTGCCACAGGGTTCTGTCTTGGACCCAGTGCTATTCAACATCTTTATAAATGACTTGGATGATGGAATAGAGGACATACTTATCAAATTTGCAGATGACACTAAATTAGGGGTAGTGAATATCCCAGAGAACAGGGTCAGAATTCAAAATGACTTTAACAGATTGGATTGCTGGGCCAAAACTAAACAAAATGAATTTCAACTGGGAGAAATGTAGTATACAACACTTTGGCAGTAAAAATGAAATGCAGATATGGATGACACCTGACTTGACAACAGCCCATGTGAAAGGGATGTAGGAGTCTTCGTAGACCACAAGCTGAACATGAGTGAACAGTGATGTGGCAGCTTAAAAAGCCAATGTGGTTCTAGACTGCATCAATAGGAGCATGGTGCCTAGATCGAGGGATGTAATAGTACCACTATTTTGATTTAGTCAGACCTCACCTGTGTCCATTTCTGAGCACTGCTATTCAAGAAGGATATTGACAAGTTGGAGTGTGTCCAGGGGAAGGTGACCAAAATGGTGAAAGGTCTGTAAGCCATGCCCTATGAGGAAGGTCTAGGACGTTTCAGTGCAGCCATTTCAGTGTGGCACAGTTCTGCTTGTGTATCATAGAATCATAGAATTGCAGAGTTGGAAGAGACCACGAGGGCCATCCAGTCCAACCCCCTGACACGCAGGAAATCTTGATCAAAGCATCCCCGACAGATGGCCATCCAGCCTCTGTTTAAAGACCTCCAAGGAAGGAGACCCCACCACGCTCCGAGGGAGTGTGTTCCACTGCCGAACAGCTCTTACTGTCAAAAAGTTCCTCCTCATGTTGAGGTGGAATCTCTGTTCCTGGAGCTTGCATCCATTGCTCCGTGTTCCAGTCTCTGGAGCAGAAGAAAACAAGCCTGCTCCATCCTCAGCGTGACATCCCTTCAAATACTTAAACAGGGCTATCATATCGCCTCTTAACCGTCTTTTTTCCAGGCTAAACATACCCAGCTCCCTAAGTCTCTCCTCATAAGGCATCATTTCCAGACCTTTCACCATTTTAGTTGCCCTTCTCTGGACACGCTCCAATTTGTCAATATCCTTTCTGAATTGTGGTGCCCAGAACTGGACACAGTATTCTAAGTGAGGTCTGACCAAGGCAGAATAGAGTGGCACTATTACTTCCCTTGATCTAGACACTATACTTCTATTGATACAGCCCAAAATCGCATTGGCCTTTTTAGCTGCCGCATCACACTGTTGAGGCATGTTCAACTTGTGGTCTACTAGGACTCCTAGATCCCTTTCGCACGTAGTCTCATTCAGCCAGGTCTCTCCCATCCTATATTTATGCATTTCATTTTTCCGCCCTAAATGCAGTACTTTACATTTCTCCGTATTGAATTTGATTTTGTTAGCTTTGGCCCAGCTCTCCAGTCTATCCAGGTCATTCTGAATTTTGATCCTGTCCTCCAGGGTATTAGCTACTCCTCCTAATTTGGTGTCATCTGCAAATTTGGTAAGTATGCCCCTAATTCCCTCATCCAAGTCATTGATAAAGATGTTGAATAGCACTGGGCCCAGGACAGAACCCTGTGGCACCCCACTGGTCACATCTTTCCAAGACAAAGAGGAGCCACTGCTGAGCACCCTTTGGGTTCGGCCGGTCAACCAATTACAAATCCATTGTATAATAATTGATCATTTTGTCAAGAAAATGCAATCAAAACCATTTCTGTTTGGTTGGGATTGTCTTGCTAAACTATTTAGGTTAGGGTTAAGGTTAGGATTAGGGTTATTTTCAATTATCAATAATATAAATTGACAATAACACTAATCTTAAGCCTAACCCTTTTCCAAATGGTTTTGCAAGACAATCCCAACCAAACAGAAATGGTTTTGTTTGCATTTTCTTGTCAAAATGATCAATTATCAATTGATACGCAAGCAGAACCACACCACACTGAATTGGCCACACTGAAATGTCCCATTCCATTTAAAATCCACTCAGCGAACCACCAGTCATTCCCAACTTTTCATACTCTCACCTCCTCCTTACCATATCACATCTATTATGCTTTACATACATTAGCACACTTTACCATAATATATCTAGTAAAAGCAACATTTTCTAAGAAAAGTCCATATCATTACAGTAGCAACCAGCCACTTCAGATCCTAAACACAGCCAAATTTAGTGCACATGGCAGAAGGTTCTGTTTTCTGTAGGCCCATTAGATGACAGGCTCATCGTCCATTGTGATGTTGCCCCTGTCTCCCCCTTTGTCCTTCAGAAGAATGAAAATAATGAAGTAATTATTGAAGAGCTGCCGTGTTTGGGCAACATCTTAGTGGGTTTTGCTTTTGCATAAATATTAAAAATAAGGCAGAACCCAAAATCAGTGTCACTACTGCTTTGTGTAAATAAAAGTATCGTACCAGCCGAAAGGCTAACAGATTCACTGTAGTGTACACTTATGTGGATTGGAAGGTTCTCTATTCAACAAGAGTTGATTGGCACCAATAGAGGGTGCCAACACACCCTCCTTTTTTAGGTAGGAGGGAGAGAATTTCAGGAAGGAAATGGTTGGGGGTAGATAAAGAGCAGATAAGCTACACACTGTGGAACATCACATGAGCCTCATGGAGTGCAATGTTACATTGTGGAGATGCAGCCATTGAGAAGGGTCTTTCTATCTTCTTCTAGGCTGCCTTAATGAGGACTGGATCCAGATTTATTTAGTAACGTATAGAGTAAATCCACTGTAATCAACAGGATTTAAATTGCTCACGAACAATTTATGGTAAGTGCATTGATTTTGATGGCTCTGCTCTAAGCATGACTAACTGGATCCAATCAGATGCATTCTTCTCAACATTTGTAAGAACAACATCATTGCGAATTATTTTTCAAACCGTTTTGCAATAATGTTTTGGATTGTGTATTGTAATTTTAGTGCTTTTTTTTTGGTAAGCTGCCTTGTGAAGACAGTGTCCTAAAGGGTAGAATAGAAGGACCCAAAATCATATTTTACATATTTAAAACCCTATTAGTGTGCACACAGGTCCCTTGGTCAACCATTTTACACCTTGCTGGGACAAAATTCCAGAGCTTACCTATCACAGTGATCACAGTGAAATAGTAACCAAATTGCTGTAGAGGCAACAAGGCAGATTTCATTATATTTGTATGTCAAGTAAGAGAGTTCATAGGGGGAATTGGATGGGGGATGAGAGCATAAGTAAACCCATGGTGAAACAGTGCTTTGCAACCAATTTTTCTGTGTTTTCTCTACGTTTTCTCATTAAAAAGTTGTGTAAACAAAGACCACCTAACTGGTCTTCAGTACTTCTTATGTTTTGCCCAAGGTTGCTCAAAGGCCTTGACTCTCCCCACTTTCCCCTGCTGTGCATTCTGTTTAAACAGTAAACAGCAGATTTATGACAATAAATTGGCAGTACAGCATATGGCAGACACAAACAAAAGGGAAACAAATCAGTCTTTGCTTCCCATGAGGAAGCAAACTATTGTTTGATAAGATCTACGGGTTGGTTACCTTTGGATGGAGAAAACTGTCCTAAGAAGTTCACAGCCGATTTTTAAAAATAGTTTTAACTTTATTTGTACAGCAAAATAATTAATACTCTTGGTATGAAAAGATTTTGTGTAAAATAGAGCCTCTTTCAAAGTAAATGTAAAAAACCCCCAAACTATCCAAAGTCTCCAGTATTACCAAACACTGCATCTTACTGTAAACGTAAGTGCTCCATCCTCTGCTATATTTTGGATTTGGGCCAAGGTTAATCCTAGGTGGGGCCTAAAAACTTCCTTCTCTTTGTGTATTAGCTTGCCTTGAAACCCTTGCCTTGCCATGGGATACTTACCAAATGCCACACTAAAACCAAAGGCCCCTTTCGCTCAGACTTTTCTTTCTGAGGGCAATCCATCTGAAGCACACAAGGAATTTCACACACAAAGCCAAAGCCAGCCACACAAAGACTTTAGCATCCTCCACTCCTGACTTTCCTGGTTTTTCAACCACTTCTTGCAATATATATATATATATATATATATATATATATATATATACTGTATATTCTTGCCCAAGTAGTTCTGTTAAGGACAGAGAAAGAGGGGTTGTCTAGACAAAAATATATAATGTGGATTGGTGTGCAGTAACACAAATTTGCAGCAGTGAATCAAGATGGTGGGCATGAGTGAATTACTTGCGTTTTTATTCTCCACAAGTTGCCACCACTGAACCATTTTTTTAAAAAAAAACTGTAAATCTAAGGTGCACAAGTGTGACTTTCCAGTTAAAAAGCTGTTTGGTTGCCTCAGCGCAGTGAAAAAGCACACAACTGTTACCACACAAATCCAAAATGGTTGTTCCAGCCACTTTGTTGCCAGCAAGTCCATCCCCCACACATGCCCAACCAATCAGTTTTCCACTTCCGCTCTTTTCCAGAATTGTGCTGCAATGCAATTCAGTTGTCCTAATGAGCAGGAATGCACATTTCCCCCTGCTTTTTTTAAAAAAAAGCTTGGGAGAAGCCACAAAGGCTTCTCCCACATAGTTTTTGGCCCTCCTCCTTCCAAATATGGTGAATCACTGTGGGGTCTCATTAGGACAAAAGGTATTCTCCTCACATTCCATGAGGAGGTATTTCACTGTCTAGACAACCGCAAAATAACTGTATCCACAGTGAAGTCGAAGGCTTTCATGGCCGGCATCCATAGATTTTCCGTGGTTTTTTTCCGGGCTGTGCGGCTGTGTTCTGGAAGAGTTTATCCCTGACGTTTCACCTGCATCTGTGGCTGGCATCTTCACAGAACTCTTCCAGAACATGGCCTCGCAGACTGGAAAAAAATCCACAGAAGTCCTATGTATCCACAGTGCTTTCTAATTGCAAGCACAAGGACCTATCCATCTTGATGCACCCACACTCTCTGGTCTTACTCTCAACACCAAACTAGACATTGTACAAATACCCCATGTGCCAGAATCAGACCTGTCACAAAACCTCTATAAGGTGCAGGGGAGAGTCAGTAAGGTAGGTCTGGGATTTAAACTATGTCAGAAGGAAACAGAAACCCCATCCAAGGTGTTCTCCCACCTTACAAACAAAAGAATTTTAATAAGAAGCCATTTTCCTGCTGGGCGTGGTAGTAACTAACGCTGGGAAGGAATCTGTATGAGGAAATACTAAGCTTTTAAAGAAAAGCAATTTCAGATAGGAAAACTGCAGCAGGGGAAAAGTTTCCACATCTTCTTCTCCGTCTGGAAATGTCTGCATTGCTCCAGCAAAAAAGCTTTGTGGCTCCAGCAACCACCACAGTTCAGAAGTTGATTTATGGGAGTCCATTGTTAGTGAGCACACAAGCTACTCCAAGAAGTACCAGAACTCCCCCTCCCCCACCTACACACACCCTCTTTTTACTCCTTCCAGAACTCAACGGAAGGTAAATTGGGTTGGAAGCACTTTGGCACAATTGCTGGAAGTCATGTGAATTTGAATCATCTGACACCCCCCCCCCCTTGTTCATCTCCACATTCCCCAGCTGCAGGGGACACATTTCAGTTCAGGCCACTTTAAACTTTTTTAACTCAACCATTTTGGTGCTGGTGTTGTTAGGATTTTTTTAAATTACATCTTTTTTTTTTTTAAACCAGCTTCTCAAGTTAAAAGACCTTGGGAGGAAAGGCTTTTACAGACAATGTTTAATCAGTACAGTTTGAAATTAGCCATCCAGAGAACATCAGTAATATTGGACAATTAAAGGTCTTGTTAATGAATAGGAGAGGCACTGCCAGCCAGAGGATATAGCTCTGGGCAAGATGGACTGAGTGCTGAGTCCAGACAGGTTGCCGGGGTTGCCCTGCAACCTACTTGAAAAGCAAATTGCCACTCCTGGAGGCTCCTGGGAGAGATAATTCTTCCTTTTCTGTTAATCAGAAAAAGGGTGTTTCAAGGGCAAATGTGAGGAATATCACTGGATTTCTCAAGCAGAGTAATAAAATTGGTGAGACAGAAGCTGAACAATAACCATTCCCATGGCCACCCACCCATACACAGGGTGCAGCACAGAAAAATGATATGTTCAGTCTTGTTTGTAAAACATAAAAATAGCTTTACTTCTTAAAACTTGTGCATAATTAATGCAGGCAAAAGAAGGGGAAAATATGGTTGCAGGTTAAAGTGATACAAGAAAAGAGAGAATGTGGGGGGAAATTAATAAGCAGGAAGACAACATCTATCTATATAATTCTCTTGGGTATGTTGCCATTTCCAGTGTGCTGATTGGCTGCTTAGGAAACTGACCAAACAATCAGAGTTTGGTTGGGCAGTCAATCAGCACACTGGGGGTGGGAACATGTGGATCTTTAGGGCAGAGGAGGTGTGAGTAGCACATGTGTGTGCACGGGCACACAGGGGGGAGGGCAGTGCATGGGGAGGGCGCCAAGGGTGTGGGGTGATGGTGGTGTGGGCACAGGGGGGCAGCGTGGGGGCGGGGGAATTCAGGGAGGGCGGCACAGGTGTTGGGTGGTCGTGTGAGGGTGGCATGGGTTTGGGGAGGGCGGAGCAGCCACAGTGCCTTGGGCGTGGGTGGTGGGTGGCAGGAGGGCAGCGCAGGCAATGTGGGGAGGGCAGCATGGAGAGGGAGGTGCAGGCAGGGGGCAGTGCAGGCATGGGGAGGGTATGGGGAATGCGGGGAGGGCTTTGGGGAAGGCAGGGAGGGCAGTGCAGGGCATGAGGGGGTGCAGGCTGCGCGGGTGCAGGTGAATGCGGGAAGGGAGGCGCAGTGAGGAGAGTGTGAGGATGGTGTGAGTTTGGGGAAGGCATGGGGGTACATGGGGAGGGCGGCATGGGGAGGGTGGCATGGGAAGGGTGGCATGGGCGCAGGCAGTGGTGTGAGGGTGGCGTGGGCGCAGGGAAACATGGGGAGGGCAGCACGAGGAGGGAGGCACGGGGGTGGTGCAAGGGCGGCACTGGAACGGGGAGGGTGGCATAGGCATGGGGGATGGCACAGGGAGGGGCATGGAGGCGGCGTGTGTACTGCTGGGAGGGAGTGTAGCGTATGGGGGGGAACGGTGTATGTTACACCAGATATAGCTAGTAAATATATATTGTATCTAAGTTACTTGCAAACTAGCAAATATATAGTCCTCAAATAGAGGATGTATCAGCTATTAAACTGATAAGAAGAGATTAATTGGTTTATTAGAGAATGTTTAGCATACATTTTAACATAACAACACATAGTAATACATAATAGATCCAAAGAATGCAATTCCAGAAAAAATTACAATAGAATAATACCATTGCTCTGTGTTCCAGTCTCTGGAGCAGAAGAAAACAAGCCTGCTCCATCCTCAGCCTGACATCCCTTCAAATACTTAGACAGGGCTATCATATTGCCTCTTAACCATCTTTTTTCCAGGCTAAACATACCCAGCTCCCTAAGTCTCTCCTCATAAGGCATGGTTTCCAGACCTTTCACCATTTTAGTTGCCCTTCTATGGATATGCTCCAATTGTCAATATCCTTTTTGAATTGTGGTGCCCAGAACTGGACAGAGGCTGGATTGCCATCTGTTGGGGATGCTTTGATTGTGATTTCCTGCGTGGCAGGGAGTTGGACTGGATGGCTCTCGTGGTCTCTTCCAACTCTACAATTCTATGATTCTATGATTCTATGAATATATAGAGAGCAAATCTCATTCCTAGGATAAGTTAAAATTATTAAAATATATTTTAAAGAAACAGCACATACTAAAAGGAGACCAATAATACATTTTACCTTCAGATCACAATGTGAATCTCCAAGCTTCAAAGGTATCTCCTTCTTTAAGATGGACCATGGGTTTCCCTTTGATGGTAAAGGGAGTTGATAAAACCCGGTCTTTTAAGCTACAATTAACATGCAGCGTTGCACACTTGTTGGAATTAAATTGCAGACCCATCCAATCTGCAACATGTGCAGTCACATTTAACATGTGTTGGAGGTATTCAGGCTTCTCAGGTACCACAACCAGATCATCAGCATAGGCTAGAATGTTCGCTTCATTTCCATACAAGTTGAAACCTCTGGGGCCGTTGATGAAATATTGGAGGAGGGGCTCCATAGCGAGGTTAAAAATAATTGGGCTGAGTGGACAACCTGTTTTACCCTGTAACGGACCCAAATTTTTACAGTCTCACCTTCTGCAGTCCGCACTGTAGTGCTACAGTTACAGTAATTTGGGAAGAAGATTGAGAAATGTTGAGGGCTGAGTAAGACAACAGTTTTACCCCGCAACGGACTCGAATTTCTGCAGTCTCGCCTTCCACAGCCCGCATTGTAGTGTTACAGTTGTTGTAAAGTTCATGGAGAAGATTGAGAAATGTTGAGGGCACGCCCAGTTCTGTCAAGGTTTCTAGAATGTACCAGGCAGGAACAGAGCCAAAAGCATTGCTGATGTCAAGCCAAGCCACAGCGCACTCTTGTCTGGTGCGACGAACAATGTTGAGGACTGTTTGGATTAAGAAATTATGTTCATAGCAGCCCTCACACGACATAAATCCTTTCTCTTGAGGGCTGACTATGTGGCCTGTAATGGCCCAGTCCGTGACTCTGGCGGCAATGCAGCTTGCGTATATTTTGTAAATGGTCCTACAGAGTGAAATTGGACACCAGTTATTAGGGTCCGTAGGATCATCCTTCTTATGAATAAGGACGATCATAGCTTGTTTCCAGGTGGTCGGCGTATAGCAGACCTGCTTGGTATGAGTGAATATTTCCATTAAAACCAAGCAGCCAGGATCATATTTCTTTAATAGGTTGTATTGGATGCCATCCTTGCCTGGAGCTGTGTTCTTGGCCCTCAGTAGTCTTGCCTCGACCTCCTGGGGATAAAGTCCCTTAGGAGCATGGTGTTCAATTCCTCATTGGCTCTTGGGAGCTTGGCTAAGATACTACGCTTGATCTTAGCCAAAAGGCTGAGAAGCGATAGCAAACTAGCAAATAATGAGTATAGGGAATGCAGAGGTTCCTAATTCTTAATGCCAGGGGAGTAAAAGCACTAAAAAGCCAGTCTTGGAGACTGCATGCAGTCCCAGGTTGGACTTTGCCCACCCCTGATTTACAACTGGAGCTTGGAAAATGTGCAATGGCCAAAGAAGAGCCTGTGCTGGTTGGGGGAATTCTGGGAGCTGTAACAGCCAAACATCATTTTTCCAAGCTGTGGTTCTGCACCATACACATGTCCACAAAATGAAATAAATAAATAACGCAGGCAAAACCCTTTTTCTATAATATTAAGACAAGCTTTTGGGAACTGGTAAGTAAGGAAGGGACTTTTAAGAAAGGGATGCCACACTTTTAATTGGTTTTAAAATGGCTTTTTAAATTTTAAATAAATTTTAAATTCTAAATAAATAAATAAATAAATAAATGTTAAATAAAATTAAACCTTGATATATCTAAAGAGATACTTGCTTTGTATATTCAACCTGCATTAAGAGACTTTTACTTGTATGCCATAAAACTTAACCTAGAGAGACTCTGCAAATCTTAACCATGCAAGGGGTTCATAGAGAAATGTTTGTTTCTATTGTCCCTTTTTTACTGGAAGAAAGTATGCCTAATTCAACTGATGTTGTAATTTTGAAGTGGTGAAAAGGATTTCTTGTACAGTTTTCCTTTGGCTTCACAAAGCCTATTAAAAATCCACCTGGGAAAAAAAGCCTTTTAAATCCAGTTGTTTTTAATATGATAATCTGTTAAATTGTGTTTTCATACAATAATTTACTGTTCTTTGTCTATTTTAAAACCCTTGTTCTGAACCACCTTGAGTCCCAGTTTTGGAAGAAAAGTGGGCTATAAATCAAATCAACCCATGTGATTATGTAAACTTCCATTCCCATAAATTAGAGATGTTCCCACAAAGAGTTGTGAATGATCCAGAATAAAAGAGAAGGTTGGATGTGGGTGCACCAGGGAGAAATTTCATTGTGCAGGCCTGCTCTGATTCATATTACATCAAGCCAAACCTTTCTCCCAGTGTCTATACAACAAGATTATTTGCATCCTCTCTACAGTACTGATGCAGTTTCTTCAGGCGTCATAAGTCTTAGAAAGCATTGGTTCCTAAAGCCGTTATTGTATACAATGTCTTCATTTTTTTAAATAAAAGTCTCTTTGCCAACAGAATGCCAGGCCCCCAGACATTTAAAACAATGATAAAAGCTTGCTTCTTCACTTGAGCATTCTCTGAAATTGATCTTATATCATCCCCCTCCTGTTGTGCATTTAGGCTTTCTCATATTGTAACCTTGTGCCTTTCCATTTACATGCAGACCCTAGTTTATGTAGGCAGCTGGCCAATGTGCATATATATGGAAAAAACATCTACATGTCTCATTAGGGTATAACATACGTGCTTTTCATAAGGTAAAGTCAAATTTATGTAGGAAAAAAAATTAGGTAAGCAGTTCATGATAGCTTGTGTATTATATCACTGTCCTTTGCTCCTTTCTAGAATTTCTTCTGTTTCAAGTACAGTCGTCCCTTCACATTTGTGGGGGTTAGGGGCGCAAGACTCCCATGAAAGTGAAAAAAAATGAATAAAAATTTATGTGAGTACTGTTGGGGGGTGCGCGTGGATGGAATGTCCTCAAGGAGGAGGAATGGAGGGAGAGAGGCTCGTACCGTAGCCGCCACCACCTCAACCTGGGCCACCTAGGCCTTCCAGGCCTCCTCCTCCACCACTGCCATCACTACCGTCGCTCACCGCATCACCATCACCACGCTGCCACCACTGCTACCACCCCCAACCATGCCCCCGCCACCATACCTCCGGGGCCTCCACTGCTATGTCCACCATGGTCTCTTCGCCCTTTCCTCTTCACCCATGGCCCAATCCGTAGTGCCCAGGAGAAAGGGGGCAGACAGCCAAAGTCTCCCCCCCCACTGTTTCCCTTTGCCCATGGCCCAATCCACTTCAACATGGATTGGGCCCTGGGTGAAGGGTAAACGGGGCGGACAGGCAAAGTCTCTTTGCCCTCTTCCCTTTCACCCCCCATCCCTGCCACCGCCCCCCATCGCCACTGCTGAGCACTTAAGAGGCTTGGCTTTAAGGCTTTGTGGCTTTGCTTTGCGGCTCAGCGGCTTTGCAGGGAACATGGTGGGGGTTTGCTCAGCCTTCAGCTGTCCCTCTCCTCAGGGAATGAACACCAAGCAAACCGGTGGTACTCACAGCAAAGCCACGTGTTCCCTGTCCGGGGGGGGGGAGCCAGAGGACAAGCAACCCTCCAGCAGCTTTCTGTGAATACACAAACTGCAAAAGTCAAAGCTGTGAAAGTGAAGGGACAACTGTATTTTGTAACTTTCCATAGAGGGCTATGCCTGATTTGCACTTTTGATGTGCATATATTAAAATGTGGGTACAACACAATCAAGCAAACTACATAGCATGAACTTCAGGGATGGAAGGGCCATTGTTAGGGAGAAGATGGCTTTCCAAAGGTAAGCCGTAACAGCTTCCACACATCCTTGAAAGCTTCAATTTAAAATTACTCACAATAAAATTACACAAAATTACTCACAATTTCTTTCTAAGTGGAAATAAGGCCTCTCAAACCAGATGTTTATGGTTGGGGATGAGCAACAGGTTAAGTAGAAGTAGTAGTTCTCCCCTCCACAAGTTTCTCTCTCTCAGTCTCAAAGGTGCTACGAGATCCCTTTGCTCCCCTCCACCTAGTTCTTTAAATATTTCTAGGTTATGCCATACCCTCCAATATTTCACAGATGAAAATTGGGACCTGCGTGGCTAAGCAACATCAGAGTGTGGTCGAGATAGCAAAAGTTATTAATGAAGAATATACAAGCTAGGAGAGGCTGGAGCAGTTTGCTTTTTTGCCTGAGCCTACTAGGAAGGGCAAGACTCCCCCCGCCATTGTCCATGCTGTGTTAACTGAGTGCAAACTATTTCTGCACGTTGAACTCAGTGTGTTCCAATGGGAGTAAACCAAGGATCAAGGGGAAAACAGGAAGAGGAGAGTGAAACGGGGACATTTTAAAAGCAGCTGAAAAAGTGGGAGGACAGAAGATCAAATGGGAAAGTCCTCACTAAATCAGGGCAATTGGAGGGTTACGTTATGCAGCTTACTTACATCTTTGGGCCTGTGGGCTGGATGCAGACTTGTACCCAAGACCAGTGGTTCTTAACCAGAGGTCCGTAGACCCCCCAGGGGTCTGCCAATGTCCTCACAGTGGGTCCGCAAAGGCTTGACGGCTTAAAGGCTGCTCAGCCCACCTGCTTCCCATAGCAGAGAGGGCCATGTGACAGGAGCCAAGGCAAAGGCTGTCTGGCTAGGCTTGCAAGTTGCTATTCAATCCACTCCGGCTGCAAACTAGCCAGTAGCAGGGGGAGAAGCGCCCCTGAGGAAAGGTTTAACTGACACTGTAATTGTTAATGGTTCAGTGATTTATTATTATTGTTGTTTAAAATCTTGGGTTTAAATTCTTGGGGGTCCACAGCAACAAAATATATTTAAAGGGCGGCCCTGGTAAAGAAAAGTGTAAGATCCACTGCTCAAGACCATTCTACTGCTGCTGGAGTTTCTCTGGAACATATGTGATGCTACAGTAGAAAGTTGAGAAAATGGTCACCCTCCCCCAATGGGAAGCCTCTGCTGGAGCTTCTGTCTGCAATGGGGCATGACTTGATTCAACCCATATTATTGGCAGATTTCATACCCTCCAACATTTCAGAGATGAACACTAGGACGCATGTGTGGCCAAGCAACATCAGAGTGTGGTCAAGATGGCAAAAGTTATTAATGAGGAAGAAGTGACAAGCTGGGAGAGCCTGCAGCAGTTAGCTTTTGCTTGAGCCTACTGGGAGAGGCAAGGTTCCCTTCCTGTCCTCTCCCCCTGCTAACTGAGCGCAAACAGCAAACTCAGGCCAAATCCACACTACACAAATAATCCTGTATGAAGCTGGATTATTTGCCATGGCTCCTTCCTATGGAATTTTGGGATTTGTAGTTTGGTGAGGCACCCCCACTCTTTGGCAGAGAAAGCTAGAGACCTGGTAAAACTACAAATCCTAAAATTTCTAAAAAGGAAGGAGCCATGGTAAATAATCCAATTTCAGACTGGATTACTTGCATAGTGTGGATGCAGCACTTTTAAATGTAAGCTGAGGACAAAAGGGAGAAGAGAAAAACTGAGACATTTTAAAAGCAGCTGAAAAATGGGTCAACAAAGGATTAACCTACACTGTCCCTGTCAAGTTGGGACAATTGGAGGGTATGCAAATCTTTGTTTCCCTCTCCTTTACCTCAGCCATATGGCCTTGTCCCCCTGCAATGCTAGGTGATAGTTGCCAGGAAATGGGAATGTACTAGACAGAGGGTGTTGTGTGTCATATTTCTATCTCACTTTTTCTCCCAAGAGGTTCCACAGTCCTCCACATTTTTATTCTTACAAGAAGCCTGTGAAGTAGGTCATGCTGAGACACTGGGACTGGTTGAAGTGGGGATCTGAACCAAACACCACACTGGGGTTCTAAAAAAAAAGGCCCCCTTTTTTTATTTCTTGGTTGTATAGAGATGTTATTGTATACTATTAGTGAGGAGAGTCAGATATTAGGGCAGGTGCAACAGGGGATTTCAGTTAAAATATTCACTACACACCAGCATGGTATAGTGGGTTTGAGTGTTTGGAATACAATTCTGGAGATCAGGGTTCAAATCCCCCTTCGGCCATGGATGACCTTGGGTAAGACACACTCTCTTAGCCTCATAGGAATGCAAAGGCAAACCCCCTCTGAACAAATCTTGCCAAGGAAACCCTGTGACTGGTTCACCTTAGTGTTGCCATCAGTTGGAAACCACTTTAAGGCACACAAGAACAACTGGTGCTTTATCACTCAATGGTCAAATCTCTCAAAACAAGAGATTAAAGTAGTTTTGAGACAGTTTGACACAGCTGGGGAGATTTGTAGTTAGCTGTGTTTACAACATTTTTATACCATCCATTAACTAGAAATTATCTTGTACCAATCTATTTAAAGTCATGTAGTATATAGAAACAACTTATATCAAAGAGAAACTAAAACAGCAGAATAAAACTTGGGCGGGGGGCGGGGGCAGCAGAAAACTATAATCTCCATTTGGAAAAGCTTCCAAGTATTCTAGTTTCAAAAAGATATTCTGGAGTGTAGAACTTTTTCAAAATGAAATTCTAGGGTTTTTTTTTTTTTTTTAAATAAAGATGTTCACCAGTTGCTGAAAAAGACTCCAATGTAGGCAGCATCACACAAGCCTCAATGGGGGAGGGCATTCCAGAACCAGGGTACCACCATAGAGAAGGGCATCTCCTTACCTCCCCCTTATTTGGCAGGGAATATAGAAAGGCTCTGGGAAAAACTGATGTGGGATAGACTCCGAGGTGGAATGTCCCCAAAGGCCGTCTAGTCCAATCCTCTCCAAATGCTGGAATCCATAGCTAAACGTAAGTCAACCACCTTCCGAAGTATTCTATTCCACTGTCAAACAGCTCTTGCTATCAGCAAGCTCTTCCTAAGGTTTGATTGAAATCTTGTAATCGGAATACATTGGTCCAAGTCATAGACTCTGGAGCAGCAGCAAATAAGCTCTCTCTTATCTTCCACCCAATAGCAATGTTTAAGTATCTGAAGGGCTATGTAACTTCTCAATCTTCTCTTGTCAAAGCTAAGCTTTCTCAAAAATTACTCACAAGGCTTCAATTTCAATTTTACCATCTTGATCACCCTCCTGTAACGAATGTTGCCCGGGGAATGCTCCTGCCCAGGGTTCCAGGAAAGCAGCTGTGCCCTCTTTTACAGTATCCTACTCCCCTCTTTTCCATGAGCCATCCTTGAATGCCAATGAACATGCTCAGCCTTCATTGAGGGAGAGCATATATGTTTTCTCTTGAAGGTTATCCACTCTTTCTTTTTGTCCTTCTGAAAACTGTTTGGTTCCCCATGCTGGTGGTTGCCTTTTCCTGCTTGTGTGTGGATGCTGCTTTACTGGCACTCTTAAGTTCACTATTAGGATTATCTACGATGCACAGACCTTCTCTGCTTGCACCAGTAATTAGATTAAAAAAAAAAAACTACTGGTGGTTGCACTTACTTAATTGGCAATGAAGGAAAAGCAAGACACAAGAACCAGAATTGAATGTTCATGTTATCTTGCCACCATATAAACCCCAAGATCACTATGCCTTCAAGGAGATAACTTTTCTCTCTCTTGGATGCATTCTTGCAGAATGACTGGGGGCCTCATCCCAGTGGTAGGTGGTGTGAGTGAAAAGTAGGTGAGATTTGTAACATGCAGGATTATATAGCTCTCCCCCCACCAACCCTTGTGCCACTACATCCCTTCCTTTTCTCACTGCCATGCCTAACCTGTGGGTTGCGTGCAACTCTCAGGCCGCAGACAGCCCATTCACCGCACTCGAGGAATTGATGTTCTGGACCCTCTCCCATCTGTTGTTATGCCATAGCGCTCCATGACAGCACAAGGAACCATTAAAATGAGCTCATAGCCCATAATTCCTTGCCAACTGAGCAAGTGAAGACACTGAGGCTTTTGCCCTTTCCAACATCTCTTGGCAAAGTAGTTCACTTCTTGCTGAAAGTGAGCCTTGCCCAAGTTCATGCTGTTGATGTTATGTTAATTCCTTCCCATTTTGGAACCTCCTTCTTGAGAAAATATAAACTTTATGCAAAACTCTTTGAACAAAGAAGGTACCTAATTATGAGATCAACATTCAGTGCAAAAGCATGTTAATTTCTCCTAGTGTCTTTGCCTGGTGATCATAACCAGTATAGTTATGTATTCAATCCTAAACCTGCATGCTTTTAAGTAAGCACCATGGAAAAATCAATAGAATTTCCTTCAGTCTAATGTGAAATGATGAGCACATAAGGTACCAATATTAAAAAACAAAACAAAACAAAACCACTCCAAACACCAGTTAAAAGGCAAAAACATGATTTATTTGTATATAAAACTAAATTCAATACACACTGTTGTGTACAATGTAAGGTCTGTATTAATCTGCACACAATATTACATTGAAATTATTGTTTAAGACATCCAGAACAAACTATCAGTCATTCTGAGTTCTAAGTTTGCCATACAATGACTTGCTTTCCTCCGCTCCTGCAAATTTGCAGAATAAAATGGCAGCTTCCGAGAGATTTCTAGCCACTTCAGCCCAGCTTCATCTCCCCAGAGTGAACTAAGGGTCTTATCACACAAGGGAAGCACAAGTAAAGCCTGAGAGCAGCACGTCCCACCTTGCCTTATTGCATGACATTGGCATGGTTCAGCAGTTCTCCCGTCCCGGTCCTATGGGAGATGCTGATAAACATGAGTCTTTCTGCCAACAGATTTTCCCAGTTACCAAAAAATCTTGTGTTTATCACCATCTCCCATGGGACCAGAATGGGAGAACCTCTGAACCACCCAGACATCATGTGATAAGGCAAGGTGAGACACAGGCTATTCTCGGGCTTTACTGCTGCTTCCCCTCCCTTGTGTTACATGGCTTTCAGAGTTCTTGTAGCAAAACCTTAACCGGTACCATGTAGGACTTTGCAGTAAGAGCCTCGCAATACGTTTCTTACTTTCTCTATTAAAGCTCAGTAAGATCTTTTTTAAGGAGCCTGATGGCAGTGAAGACTAACAGCAAATCACTTAGAGCATAAACACATACCATATAAACCCATGGGACTACCATCTGAAAACTCCATCTCACCTCACTAGCCACAATCAGCAGCTCACATTATTTAGACTACAGTTAGATAGATGTGACATAATTAACAAAATAGATTTTAAGAAAATAAATAATCTGCAAAAGGTATTTACAAAACGGAATTGGCTTCTTTCATAAGAGGATGCACAACAGGTCTGCACAAATATGTTTCACCAACGTGCAACACTCACAGCCAACACAATATGTACAAAAAATCCCAAAGAGTATCCTCTGAATATTTATACAACATGCCAACTGTATACGTTTGGAAAAGGAAGCCAGAAGGAGTAAATCCTTTTTTTAGTCACCTCTCCTCAATGAAACTGCCTACTTCTCCCAACTCAAAATCCATGACAGCCCTAACAAGATGATAAATCACTGATAAATCACTTGATAAAAGTTCCAAAGCTTGACAAACTTCAATTATTTATCTTGTTGACACCCCCCACCCCCGTGTTATATCTTTCCTTGCAAACAAAACTTTCCTTCAATTTTCTTCCTACAAACTTAATGAGATGCACTGGTCAATATTCTCTCCTTTTGATCCAATTATGTCCCTTTATAACTACAAAGCACACTTACAGAAATATTGCACAAAAAAGCATTAGATATATATAAGTGCATGACAATGTCAAAAAAGAAGAACAAGGAAAAGACACACAAAAATGGATTACACTTAAAACTTGAAGAGGTCTATGAAGTGCTGAGGAGATACTGGCATGAAACAGCTGTTGGGATCATTGGCAGTGCAGGGATGTCCTGTATCCTAAAGAAATGAAGGGCATAGTTATTTTCTTCAGGTACTGATTCACAGTTGTAAAGCAGTTTCTCAAGCCAGAAGTTTATATATAACAGCAGCACTGAGATCAGGATCTTCTTGCTTCTATTTTTAAATCAAGTCTGAGGCAGTGCCAAAAGCCTCTCCAAGCTCCAGTAGGGCCCTGCTGACCAATCTTATAGTTGCTTATAATGAACACTCCCAGTAGCAGAAACACAGGAAGCTGGCATACATTGTGTCAGACTGACTGCTAGTGGCTCCACTGTGGTAGAGGTTTCTATGCATGGCTGTGATTGAGATGGTTAGCAGCTTAAGAATCAGTTCCTCCTCTTGCCAACTAAGTCCCCCCCCTTCACTGTCCAGAGCTCTGTGCCACTCCACCAGAAGAATGGTACATTCTAACACTTTTTAGGCAGAATGCAACAGATAAATGGAATAGGCACATTCTTCTTATAAACTACAGGTTTTGTTTTGACTCGGGTCTGACATTCAAGAGGGCCACGCTAATAGAAGAGTTGACAGCTAGATTTAAAGAGGATCTAGTTAGGTAACCCACTAATCATTCAACAGCTCACGACATGTTACTGCAGTCCAGGAAGTAACTCTCTGGACTACTTGTTACTAGGGCATTGCCATTACTGTTATTACTGGGTCATTTTTAAAAAACTGAGGAAAATGCATTCAGATTCTCCCCCCACTCCTTCTCTTATCATCATAAGTCTGAATAGCCTATCCCATCTGGACTCTGTCCCTGCTCCCTGACACATACCAACACAGTGTAGCAGACCATGTACCAGCCATGTGTGGTATACAGAAGATGCTCTGGTTGGGTACAATGAAGCAGTCAATCAGTCAGTCCCTTTTCTTCCTGATTTTCTGCTCCCCCAAACAACTGCTCTAAATCTCGTGGTTAAGCTGGCCTCCAACATGCAGAGAAACACCCCTTCTTCCTCTAAACTCTCTCACACAGCTCACACCGTTCCATATGTACAACCTGTACCACTGTTTGGAGCAACCAGCCTACCACTCCATTCATTGCTCTTTCTCATTCTGATACTGGCAACAGTCTCTTTCATTTAGGAAGAATGCAGAAAGGCAGAGAAGGAAGGGTAGCATTTAAAAGTTTTTTTTAAAAAATCCAATTAACCTGAGTCTCTAGTACAGCCCGTGTTTTCAACGTGTCTTCTTTTCTCCCTTTTGCTTGCTCTTCTGCCCCTTGCTTGCGGCAGCCCACACCACAAAAAAGGGTCATGGGCAACCACCCATTTGAGCCTTCCCCTTCTACCTCCCATTGCTCAATTTGAATCAAATCCTGTTACTCTGAAAAATAATGAATCACAGTCCTAGCCACTACAGGAAAATAAAGAAAAAGTAAAGGCATTTGGCTTATTAGTCCAAAATGTTAACTAGTTAACAAAGTAACTTGTTACAAGTTAATGTTACTTCCCAGCTCTGGGGAAAAGATAAATCAGGATCAAATGGTAGTTCACTGGGTCAGTTGCAGAAGATATGCAAGGATTTTTAGTTCCTAATTTTAAAAAAACATGAGCAAAAAGGCTTTTCTCCTCCTGCTGACCCTGTCCCCAAAATAAGGATGGCGGGGGGTAGAAAAAGCTTGTGGGGATGGATGTGTGTGGAAGGACTGATTTCTATTCAGTTCTGGTAGTTAAATCAAACACCTGGCCTCAGACTTCTTCAGTTTTAAATGCACACGTCTTACACGACTCTAGTTGGCATATCTCAGGCATTTCATTAAAAAACTAAGAGAATCCCTAGATGCCAGAAGTCTGCCAACTCCTGCATAGAAGTATACCAGAGTAGGGTCTTTGTTTCTGCAATCAAAATGCTAGAACTGCCTTACTTCTTATTCCAACCAGTTAGAACCTCTCTCCCACCTACCTTAACTTTTCAGCTGTGTGAATGCTGACTTAACAATCTGGGAACTATTTACACAAGAAATACCAATTTGTCTCATTTTCCTTTACTTATTTCCTAAAGAGAGAGATCCCCACCCCAGAACTCCTGTTGCCCTGGACAGTTAGATTGGTGCATCCCATGTTCTGATGCCAGCCACCACATGCTGTTACCTTGTAAAAAATATTCTGGTTAGTACTTTAGTCACCTTCAGAGTTCATTAAGTTCTGACCACTTAGAGAGAAGAGCTGCTAAGCAGAGTCAGTCCTGGTTAACACTCAGATACTGTTGTTGCTATGTGCCTTCACATCATTTCTAACACATGGTGACCCTAAGGCAAACCTATCATGGGTTTTCTTGGCAATATTTGTTCAAAGGCAAGCCTTTGCCCTCCAAGGTTGAGACTGTGTGACTTGCCCCAAGGCCACCCAGTGTTTTTTTTCTGGGCTGTGAGGCCGTGTTCTGGAAAAGTTTATTTCTGATGTTTCCCCTGCATCTGTGGCTGAAGATGGTGGCTGTGAAAGCCTTCAGCTTCACAGTCACCCAGTGGGTTTCCATGGCTGAGTGGGGATTCGAACCTTGGCTACTAGAGTTGTAGTCCAATCCTCAAACTGCAACATCACGGTGGGTCTCACTCAGACATGGGACCACCAAAATATATCTGCAATTGCCAGGTAGGGACAGGAAAGATTTTTGCCTGAAATTCTGGAGAGCCACTGCCATTCAGAACCGGCAATACTGGGCTGGATAGACTTACAGTCTACAGAGCTTCCTATACTATATTTGTTACAGAAGCAGTTTCATATTTTGAGCACGGCTTGCACTGCACTTGTAAAGAGTAATATTTTAAATTTTTAGCCCATTTTTCATAGCTCAAGGCAGTTTATAGCGAGTCAAAATACTATAACAGAATAGCAATCCATAAATGTATAAAGTAATTCATGGTGTGGATTATGGAGATGTTTTTCTCTTATCAATATTGGATGTCATCCAGTGAAGCTGAATGGTGGGAGATTTGAGATAAAGCAAGTTCTTCACACAGCACACAGTTCAGCTACAGAACTCATAACAAGATGTAGCAATTACCCTAAACTTGAACACTTTTCAAAGGGGGATTAGAAAAAATCATGGGAAAATGTCACCATGGTGTTTTATTACCTCTCAAATCAGAAAGTATTCGTCTTAATACCAGTTGCTAGGGAACATAACCAGGAGAATGCTATTGTTTTCATGCCCTGTTTATGGGCTTCCAATGATACACCTGTTTTTCCATTGTGTGAACAGAATACTGGACCAGGCAGGCCTTTGGTTTGATCAAGGGGTTGTCTAAATGGTAAAAATACACCTCATGGAATTTGCTGGGAATCGTATCTGTGTAAATGGGATCCTGCATCAATCCACAGTATTTGGAAGGAGGGGGGCCCAAAACGGCAAAAAAAAAAAAAAACAAAAAAAAACAAAAAACCCCAACCAACCAACCAACCAACCAACCAAAAAAAAAAAAAAAAACTGGAAAAGCCTCCATAGCTTTTCCTGTAGTTTTTAAAAAACAGCCAGGGGGTGAGCATTCCTGCTTGTTAGGACAAGTAATTCGCTTTCCCATACAAGAGGATTGGAAAGTTGATTGGCTGGGCGAGCATGGGGGTGGGGCTTGCTAACAGGGTAGGCACCTACTGCTACCATGTTGAATTTTTGCCTTAGTGAGCAATTGCTAAGGTAAAAAAATGGGGTGCTGAGGGTTTTTTTGCTGTCCTTTTAACTTGAAAAATTGCTCTATCACTCCAGTGAACCTTAGACAATGTTTTTTAAAAAAAGTTTGGCGGTGACAAAGTACTAACAGGAGTAAATCACTCATGGCCGTCATCCGGCATGCAAAACTTATGGGTGCTTCTGGGGCCGAAAACACCATCAAGACAAATCGCTGCTGCTGCAAAATGTCATTACTGTGAAGTACTGCATCCCCCCCCCTCATATACACTAGCCCCAAGGATGCCTCTTACACTCTTGGAAGTAGGGGAAGGGGAAAGATCACCTGCATTAGCCAATCAAAGTCAAAACAAAGTGAACTAGATTTCTTACTTTCCTCTTCAAAAACAGTAAAGAGGGGGAAAGCATGGGGTGGGTGGGGAGTGATCAGTTCACAACCTCAGAGCCTGCTTGTAGCTAAAAACATCTTGTTCCAAATGTGTGAAGTAGGGCCTTATTAAAGGAGATGGCATGCGTGATGATACAAGGCTCTGAATTATGTAGGGTGCAGACAGGGAAGGGCTTTGTTGCTCTATGGCTTTATGGCTCTAACTGATCCCTTGTATTTGGCTGAGGATGACGTATCCTTCTCTGATCAGAGTCGGGCAGTACCCTTTTCTGCATGGAACATACCTCAATTCCCTTGCACAAACTACCTAGAGCCAGCTTGTAGAAGAGGACAAAACACTCCTCCTCCTCCAACTGGTTGCTTCCAGATGTCTCAAAATATGTTGACTGGCCACACTGGCTAGGGATGGTGAGAGTTGCAGCCCAGGACAGTTGAAGGGCATGAGGTTGGATAAGAGTGTCAGACTAGTACCAAGGAGACCCATGTTCGAAGCCACACACTCAGCCATTAAGTTCACTAGATAACATTGGACCAGTCACTCTGTTTCTCAGCCTAACCTCACAGAGTAAGACATGGGAATGTGGGAGGGGGGGGGACATGAGAACCAAACTAAGAAAGGTGGGATCTAGATCTAATACATTACATTTTATACACTTAAATCTAACACAGTGCAGTACACTCTGTTCCTCATTTGCAAAACACTGTAGCCAAGATGGTGTAGGTTGAGGTAAGGAAGAACAGGAAAAGTCATAATCAATTTTAGCTTTGCTGTGCAGCACCTTTTATTATGTCCCTCATTCAAGACACTGGCCTTTCCCAATCCGCCCCCCTCCCCCGAATGTACTGGACTACAATCTCTATCTTCTTTGCCTGGCATGACCATTGGCCAAGCTGGTTGTGGGATGACAGGAGTTGTAGTCCAACAAATCTGGTGATTGCTAGATTGGGAAAGGCTGTCAAGATATAACTAGGGACCAAAAAATGATCCAAGGCATTTCTGGACAGTCACAGCTGGGCAGAAGCAACTTAAAATAAACCCTTACCTTTAAGATAAAAATCCTGTTCCTCAGGAGATAAACTTTATTTATAAGAGACACTCTTCTGCGAGAGCATTTTCCTGCCTTTAAGCTAACTGGAAGCTTAAAAACAGCACGGTTTTGTTTGTTTTTTTGTTTACAATTCTTAAAAAACAGTAACCTAGACATACTCTACAGCATCCAGAGCTGTGAGAACAATATGCTTGGAGTTGTTACATTCCATTTACAAGGAAACATAGCCTAGGCTCCAATTGGGGATTATGCTGACAGAAGAAGCCCAGCAGAAGATCAAGGGAGAGGTGAGTGCCATTTCCACCTGAAGCAAGATCTTCTCCTTCCCATCCACACCCATACTTCACAAAGCTCTGCTTTGGTAGGTTTTCCAGTCCTCAGAAGCAGTTGCTGATGGTGCACAGGGGTGGCACGTTAGGGGAATTACCTCTACTTGAATCTACTTTTTGACAGCCTAAATATGTCCAAGTGGACATTGGCCATACTATTTAGTTAAGCTACACAATATGGACACAGAAGAAAGCCAAGAAGAAAAGCACATGGTAATACCTTGAGTAACAAAGCAAGATGGTAGTCCTTTTGAGGTCATGAGAGAAGAAACAGGAAGGAAGGCAGTGAAGCAAAAGAGAGGAAGGTTTTACTGAACAGAATGACAAGAAGTAGCAATGTTCAATACATGGTTATGACAGTTGTTTGCAGAGCATTACTATCTAGACAATATGACTGAGTTGGAAAAATGATCTCTTTTAAAAAAGGCAGAATAAGAGGTTTGTAGATCCTGTTAACATCCTATATGAAAGTTAAATTTGTTACTGAATTCCTGTGACAGACCAAAGATCCTTGATGAGGACATTTATAAAAAAAAAATCTGAATATCACTTACTTTCTCTGTCTAAACCTGGTAGGTCATATTATTTAATTACAGAATTTCAGCCATCTTCACATTTCACAAACACATGGTTTTATCTCATGAAACAGTGCTTGGCAGCCATTGTGTCCTCAAAGCCCTCCTTTGAATTTAACAGTTGTGTTAGAACCAGCAGGTCTTGCTTCCAAAGCAAACAGGCATAGGTTCTCCTTGTAAATAACTTTAAAAGCTAGTAGTCAAACATTGTGGGTGGGAGGCTCTTAACCTGACTATTAGTCATTGCCAAGGACTGACACTAAAGATTTCTCCCCCTCTCATCTCTTCACCCCTGTTTGCACTATTTCTGCCTCCTGGCATTTTCATGTGTGATGCTCAAATCATCTCCAAGTTTTTCCTGTACTATTTATGTTAAAAGTCTGATGGCTGTTAAGAGGCAGGCAGCTGTTACACAGTGAGCACTGTATTCCAGCACTCTCTTTATAAATCTGACTGAAGTAAGAGCTGCTTAATACCCATGTGTGTACATAAACTTAGCAGTAACTTTAGATGTTATTGAATGTGCTAACATATAGAATATAGGAATACCTGTTCACTACGCTCTAGAATCAAAGGCAGCATGCCTCAGAACAGTTGTCATGAGAGACTAGCAAGAGAAGACTATTGTCCCTGCAGCTGGCTTCTGTGCAGAAACTGAATGCTAGGTAAGAACGGCCTTTGACCTGGCCCTCTTGGATGCTGACAAACTTTCATTAATCTATTCAACATGGCAAATATGGCTCTGGAAAGCTTAATGTGCAACCAGACTTCCTTCCAACTTTGAAGCTTGGGAAGTGACTAAGGATCATTTGAGCAGTTGTATGGCAGCTTCCACCATCTCCCTAGCTCTAATCCACGGGAAGATTAAGGACTGCTTAGGGCCTGCCTGGACAAGGGTGCCTCAATTTAGCAAGGCCAAAGTGGATGGCTCCTGCTGTCTAAATGTAGCCAGTGTGTATTTAGGCAGCCTTTTTCAACTTTTTTTTTAACCTTGGAGGAACCTTTGAAATAACTTTCAGATCTCAGGGAAAAATTAAAATTATTATATTGCATAAAAATTATTATAGCTATAGGTATAGCATGCTCTCTCTCTCTCTCTCTCTCTCTCTCTATATATATATATATATATATATATATATTTGCAATCATTTCTTCTTCTTGTGGCCTGCCACATCATTTTTCTCCATTTAGGTCACACATTTCTAAATGGCTAATGTGGGACCAAAAAGCTAATATCACTTTACAGGACATTATCTTTTGTTGATCTATTTACTAAGCCAATCTCTCCCATGGAAATTCTATCTAGATAGTTGACAGAAGCTCAAAAAGAAGAAAATGGAAGCATCTATTAGCTGGCACACCTAGTAACATCAAAACTACTTTCATCTCTAAGTTCCCAATCATGTCTAAGTTCCCAATGGAAATCAATATCCTCTCAAAATAATATCCCCAAACAATTTACTACTAAAAATAGTGCAATGCTCATTTGTTTAAATAAGGATATTTGGAAAGTTATTTATATTTTAGAACTGTGATTACCCTAGACAATATGTGAAAAAAATAGTATTATTGACAATGACATTCCTCACTGCTACCAACTAACTGTTAAAAGGTTTATAACCACTAAGCATTTTATTTATTACCTTCCAGAAAAGAATACTGCAGTGGCGACAAAAATGTAAGGTGTCTCCATACTGTTCCTTTATGGGATAACATTTCTGAAGTGCGAAATACATCAGCTTCCAGTCAATATGACCTTTTTCTGACAGAATAAGGTGCCTACAGAACTGAACATAAAAGTAACATTTGAAAGCTATCATGTTATTTCAACCAGCCTTCAACTCAGGTAAAAATATCTAACAGAAAGAAAAAAAAAGGTTCAACTCCAAACACAGCTACAGAAAACCATTTCTAAAATTTCACACAAGATTATGGTTTCGCTAAACAATGGTAAATTCCTGTAGTTACTATATTCCTAGTTGTAACATTATACAGGCTTGTTATGAGGCAAGACCAACTGAATCCAGAATTACTTATGAGTAAAGGTTATTTCAGATTGCACTATTTATCTACCATCATAAGCACATTTGACTGCAAGGAAACTCCACTGAAATGAGCGGGGCTTACTTCTTAAAAAAAAAAAAAGGCTTACAACGAGCATGTGACAGCAAGGAACACTCTCCTATTTTTTGCTTAGTTGAGTTCTGCTATCTACATAATTCCTGGACCTTTAAACAAATCTGAAGGAGGGAGGGGTAAATTCCTTCTTTCTTTCTGCTGTATTTACACAGAACCAAACTTGTAGAAGCTCCTTATATCTGTGCAGATGTGTAATAAATCTTCTCTTACCTGCTTTTCAGCAAAATGGTACTGGCAGAGTTTTTTCCACAACTGTCTGTCTTCACTGAGCATATACAAAGTGGGAGTCACTTGGCCCAAAGTAATGATGTCCCAACCATCTGAAAATCTATATAAAATGTTGTTCAGCATGTGCAAAGGAAGATCACTGAGTGTAAGTCCGTTGTTGACCTGCTGCAAAGCAAGTTGATAGCTGTTAGTAGTTTTAACAGCTTAACCCTCAAGTCATCAAACACACCCTGAAAGCACTGAAAGCAACCCATAAAAGATTTTGTCAGGCTTCCACATCATCATGTTCCACGTAGCCTCCAACCACGATGAAGTGTAAGTTGTTGTGTGGTGTTTCAAGGCACCACTTTTTAAACTTAGTGCAAAGATTTAAGGTTTTACTTTTACAGCAGGGGTGGGAGTTGTGTGGCTCTCCAGATGTTGTTGGACTGCACATTCCAGTATCCCTTGCCATTGGCTAAGCTGACTAAGGCTACTGGGAGTTGCAATTATATTTGGATGGCAATAAATAGCAATAACTGGAGGGCCACACAATTCCTATACCTACGTTACAGCTTTGTGTTAATTCTACTTCTACCAGGATGACTGCAACAACTGGAAAATCATGCATATGAGGAGCTAGGTGATTACCCCACATCCAGTTTCAAGCTATTTAAAGAAATTAATACAAGGTAGTACATAGAGGTGCTTAGCCCAGAACCTTCCCATCTGAGAAAAGAGCATACAGCACAGAGAAACAGTATTTTATCCATTTTCTTAACAGACAAATTAACTTATTTGCTACAGCCACAAATGGCAGCTGGCATAAGAAAACACCTTTACCAACCTGAGTTTTAAAATCCTTTTCTTCCAGTTAGGAACCTCCTTGTAATACAGCAAAGCACACACACAGATACATGGATCCTACCTAGTATTTTGTACACACATAAAATATAATTCTGGCTTTTACAGTTATTTCTGCCTCAACTATGAGATCCTTCCACAGTGCTTCATATAAGATAAACAATGTTGCAACTGGAAGCTACTAGTGCCATTTAGCCCATTGTTATTACAGATATGGTTATGGGCTGACATCTAAGGATGCACCAGCAGCTCAAAATCTAGCCTCAGCAATGGTTCATAGAACAACATATTTACAGGACTCCAAATTAATTATAACAACTGATAAAGATTATACAAGTTGTGCACTAGTCAGGGAATTATGGATTTGGTTGGTACACTGAAGAAAATTTTTCCATGAGTTTCTTTCTCATAGATACTGGAGTGTGAAGAATGTTTTTGGCTTTCAAAAAAAAAAACAAAAAACTTGGCACTTATTATATATCAAAGAAATGAGCAAGCAAGGTTGGTCCCATGGCTAAAATTAATGTACTACAGTGTAGGCACAAGATTGCACATACACAAGAGCCAACTTTCACAGCTATGGTTGGCTGCACTAAGCAACATTCAGACGAAAATGATAACCACAAATTACTTCTGGTTGTGATTTCTAGGTTTGTTCCAGATGTTTTAGGGTGTTGCAGTGGGTATTTTAAGTTAATTAAATAGCATCATGGTTAATTTTCAGCAGGTATTTGGTTCATATGGCTCTCCTGGGGTACATTTGACTCTAGTATTCAGCTGTAGAGTATTTTTTTAATTGATAGAGAATTACAAGTAAAATCATTAGCATAGTTTATACAGGTTCTTTTTTGTTTGTTTGTTTATCCCATTACTAAAACACAAAAAGCTGAATTAATCTGAATAACTGTCAAAGAAATGACTGCTCTGTCCTTCATAGTTTTTGTTGCTAAGTAATTTGCTTTACTACAGGGGGTGTTAAGCACTTTTTATTTTGTACAACTTTGTCCTTGTGCAAGAAATATCTTAAATCCAATATTTTCCTGAGTAAGCAAACATGAACTGATGGCACAAAGATACACAAACTTGATATCTATAGCATTTTACATTCACCTGCTTGTGATATTATGGCTGTAACAGTATGCATGCTTATAACAGGCAGTAGGTAACAGTTAATCAGAGCTAAATGCTCCCTGAAGTGTAAAGATGTATTACTGAATACTAAAGTTAGGATTATCCATGCCATCATATATCTAATTTCTATGTATGGTTGTGAAAGCTGGGCAGTAAAGAAAGCCGATAGAAGAAAACCAACTTACTTGAAGAAAATCAACTCATTTGAAATGTGGTGCTGGAGAAGTTTTATGGATACTGTGTACTGCTAAAAAGACAAATAAATGTCTACTAGAGCAAATCAAATCTGAACTCTCCCTAGAAGCCAAGGTGACTAACCTGAGACTCTCGTACTTTGGACATATCATGAGAAGACAGGACTCACTAGAAAAGACAATAATGCTTGGTAAGGTAGAAGGCAGTAGGAAAAGAGGAAGGTTGCATTCCAGATGGAGAGACTCAAGCAAGGAAGCCATGGCCCTGAAACTTCAAGACCTGAGAAGAGCTGTTGATGATAGGGTGACTTGGAGGTCTCTCATTCATAGGGGTTCCATAAGTCCAAGTTGACTTAGAATCACAGAATCACAGAGTTGGAAGAGAGCATGAGGGACATCTAGTCCAACCCCCTGCAATGCTGGAATACCCAATCACTTGATGGCAGTTAACAACAACAAAAGTGTAAACAGCCTCTCAAAAATCTCCAGCTTATTCATAGGTACGGAAACATGACATTTCTAATTGCACCTTAGCGCTGGTTTCAAATCGTGATCTAATATTACATGCTGATTTTTAAATAGTGGCTGTGCTCCACACCAATCCACCAGATGGATGGAGTATCTAAAGCCTTGCCCTTTCCAAAAGCAGCCAATGCTATGGATAGTGCCTAATGATCTGAAATTTGGAGGAAGGACGGGGGGGGGGGACAAGAATATGTAAGCATGCCTAGTTGTTTTTACTTCATATTTAGCAGTTATATGCTATTGAAAATTAGACAAAATGTATATTTTCATAGCTATGGTACACTTCCAAATGCTTCAGTAAGATACTCCTCCTCAATGGGGGGGGGGACCTATTTTGTAAAATCAAACACAGAAAAACAAACAAACCACTACTGCCTAGCTAGTTTCGAATTTCAATTACAAACAGACTCTGTACCCGTGGGGGATTGCTTCCCAGACTTACCCTGGATACCGGAAACCACAAGTAACAGCAAACCCTATTTAAATAAAGGAGTTCCAGTAACTGCCATGGAGGATCTAAAATATGCCTGGAGAGGATGCTTCTCTAGGCATTTTCCAGTGCAACTCTGTGGTATGTGTCCCTATTTTGTGTCCTGTCGATAACTGAAACCATGGATACTGGTTCTGCGGATATGGGGGACTGACTGTACTTATCTATGGTTAACTTTTTTTTAAAGAATTCAAAGATTTTGCTTTATACTTTCTTGCAATTGCTTTTTTGCAATTTGAGGGTAGGGAGGGGAAAAGAGACCCTATCCAGAAGTTTAGAGAAAAGGATTTAATGCCCTAAAATTTTTATTTGCATTCCATTAAAACAAAACAAAACAAAAATCAATGACATAATATAAAAAACAGATATACCTTGGTCATCTGAAGATTACTGAGCTGCTGCTGCCACAAAAGGATAGTTTCCAATCGGCAAATCCAAATATTGATGTTTCCTACTAGCACGGACTTCCCCACACCTCTTATTAACATGCAGAGTGTAGAACTGAGATCTTGAAGGAGGTCTTTGATGAGTCGTGGGTTGTACTGGTCTTCTAGAACTTGATGGGAAAATTTAACACACACACACACACTGGATTACTGTTAAGGTTTTTTTTAAAAAAAAAAAGGTTATGCTAAAATAAGCATTCAATTCTGTTTAATCAAAATGAAACTGACATTTTTAGAAAAAATCCAGAAGGTATGTTGAGCTGCAGTAACTAAATACTCAGCCAGCTCCCCTTGCTGTCTTAGTATGCATGCATGGGGGCAAATAATGTTGCTTTATATGCACCCCCACCCTCTTTTTTCTTTTTCCTCCTGTCCTACCTTGCAGGGAAGGTTTTTTCCCTTCCTCTGCTCTTTACCCTTTCTGCATCCAAAAACTTGAGCCCTTTTCCCCCTCTTTCTGTCAAGGTAATATTGGTTTAAGTACAAAAGGAAACATGTTGGAGCAACAGACCACAGACTAGCACAGCTGAAGTGGGTTTGTTCACAGCTGTGGCTAGGCAGAGGGATGACTAGCAAACACTCCTGTATAGCCGAAGCACAGATGCATTGTGTGTGGATTGGTGTTGTGGAGAAAGAGGAGTGTTGCTGTTGAGTTTGTTAATGAGGTTTGCTGTGTATATACTGTGTTTGTTTGTACTGAAACTGAAGATATTTTTGGATGAACCTTGCTGTCTATCTGTAAGTCTTTTTTTGTGTGTGCGAAAGTGGTTCAGAGAAGTGAAACAGCTGCTAGCTGGAGGGTTTGTTTTTGTGCCCTTTCTGCTGTGCAGTTCTGCTGTTTTGGCTACTCCTGGGTTAGTTTGTCCCCAGGCTGTGCCTGATGCCCCTCAGTGAGCCTATGCTGAGTGGACAACTTTTGCCCCGAGGAACTTACAGGATGAAAAAAAAAACTGGAAAGGGGTGGGAAGGAGATGGGAGGCCGCCCTGGGGTTCCAGGCCCTCTTTTTCCTCCTTGGGGGACCCCTTGGGGCTCTCTGGCCACCCCTGGCTCTGCTTTCCATGGGGAGAAAGACTTTCTTTGCAAATGCTGCACTGGACAGACTGCTGCCTAATAGAATGGAGTAAAGTGGGCTATTATTGGCCGCCAGCCTCCCCCCATGGGAATCCAGCATGCTGCCCTCGAAGGGCAGATGGTGTCGGAGCAGAAGGTGAAGCTCTGCAGTCTGTGGGTGGGGCAAAGGTGAGCCCAAAAAGTCATGAAAAAGTTAAGGGTGACCATTCCACCCCTTGCTGGAGAGATTCCTTCACTCCCTTTTCTATTCATTTGTTTTAAGAAGTGGTAGAAAGGGGTTCCTCGATCCCCTCTTCTCTAAATGAGGCAGAGCTTTTGCATGCTACTTTTGCCAAGCACCTAGACCAGTGGCTCTTAACCTGGGGTCTGGGGACCCCCAGAGGTCCTCGATGTCCTCATCATGAATCCGCGAAGGCTTGAAGACTACTCAGACCACCTCCTGCCTGCAGTGGAGTGGCTGTGTGACAGGAGCCAAGGCAAAAGCTGGCTGGCTTGGCCTGTGCATTGCCATTCAATTCACTCCAGCCACAAACTTGCAGGAAGAATCAGAAGAAAAGTCTTCCCTCCCACTCCAATGCCTCCGAGGGAAGTTTTCATGGATGGTGTAATTGTATTATTATTATTGCTGTTGTTGTTTTAAATCTAAAGTCTTGAGGGACCATGACAACAAAAGATATTTGAAGTGGGTCTCTGGTAAAGAAAAGGTTAAGAGGCACTGGCATAACTGTATTAGTATTGGTATTAGTATTAGTTTTAGTATTAGTATAGGTGTGCCCGGTGTAACATACACCGGTATTGTGCCCTGCTGGGGATTCAAGCAGTGGTTACAGCGTGGAGTTTGGAGTGGCAGTGTTCCTTTCACACAGTTCAGGTACATGGTATTATTTTAGGGAAAAATATTGCATTTTTTAACATGTAATTAATTGGATTTTTTGAATAACAGACATTATTTACTCTGTTATAGAACTAGATCAACTTTTGATATGGGTTTTGATATCGCCTGGGGGGGATAACATCATTGACCTGCCACCCCTGCTGCTGCTGCAATGGGACCCAGGCAGTCAACTGGTGGCAGTGGTGGCAGGGCAACAGAGCAACTGACGCTTAATGCACCACCGGCATATGTTACGTCAGGTACAGCTAGTAGTTTAAGAAATCATGGTGACATTGTGCTTGGGAAAGTAAGGACAAAATACTGGCTGACCAGGCCAGCCCTTTGTCAAGGGATGAGTTAAGATGGCGGTGTTCATTTTGCATATATGGGCCATTAACTGTGCATATCCCAGTGGGTGCCTGATCTGTATGGCTATCTATGCAATTAGGACTAGAAGCCTGCTACTAGTAATTTAGCTGCTTGATTAAAACATGGAAGATAGCTCCCCTGCCTTGCTATTTTTCACCAAAAGCAGATTTAAAGTTGTCCCACAAACTATACAGGCATACTTCAGCTAATTAAGCCTCTGACAAAGAAGCTCCTTTTTACAAAATCTTTTCCTTCCCACCCAGCCCTTCTTATCCTTCTTGTCATCAGCCTAGCTGGAAGTTTTTAACAGCATTTGGATGGTGATGAAGGTGTACTGGAGAAACACAGACTCTTAGTTGCTGAATTGCAGCAAAGTGTCTGCAGTAAACAGTGCAATAAAGCTTGTGCTGCGAAAGAACAAAGTTCTCCCCAGCTGATCCTACTCTAGCTGTGTACCCCTACCCACAAAAGGCAAGGTAAATGCCTTACTGAGCATGCATGAAAACCAAAACAGAGAGAAAGGAGGAAAGAAAATTGGTTTGCCTCACCAATTTTAATAGCATGTTTTTAAAAAAAGTATAGACCTATATAAGTATGACCACCAAAATGGAAATCATTAAAAAAGTGGAAGTTTGTGAAAGAAAATAAAATATTCTTGGATGCATTTTGGAAGAAGCCTGCAAATGGTCTCTAGAAGGTCCAAAGTGTTTTTGGTTTATTTATGCAAGGCTTACCTGACCTGGTTGTTTCATTTCACATGTGAATACGGTTAGTTTTCTAAATAAAAACTTTGGTGAAACATGTTGAACTTTTCTCCTTTTTTGTGGTGCAGGAACCTATCCTTATTCTTTTCATGTTATTTCTACCTCTAGTACCAATTTTTCTGTTAAAGTAGTAATATCTAGAAACACATTTACTTCCTTAACCAAGGTATGTACTGTAAAAAAAAAAATCATTTTCAATAATATATTCCACAAGAGCATGAACTTCCCAAGGCAGCCATGTCTATGGCCCAATTGCTTAGACCTATCTGAAGACAGAATATGAGAGAGGACTATTTACATGCAAGCAAAAAGGAGTGGAAAAGGTGAGGGAATGAGGCTGGGCATCAGACCAACATTTGGTTAACTGACCAGTCAACGAAAGACAAGTGTTTTTGAAGCATCAACATTATGAGATTATCATTACCAGGTTTCACACATGCTAATTGCTAGCAACAAATTCAATAGCTATACAATAAATTACATTACCTTGGAGAGGCAGTAAGTTAATTCATTTAAAACAAACATACAAATAAAAAGCAGTTCAGGGCAGTTCCCTTAACACAATTTTACCCTCCATTAAGCTTTTGAGGTAGGCTCGTCTGAGTGTGTCCCACAGCTCAGTGTCATCCAATGAAACTCAAGGTTGAGGGAAGACCTGTCATTTCTCTGGCCTTAATTTGACACTAAGAATCTGTGGCCTTTGCCAACAATTGCTTTGAGATGTCCATAGTAAGAGAACCTGTATTGTGCTGCTATGGTTTCCCCTAACTGCTGTAGGGCTCTGAGGTAAGCAGCCCTGACTCCTCTTCAGAGGTTGCTTACCAGCTCTCAGAATCCCCTAGAGAACATGACTGATGGCCACCCTGGTTTGCAACTGAAGCCCCCAAAAGTAATTCTTCCAGATCTTTTCTCATATCCTCGCTAACAACATTAAAAAAGCAAAGGAAAGCAGTTATCTACAATGCACATTCTGCCTAGCGATACTAGAAGGTTCCGTATGCTCTGCGCAGGAATAACCCAACTGTGTGATTCACAGAGGCCACAAAGAAGATGAGCCTGTATCTGCAAAACCAGTACCCATGGGTTCACTTATGTATCCTTGTCCAAAAAACCACCGTCTCTCTAGGCATCTTCTAAATCCTCCAGTGTGATTCTATGGTATGCTCCTGCTGAAAGCTAACCATAGAGTTGTGCAGGAGGACCTAGAAGATGCCTAGAGAAGTGTTCTAAGTCCTCCAGCATGACTCTATGGTACGCTTGGGCTGCATGTTGTTCATTTTAATAGGGTCTGCTATTATCTGCAGTTTTCAGTATCAGTGTCCAGGACCATATCTCCCGCGTATACGGGGGGTCATACCGTACTCAGGTGACCAGTATACCAAGCATATAAAAGATTAAACCTTCTCTACCCTGTAAATAATTCCACAAATTACTAGCTTGCTAGGGGATGACAGGGGAGAGGCCAAGAACCCCAGGCTTCCTTCTGCAGTCTTGTGCCTGTCTGTGTTGGGTTGGCGAGGAGGAACGGGCTGGGTGGGTGCCACTTCCACTGCCAGCTTGCTCATTCACTCACAAAGAATCCCTGATTTCCCACAGCTATAGGGAAGCTGTTAAATACAAGGCAGCTTAAACTTAAACAAGCAGAATCCTCACCCACTCCCAAACCCCCATTATTTCCTTGCATTTAAGTAGATCAGGATAGCTGTGGTCTTACCTTTTTGAACAATTTTGTCCAAGATGTTGAAATAGTTCTTCTGAGCTGCACCACTCAATGATGTCAACTGGGATTTGGCTATTAACTGCAAAAGCTAAGAGAAATCAGCCTGTATTAGAAAAGATGTAAACCAAATCAAGCATAATGCTGTGCCCTTTGAATTCATAAAAACACAAGAGGTGGAGGCGGGGGGACTGTTGTGCATTTGCTCCCCTTGGGCCAAATGTTAGACTGTGAGCACCTTAGGGCAGGGACTTGCCGCCTTGTCCTCTAGAAGTACAGTCACACTGACAGTCTCAGTGGATTCTAGGGGCCCTCAAGCCTGGCACCCTGAGTGGACCCCTCAATCTGGGAGCAATGGAGCATGCAGACCAAGAATGCTTAGGCTGCACTTGATCTTTGTGGATACACTGCACAAAGTGGAGGCCAGAGCCTATGTTTGATCTATAACTCCCAGTATCCCCCATCTAGCATTATGATTCTCTAAGCTCCAGTGGAAACAGCAGCACTGCTAGGATGGTGAGCTCGCTGCCATCTTTGGAGTCCTGCAAAATGCCCAGCCTTAAAACAATTTGTAAGCTGCTCCGATAGCCTGTGGCTGAAGAGCGGGGTATAAATAAATAAATATAAAAAATACATATTTGTTATTTGCTGTCAAGCTGACTTTTTGACTGTCAGCGACCCTATGAATGAGACCCCCAAGAGCCCCTGTCATCAATTGCCCTACTCAGGTCTTGCAAACTCAGGGGCATGGCTTCCTTGACTGAAACAATCTACCTAGATTGTAGACTCCCATTTTTCATATTGCCTTCCACTACATCAAGGATTACCATCTTTTCCAATCAGTCACATCACCTCATGGTATGCTCCAAGTACCAATGCCTTGGTTTTACTCATCTTCTCTTCTAGTGAGAGTTCAGGATTTATGGGCTCTTAGACCCATTTATTTGTCTTTTAAACAGTCCACGGTATCCAGAGAATTCTTCTCCAGCACCACATTTCACATCTGGTACCCCTAAAGGTATCAGATCCTACTTGATCCTGGACGCTAGGCAGAGTCAGCCCTAGTTAGTACTTGGATGGGAGACTGCCAAAGAATAGCAGGTGCTGTCAGCTATATTTCAGAGGAAGGAACTGGCAAACCCACTTCTGGGATTCCTTGCCTAAGAAAACTCTATGAAAATTCATGGTGTTGCCATATGTCAACAAATGATTTGAAGGCATATACATGTGCACTATACTGTATTGTTATTTAATTTTAAACTAGTGATTACTACTAGTCAACAACAGCTGCTTGGGAAAGATACTAAAAATTAAGAGCAGCTCTAGAGAAACAGATGGGCAAGTGAATGACACTTCTGAAGTTGCCAAAGAGGGAATTCTTATTAGGGAAAGGCATAGACTGTATTTGAATCATGGGTGCCTACACCTCACTGATCCATGCAAATTCCTCTTTCAGCATCACAGCTGGAGTCCATGTCACTTGTATGTATCCATTTGTCAGCACTTGCTGTTAACATCAGAAGCTCCTCTAAGAGTTACACACAATTCCCCTTCAAATTGAATTCTGTTAACTTCAAAACAAAAAGGTACTTGCTTGAACAATCCACTTTTTAAAAAGATTACCATACAAAGGGAAAAAGCAATTGGTTCCTACTTACTGCATGGGAAATTAAATCCTCCAAAAATGTTCTCTCAAAAACAGTTTTAAACTCTAGAGTACACTTTAACGGAACACCCAGGAAGGAGAGAAAATATTGTTCACCTCCCTACATTTTTGGAACACTTCAAACACAATTCAGCTACAATGAAGCACAGTTACAACCCACTGCTTTCAATGGGGCAATTAAAGCAGATCAGATATAACTGCACATTAAAGAATATCAAATGGGAACAGAGGAAAAAAAATAGTGGGAAAGGCACACTCAGCATATTTATACTTGCATGTTTAAAAGAATGGTGTTCAAGATATATGGACATTTAAACTTAAAATATATTTATGTGAATCACTATGCAATCATGCACATTTAGTCAGAACTTATTAAATCTAATTGAACAAGCCACACTGTGTTCAATGGAGCTTAGCTCCATTACAGAATAGCTGCCTTAGAAAGTCTGCAGCATTGGGGTAATGTTCCTGTGGACTACCATAAGCTGCACAGTGCTGAGCTAGTGACTCCTGGTTTGGTATCAACCCTACTGTGCAAGTTCCACTCTTAGCATAAAGACTGCATCTCTACAGAGTCAAAACTTATGGCTGCCATCGCTCCAGTTTATTCCAAGGCCAGTGTAAACTTAGACATGTCCAGAACCTAAGGAATGTCCCTGAAACTATTTGAGAAGAAGGGAGAAAATGATGCAAGATGTTTGAAAAGCTATCAGGGAATTAGGGCAGAATTCAGCTTAGACAGTGAAGCTGTGTGAGATGTGGATTTAACAGTGGTTGGGGCAGGCTAATATTTTAACAATTCAGAAAGTTTACCTGTCGAAACCACACACTTCTGTACAGTAAGTAATTATCTTGTTTAATACAGTCTTGTTCTCTCTCACGCTCTCTCTCTCTCTCTCACACACACACACACACTTCTCTTGAGTTTCTCTGCCAGAGTTAGGACAAGTGATATTAATTTTATTGGTGATATAAATGAAGACACACTTGTGCGTGTGGTAGCAGTGATGGAAGAATTTGGGATATCACATTTGGTGGCCAGCAGAGGGATATTAGAAGAGTCTCATGTAAGGGTTCCCAAAGACAGCAGCAGCAGTGGGAACAAGCCAACTTCCCATACCTTGTCATAAACTTTTAAAAACATCTAACAATGAACAAAGGAACCGTAACCCATGTTATAGGCAAAAGTGGGCCACTGCTGAGACAGACCCTAGTAGCCAGTGTGGGGGGAAATTAATAAAGGAAAAAAAAATCCTCAAAGGCCCCAACTTTCCACAACTTAGGCCTTTCACACTTGCTCCCTGCCAATCTGGGAAAACTACTTCTATTGCAGAGGCATTTATGAAAAGCAGGACCTTGTAAGCACACTTGCAAACAACAAACAATACAAGTACAAAAGCATTGTTTCTTAACTATGTGAATGCTAATTAACAGATAATATTATCTAACAAAGGTTTAAAGCTGAAGTGGATAAAGTGCAGCCTGCATGTAGCCCCTAGGGCTGTTTGTGTGGCCCACTGAGTCAATTCTCCCCACCCCCTCACACACATTCCCTCCAGGAACTCTAGGGAGCCTGAGGGAAATTTGTAACATTTTTGTACCCATGCCCAATGAATAGGAAGTGACTTCTGTGCACTTACTCTTGTTAAAAAGGCTTCTTAGGCGTCCTTGGAAATCTTAAAAGGTGGCAAAAATATCTCCATGTCCCCTACAGGCTGTTTGGAGGCATTTAAAAAAACTGCAGGAGGGGTGTGAAGTCCTCCAATGCCTCCTGGGGGAGAGCTAATGCAGCCTCCTACCCTTACACAGTGCCCCATATTAGTTTAAAGCAATACAGACCCAAAGCAAAGAACTTTATTTATTAACATGCAGTAGTATGACATCTACTTGCTAGCTACAATCAGTTTCATTACAATACACTAACATAAGTAATTCTTCCCAGGAAGGAAAAGTTATTGTTGGAATACAGAAGACTCAAGAGTGCACAGGTTTTAACTGAAAAACACAAACACCATCCGATTGTATGAAACAACCCAAGGCTAATCCAACATATGTTTACTCAGAAGTGAAGTCCATTGACATTTAATAGGATTTTCCTTAGTTACTGGATTTTTATCATAAATACGGTATTTAAGACAAGCATATACATCTACATGAAGATAAGCTTGTGGTAAGGATCCACATTTTAAAATGTGCATTTTAGATTCCGGTTTGAGTGGGAACCTTAGCTATCCCTAAATGGAGATAATTACTACCACCCAAGGTTATTTTAGTCAGTCAAGTCCAGGGAAACAAACACTCCTCCCAAAATCAGTAGCATTGTATCTATATCAGCCCTGCATTTTAGCAACGTTAACAATGTTCTATACTTGACTAAGAACTCTGACCCCACACCCAATCCTGATTTTTACCGAAGTATGTATAGATGTCTGAATAAAAACAAGTCTACATGGGGTCATTTTGAGGATCATCTTTTGGCAGATGATTTGCATACAAGAATGATGAAACAGACATCCAAATATATTTTGTATTTTAACCAAAACAATGTGAATCAAAATAGATAATTCCAAAACATTATCTGTTGTCTCGTTTTTATTTTAAACATATATATCCTGTCTTATGATTCACTAGAGGAATTCAAGGCAGGTAACCAACCAGGAATGATCACATAATATAAGAGGACAAATATAGCACTTCCTGTTCCCAATAAAATTAGGAAAGCACAGCTCTGATACACACCAACAACAACTTCTAGGAACAGCAGTCAAAACAAGGGGAACTGTGTATTTTTACTGTCATAATTATGATTATTTTATTATTATGTAGATAAGGGCTTACACACAATCCTAAATATACACTGGACTGACTATGTGACAAATGTTGCTGTCCTTGAGCAAGCAGGGATCACCAGCATTAAGGCCATGATATTGAGAACACAGCTGCACTGGGCAGGGCACATTTCTAGGATGGAGGACCATCGCCTCCCCAAAATACTACTGTACGGTGAACTCGCCACAGGTCAGCCTAAGAGGGGCGCTCCAAAAAAGCGATACAAGGACTCCCTGAAACAATCTCAGGCTCGGACAAATTGATTACCAACAATGGTCCGCCTTGGCCTCACATCGGGAGGCATGGAGACGCACTACCCACAATGCTGCAGCCTTATTTGAGAACTCATGCCAAACAAGTCTTGAAGAGAAATGACAACGCAGAAAGAATCACAACCCGGAAACATCACCCAAGGAGACCTCCTGCTGTGCTTTCTGCAACTGGACTTGTTTATCTTGGATTGGCCTTTTTAGTCATCAGCATGCTTGCAGAAAGTGCAGGATGAGTCCTTCCTGAATCTTTGTTTGCGAAGAAAAGCCAGAGAGAGAGAGAGAGAGAGAGAGAGAGAGAGAAGGGCTTAGTTCTCCTAAACTTATGCATCTTGCTATCATCGTAATACATGAGATAGCAACACTAGAGGAAGAATGACAATACACGTTGACCCTTGTATCTGTGGAAGATACGTTCCAAGACCCATCATGGATACTTGAAACTGTGGATAACAGGGAACCCTATTATTTTCTATGAAACTGATGCTGGAGTTGCCCACAGAATCACACTGGAAGACCTAGAAATGCCTAGAGAGAACATATTTTTTCAGACATAGATAAGTGAAACTGTGGATACTGAATCCGTGGATGGGAGGTGGGGTTGACCTGTACAGATATTAGCAAGCTCACTGAAAGCAGCCTCAAAAGATTTGGTTGGAATATAAAAATAAATTATACAGGAGAATTCCGAATTGGACATCCTCACATGAAGTGTCTTTTTTTTTTTTTTTTTTTAAGGAGGGAAGTATCAGTAAACAAGGAATGGGTGACTTATAAAGAATTATTAATTAAGAAAAATGAGGAGTACACAATTAAAACTAGGGAAGAAATAGAAAGGGAAGGATACAGATGTGACTGGTTGTTATATCAACAAATTTGGGAAAGATATAAGAGATAATCAAGAGTCAATATAAAATACAGAAGAACTGGAAAAATTATTAAAAGGAGAAAAAAACCTTAATTGGCAAACTATACAAGACGTTATTAAATCTTGATATGGAAAAACAAATAGTAAAAAAATGAACAAATGGAAAAATAATGTGGGTCATATATCAGAATTAGACAAATGGGAATATGTTTGGAAAACTGGGGTAAAATTTACAATTGTATAACATTACAGAAAATGTATACAAAATGTTCTTCAGACGGCATCTTACACCGGGAAAATTAGCTAAAATACCGTAATATAGAGTTTGGAATATATTTGCCATATAAGACCACCCCCCAATTTGACTGACTGGCTGGGGGAGCCTTGCCAGCTGATCCTCTTTGTTCCCCAACTCACAAGGATCTCCTCATGAGTTGGGAAAGCGAACAGGATCAGCTGGCAGGGCTCTCGCAGCCAGCCAGCCAGCCAGCCAGCCTCAACATTCACCCCTCTCTTCCACATTTGGTTGCTCCCCAAAGGGGGTGAAGGCAGAGGAGGGAGCCGATTGAACCAGATTTACCATGACCACCACCCATTCCCTCCGTCTTCGTTCCCTTTGCGAAGGGAATGAAGACGGAAGGGATAGGCGGCATCTGTGGCAAACCACGGCATTCACCCATGGAGGCCTCCCCAGCCCTCCCCCCTCCCACCCAGGGCCTCCATGGGGCCTACGGAGACGCTCCGTAGGCCCCATGGAAGCCTCCGCAACCCTCCCCACTCCCCCCCCAAGGCCTTCACGGGGCCTCGCAAGGTCCCATGGAGGCCTCCGCAGCCCTCCCCCTCCCCCCAAGGCCTTCACAGGGCCGTGGAAGGCTCCGTGGAGGCCTCCGTGGCCCTCCCCCTCCCTCCCAGGGCCTTCACGGGGCCTCCCTGGCCCTCCCCGCTCCCTCACAGGGCCTTCACAGGGCCTCTGGAGGCCCCATGTCGCGGTTTTGGGAGGGCGGGGGGGGGGTCTCCCAAAACCACAAATAATCAAAACCGTGAATGCCAAGTTCGCGAATGTGGAGGGGCAACTGTATACCTACGCTTGATGAATGGATACTGAGGTGGAAGAGTTCTCAGAAATGGATATTCTTACCCTCTGGTTAAAAGGAAAAACAACACAAAAAACTGAAAAACCCTGGGAAAAGTAGAAGGACTATCTGAAGACTAATCATAATGTAAACTAAAGATTGTGAAGAATATTTTGATGGGTAAAAGTTAGATTAACAGTAGATTATCACAAATAATGTAAAGATAAGGAGAAACAAGTAATCAGCAGTAAAAGCCAACTGTTTGAATAGGTAGGAAATCCTTAGTAGAATTCGTTTACTGTATATACTGAACTGTATAAATAAAGATGGTATTATAGTAGAATATTAGATTACATAAGATTGTTAGGTAAGATTAATAGAGTTACTAAATTATAATTTTTAGGATATTAAAAGAAGGAAAATAGTAAGCAAATTACTACATATATGATAGCAGCTATTTGTAACACATGTGTGTTTTATAATAATGTAAAAATCTAATAAAAAAAAAAGAAAGCAGCCTCAAAAGGAGGCTGAAATCACATTAAACTGGCAGGAGGAGAAGCACAACTCCAATGACAGTGCACTGTGAAAGTGAGGAGCCCAGACTTGGGTTACTGTTGGAGAAACATTTCCTGACTGCTTAAACATTGTTACAATATAACTAACTCTCCATTCCTTTTTAATTTGAGAAATGGAGGCAATTGCTTCCTCACTGTCTAAAATAAACTCTCTCTAGAAGGTCACCAACATACAATGAGATTATAATTTTTAACAGTTGAGTGAAATTCGAACATGGAACTAACACAATAGGAAAACATCTTACTTTAACCACATAATTGAATCTTCTGATGTCCTGAATTGCACTTGAAAAATCTAGGCGATTAAACGCTTCTCCCAAAGTGCAATAGCCATGCCTCTGAAAAAGAAAAATGAAAATGTAGGTTAGCTGTGCATAAAATAAATAAGCTTCTTGAAGAGAGGCATACAATAGCCTTGAGCGTACCACCCACACATGGTCTTTCCTGTGTGGCACAATCACCAAGCTGCCTAGCTACACTACGCCATTCAGAGCTTGAAGACACCATGGAAGGAAAACAAATGAAGAAAAGGCCTTGGTTCACCCTGCCCCTTCATCCACTAGTGGCCCATCTCCCATGCCCACATTTTCTTGATCTATCTATATTCAGGAAGGCAAGCATACTGTGTTGCACTTCTGCAAATGCAAACTAGCATACAGAAGGTATGAAAAAACAAACAGGCAACTAATAGCTGATACTGAAGCTCTGAAATCTAATTACAATTACAGTTGATTCTCCACATTTGCTTGGGTTAGGGGCATGGGACCCTCATGAATGTGGAAAAACTGACTAGTTCAAGGTCACGCAAACCATATTTAACACCGTGGATGCCTTCAGGGCAGCAGGGCTGCTGGGGCTTGCCGCCGCCTCTGCTGTTGTCCTACGCCATTTTTAATAGGGACTTACAAGCCTTGCCATGCATCTGTAGTCTCTCTCAGTCTCACAAAGCTTGCAGTCCATATTAAAAATGGCATAGGGCAGCAGCAGAGGTGGCAGCAAATAATCTGCAAATAATCAACTCTGCAAAAGCTAAACTCATAAACATGGGGGCCTGACTGTACTCTCTCTAATCAATGTGAAGGAAAGAGTAACAAAAAATTGATGCTCATGAAACTCCTACTCCTGGAAACTAGTTAGCTAGTTTCCCCTCAGATAGCATACACTTTTAATTAATTTATTAAGCATATAAAAAAAAATTTCTCTAGGCACTGTGGAATACATTTTAACATCATACAGTACAATTGCAATAAAAGCATCATGAAATGAATTCAGATACCCATTTAGCATAATACACTACAGATACAGATATTAAAGTCACCATCAAGTACTAGAGTGAAAACCACACCACAGGGACTCAGATACTTAATTAAAGATATTAATTAAATAGATGGTTACCATGCAGTATGTTTAGTCTATGTAACACTTACTTCTTTGGTACTTTCTTTATGGACATATATCCATTTCTCACCATAAAAATCTGAAAAATAAAGCGTAAGATTCTTCCTAGTGTTCCATTACACAATGCTCATAGTTACAAGACAGGATGAAAAAGGTTCTGTGTAAAGAATTAGAACAAAACAATCGTATCTACAGACACGACTTCCAGAGACATTCTCTCTCCCTGGATAAAGACTAGAGCAGACTTTAATAACACAGGGCTCTATCCAGGACTGGATGTTTGCATGCACAAACACATAATCCTGCATAAGGAGGGCTTCTCTTCCCATTACATCCACTTGAGCTCCTGTGGACTGAGAAGCCCTCACTAACAAGTTTGGGGGCAGCTCCCACAGCTGAAGGCGGGGCGGGGGGAGAAAGGAGTCGTGTGTCACGTATGTTGAATTTAGGTTGACAGAGGCAAGAAAACATCAGCTGGCATAAAATATTTAAGAAAGGGAGAACTCTTAAAAACTCCAAACTATACAAAACTGATCCAGCCAGAGTCCTCTGCATGTGACAGCAGACTATGTGCATTTTCTGAGCTGGTTGGAGCACTATGCCTACAAATATTCTATGCTTGGGTTCCCTCTTCCTCTCTCTCAGGTAGGATCAGGATAGTTGACAACAAGTTGATTTACATTCTGATCAGACACTGCTGTGTGTATGATTCCCTGGAATAATATTGAAAGCCATTCTATGATGCAAATAATTATGCTGCAAGTGAGCTGGAGACTAATTGATTTCAGGGGAATCACATTTTCAAGTAGGTAACTATAAACCTTGGATATTATTTAGAAGTGTCTGAAACAAGCTTTTTAATCTGCATCATAAGCCTACAGGCTATGTACTTGCAAACAGGGTATTTTATTAAAGTAAGCTGTAGGTAGAATAAATGAGCCTCTATATGTATATGTAAGAACAGAAACACCTTATTTTTCCTCCGAGTTTCGTCTTGTCAATTCTGCCTAAAATCCATCCATCCATCCAGCCCTCCCCTCTCTATATATGGGTAATTACACATATACTATAATAGCAGAACCTTTATCTAATCTATACTTCTCATATATGCAAGCATTTTGTTTGCATTACATTTTTGCACAGGTCCCTTGAAGCAGATTTATTTTTACATTGAAAAAAAATCTTATTTTACCAGAACTATTAAATAAAAATTAAGTCTTACACTGAGATTTTGCATTGTTTCTAAAATGATCCTTTTTCCTTTTCTTGCTTGCAAATTCACAGTCATATATTTCTTCTTCATTATTCAAGATGCTAGAAGAAGAATACACACAAACATTTCAGCAAATGAACCAGTTCCCAAGATACATTTGACATACTGAACAATCCATGCATACTGAAATCCTCAAATGAGCAAGCAAGGTCATAAAGGTTATTAGTCAGTGTTATCTGCAGCCCTCAAAGAAGGTAAAATCCCTTTCTTCCACGTTATAAAAGCTTTCATTCATTGTGTGTGTACCAGTGTGCATATTACACATATAACATTTCCCAGGGTGAATCCAGCCATTCTGGCTTGAGTAGATCAGGTTAAACAGGTCTGAGAAAGAACCGGTATACTTTATAAGACAACTTCCACAATTATCTTGACAGTGTGATTCATTAAAAGGGGGATTCTGGTAACCATCTCTCCCCAAAAATTAATTTTTCCAAGAAAGGAAAGAACTCCGGCAGGCCCTGGGCAACCACTGCAAGTTCTAGAGAAGAGGTGGGTGACGTGCAACCCATAACCTTGAAGCAGCCCTCCCATGGCTGCTTTTGTGGCCTCCAGGAGTCAAAAATTTGCCTTTAAATGCCTACCACAGGGAATAGGGGCATGTTCCCCATTTTTTCCCCCCATATGAGCCACTTTACGACTAGAAGAGGACTTTTTTCAAACAGGAAGTGACCTTTGCTAAATTCTTATTGCTAAAATGGCATGAGGGGGCTAAAAACATAGCAAAAATGCCCCCCATGCTCCTAGAGGCATGTTGGGGCAATACAGTGTGTGCATGTATGTTGCGATGGGGTGTGTGGCCCTCCAAGTTCTCCCAGGGGGCTAATGGAGCCTTAGCCTTCCACCCTGCATAAGAGTATATGGACCGTATTAGAACTGCCAGATGTAACACGGCAAGTATCTATTTAGACATTCAGAGAAAACACCAGCAAACTACCAGGATGGCAAAATAATCACCCTGCCTTTTTTCCATTCTGGATAGCTCCCACTGGCACATCTTTCATTAAGCTCTCCTGAAGTAGGCAATGGACATTAAGTTTTTTACTGGAGTGCTGCATTTGACTTCCAAATAAATACTTGTAAGGTTGTATTGTGAGCTGCCTTGAATAGGCTTAAAAAGAGGTAGCTGACAAATGTGTGCGTACATAAACGTAACTTTAAAACAGGTTCATTAATGAAAGCACCAATTAAACAATTCCGTTTATTATTTGCACATATGAAACACAGTGTATGAACACTAAACTTTTCAAAAACTCGTAATTGTTGTTGTGTGCCTTCAAGTCATTTCTGACTTACGGCAACCATAAGGCAAACCTATCATAGGGTTTTCTGGGCAAGATTTGTTCAGAGCAGTTTGCCTTTACCCTTCTCTGAGGCTGAGAGAGTGTGACTTGCCCAAGGGTCACCCAGTGGGTTTCCATGGCTAAGCAGGGATTCAAACCAGAGACCTAGTCCAACATTCAAGCCACCATACCACACTGGCTCTCAACTCATAATACTTTTCCTGAAAACTTCTACAGATCTTAAGACTGATCTAGGCAAAACAGCGACTGCATATTTAAGAAATAAATTTATATCCTGTCTTTCTGCCACTGAATGAAGTTAATAGCAAAATTCAAATAAAAACTAACACAGTGAAAATCTAAACAAAGAAAAGTCAACATTGCTTTTAAAATTTCCAGTCACTTCCAAATCTGTGTCTGCATTCTGTAACCTCCAAAAATAGACAGGAACCCGACTGGCAAGGATACACACAATTCTTTATAAGCAAAGCAGCGGAGTAGATTAACTATAATCATGTTTAGTCCTTTGAAAAAAGATGATCATCCAATAGCACTGTGTACTAGTTGCTCTCTGTTGTATGATACTACTTCACTATTATTCCAGGTTTCTTTCAGATCTGTGCAAAGAACAGTTTGGTGCAAAAACCTACCAGAAGGTCTTCAAAAGTTCCTAAATTTAAACATTTGAGTCTCTCTCTCTCACACACACACCACCACCTTTAAAGAAACAGTAGTGATATAAATACAAAGCAATTGCCTTCCTAGAATTCTGACAACCTAATATGGTCTCCTTACAGTTCACCTCACATAGATGAGAATTGCTGAAGCTTTGCATTACAACATGTACAATAAAAAAATAAATTATCTTCCCATCTTCATTCCCTGACAGGAAAATTGTATACAAGCATTTTCCCCACTTGCTAGTGTTCACTTTTAATAAAACAGCTGAGTTTGTCGAACGAAAGTATTTATCTCTGGAGTTGTTTACACGGCAAAATAAATCCTCAAAGAATGTGACAAGAAGCCTGATCGTTCCCACGCATTTTGAAGCAACAGCGCCCTTTTCAGAAGGAGGGGGTGCAAAAAACCCATAAGTCGCGCAGTATCAGCTTTCGCTAGTTTTCCCAGACTTTTTTGATTAAGTTCGCGAAAATGCACATAATTGGTCATGGGAACTAACCATCGTGTAAACTGGCATCGACCTTTTCGAATTACTGTGAGCAGAGCTGAATCCTGATTGGTTGGAGTGACCATTGTGCTTTATCCAAATAGACTGAGGGGTTGGAGAGAAGGAATTCACCCTTCTTCTGTTTGCAGTCCACTTTAGAAAATCTGCTCTGAGCCCTTCCTGTCTGTTTCAAAGGAAGGCTTTGGGGGTTGGGAAGACGATTCCTACTAGCCTCTGCTTTGCTGGTGTGTCTGTGTGTATGTGTGTGCATTCGTGTGTGTGGGGAAACAGCCGATCGCATGTTCATCCTTTTGTTTGTTTGCCCTTCCCTTCACTTGCCTTTATTCAAGGCTTCGGAGGCAGGGAAAACAATCAGGAATGAGGCAAGCCCCCGGCTTCTGTGGTGTGTGTTTGTGTGTGCGTGTGCATGCGTGAAGAGAAAGGAAGTGAAGGAGATCGCTCCACCATACTTTTGCTTGTTCGTCCTTTCATTCACTCCTTTCTTTATAGAAGCCTTTCCAGGGGAAGAGGGGGGAAGTTGACAGATCGCTCTTTCGATCTTTTGTTTGTTTGTGCTTTTCCTCCTCTCATTATTTATGGTCTCCATGACCCCCTCCTTGCTCCCTCCCCGCCTCCTGCCTGGCTTTAATCTTCTGGAGGTGATCCCCCCCCACCTTTGCCTGTGTAAACTAAGAAAAACCGAAACTGGCTGCATCAGGCTGCATCTTCCGAATAAGCCAAAATTCATGTGATTTATACGCTCCTGATGTGAAAGAATGGTAATCCGGAATCTCGCAAATTTTTTTCCTGTCGTGGAACCAGCCCCTCTGTTGATGTAGGTTTACAAATCATCTACAATATAGCCCAGATGCTGTAAATCACCAAGATAAGAAAAAGGAAGAGTGTGTGGGGGGGTGTCTCCCCACATATTTAGGAATAAAACAGCAAGTATTAAAAAGTTGGTACATCACCAGTTTAACACTGGATTTTAAATATTATCAAAACCATTAATTGTAGGGATTCACTGATACTGAAAGGCTTTCAAATCTTCAAAAAACTATAAAGTGAGCTCTGGTGGATGATCCTCCCTCTAGAAAGCTAAACTTCAACATCAAAAACAGATCTTTTCAATACCTTTTTTTTTTAAATGGAGCCTCTAGCCATATAGCAGGATTTTGACTGCTCAGATGCTGGGCTAAAGTGGGAATGGGAATGGGTGTGTGCACTTAAGTCCTGCTCCCAAATGTTTCCAATCAAAGGAATTTGGTAACCACTCTCAACTAACACAGTTACAGACCGCTGTACAGAGTTTCACAATTAACATGCAAAGGTCTCAGATGCTACTGTGTTCTTGCCAATGTTCAGTGGTGGAACATGTCCCCCATTCCTTTAGTCTTATAAGCAGGCAGTTGAAACTACTTTTGTAAACGGAGAAATTGGATTTTGCCTCAAGTCTTAAAGAAGCACATGGCCAGAGAGCTGGATCTTGTAAGATGTACTGCAGAGGAAGCGCCTACAGCCTGACATTTCTTAACTTGTGTAGAACACGATAGAGTTTCTAACTTTGTTCGCATTACCTTTCATATACACACAAGCAAAAGGCTGGCAAATTTCCACTGAAAATAACAGAAGTTAATAGCCAGAAGAAAGATAAAAGCTCATATACTGCAGTTATTGAAAGTTTCCTATATTATAAATCAACATCATGCTTGGCTTGAGTAAGAAAATATCATCTTCTGGAGCCAAGACAGATGCAACCAAAATGAAAGTGAAGCCACCACCCCCAGCTCAAACCTATGCACCGCTTTGCATCCCTCTATGGTGCATGAGAAAGATTTTAGGACTCAGTGCCAGTGATCACCATCCTCTTGGCAACCAAAAAGCCAGCTTCTGCTACTCAGTGAGGAAAGGTACAAAATACTGCAGAGGCACAATTCTGTGTACTCAGTGTGCTGTGTTAGTTTTCGGAACTGGAGAAATAATCTTTGCTGTACCATTTACATTCCCCCTTTTGATCTTTGGAACTTGGATGTCCAACATTGGATAGAAATTTTGGTAATACATAAGGTTTTATTTAATTGCCTCACAGAGTTGTTAGTTGTTTCTGGTTTAGGCAGTATTCCTCTCAGCTGAGGAGTGCTGCCTTTACAAAAAAACACCACCCAAAATAACTTTAACCACAAACAACAAAACAAAACAAAACAATTTTTTTTTTGCCTTACAGAAACTGAGTACTGTATATTCCGGCATATAAGACGACCGGGCGTATAAGACCCCCCCCCCAATTTTTAAGTTAAAATGTAGAGTTTGTGATATATTCGCCGTATAAGACGACCCCCCTCTTCCAACGCACCCTAAATAAAAATTTAAAAAACCATCATATTTGATTTCAATATGGTAATTTTAATTCAAATGCTTATGACATGCAGGTACTTAGCAGGAAAACTGTCACTCATAAACATAAGCCAATTTGTCATCAAACATGTAAAAGAACAAGCGGCAGGGGAGGCGGGGGGGCAGAACGAGCGATGGGGATGTGTGTGGGGGGGAGAATGGATGGTGGGATTGGCCGGGGGCATAACAAGTGACGGTTGAAGGTGGGGAGGGGGTGAATCCTGGGTTTGGCAGCATAGCCTCCCCATCCTCCTCCTGGGTTCCCTTCCATGAGGGATCCCAGGAGGAAGATCCAGAGGCTGTGCAGCCAAACGGGGCACGTTCGCCCGTTCTCCCCACCTTCCTTGAAGGTGGGGAGAGGGGGCGATGCCCAGGTTTGGAAGTGGAAAACCACACGAAGTCTAAATAGGATCGGGTATAACACGGGGGAAGCAAAACTCTAATCCGAAAGGATACTTGGATCTGACAGGGGTGAATTAAGAGTGGAAAAGGGGTTAAAGATTAGAGAAGAATAAGGTTCCTTGCAGTGAAAGTGGGAGGAGGTGTTTAGGAAGCTGGGAAGAGACAGAAGAAGAGAGAGATAAATGAGAAAGGAGAGGATGCTGCGGCTGTGCGCCCAAACGGGGCACGTTCGCCCCTTCTCCCCACTGTCCTGGAAGGTGGGGAGAGGAGGCGAATCGCGGGTTTGGCCGCATAGCCTCCGCATCCCCCTCCTGCGCTCCCTTCCAGGAGGGAATGCAGGAGGAGGATGCTGAGGCTGTGCGCCCAAACGGAGCACGTTCGCCCCTTCTTCCCACCTTCCTGGGGAGCGGTTTGCCTCGGCCGCTGCAGAAGCGATCGAGCGGCGGCTGCGGCAAACCGCAACTTTCGCCCCCCTCCTCTGTCTTCCGTTGCTCCCCAAAGGGGGAGAAGGCAGAGGAGGGGGGCGAATGAACTTCAAAACACTTTGCTTCACCCCCTGCCCCATCTCCTGCCTCTTCGCTCCGTTTTGCGAAGAGGCAGGAGATAGGCAGGCGGGCGAACCAAAGTATATCCGGCGTATAAGACGACTGTCAATTTTGGAGGGCACTTTTGAGTGCTCAAAAGTCGTCTTATACGCCGGAATATACGGTAGTTTGGTTGCTATGGGGCTAGGGATTGATATTCCCACCAGAGTCAAGCTTATAAAAACTGAACATCCTTAACAGACCCCTCCCCTGGCCTTATAAGTGACAAATCAGTGATTCTCTAGGCACCTGCCAACTACAAAATCTGTCAACTATTGGCCCGATTCAGGCAGATTTTTTTTTAAACTATCCACTTGGTACACATATAGAAAGATACACACTGAGCCAGCTTCCATCACATTTTTCATTCTCAGAGCTGCTAGCATAAAGACTGCTCCCACCTTAGAAACCAACCATAAGGAAGACACAAAAGTCTTCAGCTCAATACAAAGTAGAAGAACCTGTCTTCTGGACTGCTTGATTATATAATAACTGCAAAAAATACTCATAATACATAATCAGTACAAAACAGTTACAGTTACAGTTGTGCCTTCATATTCGCTGAGGTTGGGTTCCAGGACCCCCTGTGGATACCAAAATTCATGAATACTCAAGTCCCATTATATGCAATGGCATAGCAAAATGGTGTCCCTTATATAAAATGGCAAAATCAGGGTTTGCTTTTCGGATTATTATTTTTTAAAGAATATTTTCAAGCCGTGAATACTTAAATCCGTGGATACAAAAGGACAACTGTACAGAGTACTGTATATTCCAGTGTATAAAACGACTGGGTGTATAAGACAACCCCCCCCCCCAATTTTTAAGTTAAAATATAGAGTTTGGGATATACTCGCTGTTATACTACAAATTACACTACAAAAACATTAAATTACTTCCTGCCATACTGGATCGAGGACTTGCTCTTTCCTCTCTTTTAACCTTTCTTTATCACCAGGACATAAATTCCTTCATGTCTCGGTTTCAATACAGCATATTTGTAATTACAGGCCTTATTTCCATTTAAGCTTCTATCTGTATAGCCAGGAATCCTGTATTTAATTCTCCAAGGATTAGACGCACCCTCTGCCATATGAATATAAATCTAACAAAATGTATATATCTGCCTATGTAAGCCTTTGTATCTGATTTCCGCACTCCTTTTGTTTTATTTACCTATTATATATATTAATCATTTTTATATACTAGTCAGTGAGCCATGTTACTGCAGCTTCATTCCATTTCAACTTCAAAAACTCAATCCATCTCTCCCACTCTTTCCTAAATTTATTTTTTGTTTTATATTTAATCCACGAGGTAAATTCTTCCATTCTTGCCATTTCCTCCATTTTAAAAACCCATTCCTCTATTTTTGGTACTTCCTTTAGCTTCCAAAATCTAGCCAGAACTATCCTAGCTGTTGTAGTCATAAAGAGTAACAAGGTTCTTAACTCTTTCGGAATTTCATTATTCGCTAAATTTAATAAAAAGATCTCTGGTATATACCTAAATTCAATTTTTAACATTTTTCTTAATCCAATTGTAGATATTTAACCAAAACTTTTTCATGATTCTACATGACCACTACATATGATAATAGGATCCTTCTTGCCCTTTACATTTCCAGCATTTTGAATCTTTTTCTTTATAAATTTTAGCTAGCTTTTGTGGTGTCATGTACCAGCGGAACATCGTTTTGTAACAGTTTTCTCTTAATTCCATGCTTAATGTAAATTTAATATTTCTTTTCCACAGCTCAGTCCAGTCCTCTAATAAAATATTATATCCAAAATTCTGCACCCATTTCACCATGTGAAATGCTGGAGTGCTGGGCCAAAGCGAACAAAATGAAATTCAATACGGAGAAATGTAAAGTACTGCACTTAGGGCGGAAAAATGAAATGCATAAATATAGGATGGGAGAGACCTGGCTGAATGAGACTACGTGCGAAAGGGATCTAGGAGTCCTAGTAGACCACAAGTTGAACATGCCTCAACAGTGTGATGCGGCAGCTAAAAAGGCCAATGCGATTTTGGGCTGTATCAATAGAAGTATAGTGTCCAGATCAAGGGAAGTAATAGTGCCACTCTATTCTGCCTTGGTCAGACCTCACTTAGAATACTGTGTCCAGTTCTGGGCACCACAGTTCAGAAAGGATATTGACAAATTGGAGCGTGTCCAGAGAAGGGCAACTAAAATGGTGAAAGGTCTGGAAATCATGCCTTATGAGGAGAGACTTAGGGAGCTGGGTATGTTTAGCCTGGAAAAAAGACGGTTAAGAGGCGATATGATAGCCCTGTTTAAGTATTTGAAGGGATGTCACTCTGAGGATGGAGCAGGCTTGTTTTCTGCTGCTCCAGAGACTGGAACACGGAGCAATGGGTGCAAGCTCCAGGAACAGAGATTCCACCTCAACATGAGGAGGAACTTTTTGACAGTCAGAGCCGTTCGGCAGTGGAACACACTCCCTCGGAGCGTGGTGGGGTCTCCTTCCTTGGAGGTCTTTAAACAGAGGCTGGATGGCCATCTGTCGGGGATGCTTTGATCAAGATTTCCTGCGTGGCAGGGGGGTTGGACTGGATGGCCCTCGTGGTCTCTTCCAACTCTGCAATTCTATGATTCTATGTATTCTTTGGTAGATTCTGATTCTAGTTCCAAGTTCAACAAAGTTTTCTATAATTTTGAGATTTTTATTTCTTTGTATTCTAATAAAATCTTATCTAGTTCCATGTATTGATAATCTATTCCAATTAGGTTATCATCCATCTTGTATCTCTCCAGTAACTGTCTGTATTGGAACCGGTTACAGTCTATCTGATCTTTAATTCTTCTACTGTTTTTAATCTTACCACACCAGCTTGCATTTTAGTCAAATCTTTGTGTGTCAGCCATTTTCCTCTATTTAACATTTCCGTTCTCCTGAAAGCTTCTTGGGGTGAAACCCATAATGGCAATTTTAAAGTATAGCGCTTTTTTTTTTTACCTCATTCCAAACATACAACATTGATTTCCTGAAGATGTGGTTTTTAAACTTTTTATCTATCTTATCTTTCCCATACCAAAGACATGCATGGAAACCAAATTTTATATCCACTTCTTCTAACGTTAGCATGTTATCATTGTTTAATACGAACCATTCATGTAGCCAAACTAAGACTGATGAGTTGTAATATAATCTTAGATATGGTAGTCTGAGGCCCCCTTATTCTTCTCTTCCTGTAGCACCTTCCATCTAATCCTCGGTTTTTTACTTGCCCATATAAACTTTGATACGGCTCTGTCCCATGATGTGAATAGTTCCCTATTATATAGAACTGGAAGGTTTTGAAATAGGAACAGCATCTTTGGTAGTATCACCATCTTCACAGCCGAAATTCTCCCCACGATTGACAAGCTTAATTTTTCCCATCTCTCTATATCTTTCTTTATCTCTTTCCATATTCTGTTGTAATTGTTTTCTATTAAATCAAGATTGTTATCATTATTCCTAAATACCTTGTTCTCCTTTGAATCTTATAACTCGTTACACTAGTTAGCTCTTCTTCCTCCTTTTTAGATAAGTTTTTTATTAGGAATATCATCTTTTCTTTATTTTTACTCCTGATATCTCCCCAAACTCCCACAACTTTTCCTGCAATTTTCCAATTGATTTTCCTGGATCCTCTAATGTTAAAGAAACATTGTCTGCAAAAGCCGGTATTTTATACTCTTGTTTCTTTATCTGAACACCAGTTATTTCTTTTTCCTCTCTAATGTTTCTACATAGTATCTCCAAGCTCATTATAAAAAGTAGCGGTGACAAAGGACACCCTTGTCTTACTCCCTTTTCTATTTTTATCTCTGAGGTCTTATGTCCATTAATTATAATGTGAGCAGTTTGCTTCTTATAAAATGCTTTTACTCCTTGTATAAAGTTCTCCCCTAGCTCTCTCCATTACTGCCACCATATATTCCCACATCACGCCGTCAAATGCCTTTTTGGCATCCAGGAATAGCATGGCCAGTTTTTTTTTTCGGGATGCATTTCTCCATATTCTATAATATTTAATATTCTCCTAATATTATTTCTCATATGTCTACCTGGAAGGAACCCCGTTTGATCTTGGTTTACCCATTCATTCAGTATCTTCTTCAACCTCTCCGCCAAGATTGTCACAAATAGTTTGTAATTCGTATTCAGCAGAGAGACTGGTCTGTAGTTTTTCATCTCTTCTGAGTCCTTCTTTTCCTTCAATTTTAAGACAATATTCACGTTGGACCAAGACAAAAATATATCCCCTCCTGTCATTATTTTATTAAACAAGTTGCACAACAGTATCTTTAACTGATCTCCAAAAATCTTATAGTAACTGGACGAAAAACCACCCGGGCCTGGAGTCTTACCGGGCTTCAATGATTTAATTGCCTGTTCAGCCTCTGTGATAGTAATCCTTTTATTTAACTCTTCTCTCTGTTGTAAATTTATTTTAGGGATATTCTGTTCATCTATATTTTCCTATCCTTTCTTTCATTGTATGAGCCAGTTGTGTTTCTTTGAAAAGAGCTGTATAGAATTCTCCAAAACATCTTCTAATTTCTTTGTCATTTGTCACTAGACTATTCTTATCCTTTATTTTCAGTAGCAGTTGTTTCTCCTGAGCTTTTCTCAGTCTATAAGCTAACCAACTTCCCATTTTATTACTTTGCTCGTAATATCTTTGTTTCATGAATCTTATCTTCTTCTCTATTTCTTGTGTTGTATCCATTTTCATCTGGTTTGGTAAGATTTTTAATTCATTAATCACCTTTATATTTGTTGGATCATTTCTCAATTCCATTTCCTTCTGTCTTGCACTGTCTTGTATTTTTTGCATTTTCCCCTTATTCTCATTTCTCTCACAATTTATCTGTATTAATACTCCTCTAATAACAATCTTGCTCGCTTCCCACACACTCTGTATTGTGACTTCTTTATTTTCATTAAAGTAATTTCTTAATGCCTCCCTAACTCTTTCCTGTGTACTCTCGTCCTGTAATAAAGTTTCAATCTCCAATTAGAACTTTTTCTCTTATTCTACATCTTTAGACTTATCATATTATGATCAGAGATTAATCTTGGGAGTATTTCCATTGATTCTATATAACTCATCATGTTTCTTGATAATATGAACATGTCAATATGTGAGAGAGAATTGTGCCTATCAGAAAAGAATGTATATTCTCTACTGTGCTTGTATAAATGTCTCCATATGTCTAACATAGAAAGATTCTCCATAAACTCAAAAAAGGACCTAGGCAGCTTTCCTTGTTTATCTTTTATACCCTTCCCCGATGCTCTATCTTTAAGTGGATCCAATATTCCATTCCAATCCCCAAGACAAATTATATTGTCATACACCTTCTCTAATACTACCGCCAATAAATCTTTGTAGGATTTGAATTTGTTTTCTGAGGGGGCATATATTCCCCAAACTAAAGTTCTTTTCTCCATGATATTTAATTCAACTCCGAGATACCCTTCTTGAGAATCTTTTATTGATTCTTTCGCATTCAATTCTCTTTTAACATAGATCACAATCCCTCTTTTTTTCTTATCAATTGAGTTTATGAATTCTTGACCTAATTTTCCATTTCTTAACAGGTTTTGATTTTTTCCTTTTATATGCATCTCTTGAATGCATATTAAATCTGCTTTAGTTCTTTCTAAATGGTGAAATACTTGATTCCTTTTGTGTGGTGAGTTCATTCCTTTCACATTCCATGATACTATTTTAACCACCATAATTTATTAACTTTAATTTTTAAATTGATTATATTTATTACGTTCTTCTTATTCACTCAATCTGACTCTGTTCCTTCTTTTTCTGACTATAACCACCAAGCTCAAATTATTTCTCAGTTACACCATTCAGGACAATATTTCAAATAATTCAAATATATTAATTTTAAACCCTCTAATTCATTCCAATATAGTTTTGATAGTACGTCAATAACATTTCACTGATAGGAGGTAAAGCCAAATATATTAATACATTCCAAATTCAAAACTTCACTCTCTGCCTCTATAGTTTCCAGCTGGTACGATATTATGTCAATATCATACTCTTTCTGCTCTCCTGCTCCACTCCTTCGCTCCACTCTCCCCACGCTGTCTGTTCTCCTTCATACCTCTCGTTCCACTCTACTCCACTCCTCCGATCTCTTCCCCTTCACTCTGCTCTGTTCCAATCCGCTCCCTGCTCTGATCTCTTCCATTCCACTCTAGTCCACTCCTGATCTTCAATTTAGTCCTGGGCTGTACTGTATACACTCACACACTGACGCCGACTTGCCCAGTGGCTCAGCAACTCAATTCGTTTATTTCCCCCAAAGATTTCTCTCAAACAGGTTAGTTCAATTCTCTTCTGTTGTGTTTTTCAAGGAGTGCAAAATCAATCCTCGGTTTCCCAAACTGCATAGAAGTAATCGTGAAAGGTCTTCCCAGTTCCATAACCAGTTGCTTATCAACCACTTACATTAATTATTTTAAAAGTCAGTGGAGTTGTTTTTCCCCTTCCAGAGATAACTCGAGAGGCTCCCAGACAGGGGCGTTGAAGGCTTACGACCTACTCCGAGCCACCCTCTACCTCACCCCTAAAAAGGGAGAAGGGAGGAGGAACAAACCCCATTGCTTGATCCAAGCAAGGCCACTCAGGTCCCTCTTATACAAGAAGAAACTCTTTCTGGTTTTGTTGTAAAATTTACCAGAAAAATCCCCTGGTTGGTGACTACAGGTTCTCCCACAGAGCTACTTGCAGCCGCTCACAACTCCGTCACTGACCGGAAGTCATGTTTCAGTATTCTTTTTGACCAATGACATACAGAGGGTAGACAAACGGTAAGTCCAGTGAAATTTATTAAGTTTAGCTGGGTGATTAACAATGCAATTCTGCACATGTCTATTCAAAAGTATACCCCATGATTTCAGTAAAGCTTAATCCAAGGTGCTCCAAAAAAACGATACAAGGACTCCCTGAAAGAACATCTCAGGCTCAGCCAAACTGATCACCAACAATGGTCCACCCTGGCCTCACATTGGGAGGCATGGAGATGCACTATCCACAATGCTGCAGATTTATTTGAGAACTCACGCCGAACAAGTCTTGAAGAGAAACGACAACGCAGAAAGAATCACAACCCAGAAACATCACCCAAGGAGACCTTCTGCTGTGCTTTCTGCAACCGGACTTGTTTATCTCAGATTGGCCTTTTTAGTCATTAGCACGCTTGCAGAAAGCGTGAGATGAGTCCTTCCTAAATCTTCGTTTGCGAAGAAAAGCCAGAGAGAGAGAGAGAGATTCCAAGGTAAGTGGGTATAGGTTGGCAACCTTCTTTTCATTGATCTTATCAGAAGCCCGTGGCAGCTCCTCCCTTCCCTCTCAACTGAAGGATGTATCCTACAGAATGACAGTGAAGGCCTGCACTGCAAGACCTCCCACAGGGAAGGGACTGCTAGGCAGGTTTTTCCTGATATCAACATTGCTTCTCAATGAACACATCAGCCAACACTGTAGAAATAACCTCTATTTTTATAAAGGCTAACTGGACACTATGCTAAATGTGTAACACTGGAGTTGTCAAACAACCAGATGGTGCTTTAAAGACCATGTGACTGAAGCTGAACCACCTTGTTTGCCCCTTTATCCCAAAGCTTTTTAAAAAACCTCACACAAATGCATATCTAACAAATATATTTTTAATGAGATACAGTAATAGTCTTTTGGCTGGGTTCTTGTACATATCATGGCTGTCGTCTGCTCTGCTACCTGTGAGCGCTTTAAAACATCCCCTCCATTTTCACTGCCCAGGTAAGTTATTGCTATTATTTTCCCCTTTAATTATGTCTATTTAGTGTTTTTGCCTTGCTGTCCTGCACTGCTGCTTGGAAACAGCAGGAATGATTGATGTCACAAGTTCTTCCACCCCTCCCCTACCAACATTTTCAATGCAGACATACAAAGCTCCACCAGTTTATGGGGTCATTTTTTATTGCTGTTTTTACAGATAACTTGCATTCACAGCTCCAGAAATATAAAATGACCCCCCAGGGGAATTATTTTAATTGCTAATAAGGTGAATATTAGAGGGAAAGAAGGTTGGCAAACTGGTTCTGCAGGCAAAAGTCATTCTCACTAAAATAAATTGCAATACTAAGAAGTTACTATAAACTAATATGTATGCTGCATGGAAACAGCAGGGTGTTTTTTAAAAGTCTGAAAGGACTGGGATAAAAAAGCATAAATACTGCAAGAATAATTGTTTGAGAAATGTACCATTTACACGTGTGAGTCAGAGATTAAAATGGGGAAAAACTTAATATACACTGGACCATGGGCCATCTTCCTTGCAAACGAACATGCTATCCAAAATTCTTATAGTCACCATTGTCGTACAAATTCCTAATTCAGACGTACTATTTAATTGCAGCATTTACACAGGAGGAGAATTTACACAGGACCATTGTCTTCTCTAGGTCACTCTCACCCACACAGTTATGCACAGTGTCCCCAAATTTCAATCATTTACCATTTATATTTTGTCCTAAGCAAAAAAAGGATCCCCAGCTAATGCGACCTACTGTGGTAAAAAAAGAAAGAAAGGAGTTGTTCCGTTTGGATTAATAATTTTTGCTTGACATAACCAGAGCTAAAATAAAGCTTGGGAGCAGCTGAGACTTCAAAGATAGAGAGTTCCTGGATAGACCAATATTCTTCAATATTTCTTTGGATTACCAGAGGGGTTGCACTACAGTTCCTAAGATGTTGCCTTGCAAATATTTTGGACTATAGCTCCATGCATTCCTGATTATTATTCATGCTGATGGGAACTGAAATCCAAAACATCTGAAAGGCATTTGGGAAGGCTAGGATAACACAGATTGGGATAGATCAGGATGGACAACTTGTTGGCTACTAGTAGATTTGGATCTACAACTCACATCGGCCCCAGCCTGGTCAATGGAGAGGGTTTATGAAAGTTGCAGAGTTTATAAAAGGGCCACAAGCTGTCTAGTCATGTGCTAGATCAAGCAAGCATTCTGGTCTGTATCAAGCACTTTTACATGAAAATAGAGTTATGTTAGGACACTTTGAAAATGTTCTGCACATAGCTATTAGGACCATCAGGTGAAACATTAACTGATCAAAAATGTAAGAAGCAGAAAGGGTTTGCACAAAACTCTTTCCCAGAGTGTTCACCATCCAATGTTATGAGTGGTAAAATAAATGAAATGTCCTCATTGCAGCTTCACCCCAAAACCAAGCGCAAGGCAAAAGCCGTAACATAGAGCTCGACCAAGACTTTTTGTCAAGGTTGGCAGAGTATGTAAACTGGCAAAACCTATCTAGCTTAACCATAATAATTTTGCACACTGCAAATGGAGGGGGTTGGAGATGACCCATAACCAGGCCAGTGGCGGCACAGAGAGGCCAATCCTCACGTGGTGATATTATCAGGGAGAGGGGTGATATCAGCCATAGTGACGCCATAGATCCAGGCTGTAATGTACTAAGTCCAGAAGCAGCTTTCAGAAGAAGCATTCAATTGGCATCCTGCTTTCTTTTGCTGGAAAGAACCTACCCACTGGTAAGCCCCCCTGTTAGATTTTCCCCAAGATCCTTCCTGAACATACTTAAGGTTTGTTGGATAAGCATGCCTGTTTATCAAGCCAAAATACAAACAAGCTGTCTGCTCTCCAACACAACCCTTTCACTCTTTGTGAGTAAACTAGGAAGTCTCTAATTCACTGTATTTTCTCATTTTGTCTCACTTGGTAAATTCTGGTTACAAGCTTCAGAAAAAGCCAGAATATGAAACCTAGGTTTAAAGACAGATTAACACCCTGACTTGTTCTGAAGCTGGTAACCAGTTTCAAATTCAGACATAATGGGAAACTGTCGGTCAGAGGTTTCTGATATGGTCCTGCTCATGCAACAAAGGGGTTGCATATACAGGCAAAAGGCATATAAAAACAGACATAATCATGCTAACTGGGCCTTAAAATAAACTTACCTCCACATGCATACATTTGATCTCTCTTGTCCATGCAATGCAAATCATCTAGGGCAGCAAAGTGAGCTTCAATAACAAAGCAATATTACTTCTATACTGTTGGCACCAAGAACCACTAATTACAGCTCATTTTCTGTCAGTTTGGGTAAAAGATACAACACAACAGAGGCGAAATGGATGAACAATCCATGATTAGAACTACTAGTTTGTTACTGCCACTAGAAAGGTCTATGGCTGTGTATTTTCAGTATATGTATGAAGTGTTTATTTAGAATTATGGATGATACAGAGTATAACATTTGTTCTGTTCCAGACCTGGGTGTATATTCAGGCCTTACCAAGAGTTATTCTGATGCAGAACACTGAGACATTACTGTTATAGCATAAGCTTTACTGTTGGTAAATGATGAGGCAGAGGGCACACAGCAAAGAAGCATTTCACCCTTCTTCTGATGAGTCCAGCATCCTCTTACAGCCAGTGGTAGAACTCCCCCCTCCCCCAAACAAATTATATCCAGAGTGTCTCTACCCAACATTCACCATCACTGGAGAACAACTTCATCATGAGCTATATGGGGCACCTGGATGGGGGTGCACCCACCCCTAGGCCAATGGAAGATGGACTCCCAAAGGTTATATAGCAGTGAAGCAAACCAAGAAAATCAAAGTCCAGAAGCATGACCCACTTTCCCCTTCTATAAGACCTGTACAAGCAGGTTAACCACAGAGGAAAATTCACTCCTTCAATCCGTTCTTCATATCTTTTCCCAGCCTCAAACTGCTAACACAAAGTATCAAACAAGGTGCCTATGCTACAAATGGACACTTTCTTTACACTGGTCAACCATTAACGTTTGGCCATGATGACAATACAGGCTCCAAAATCCATCAGCCTGACAGGCTGAGGACCAACTCACTACAAAAGCCTTCCAAACAGAGGAAGTTCCTGATTCTCTTTCCCTCCTCCATGTAAATGTCTAATGGTATATTTTTAACACTATCGGGGGAAAGGGTGCTCTGATTTTTAAACCACTGCATCCTTTATGACTTTGTGTGAAGTTCAAGCACTGAGTCCCTCGAAGCCAGCAATTTCAAGCTTTTTACAACAATAACCTCATTTTAGTGACATGGGTCTAATAGCCCATCTCATATTCAAAACAGTGGAGTCCCCATGGCAACACTGTATCAGTTAATTAGGTGGTTATATTACTCTCTGAAACCATGGTATTATTTTAGATAATCCAAAGTAGCTTTCAGTTACCATGTGACACAAAACTGATGTCTCCTTCTCAACAAAATATGTGCTACCTGCACCATAATGCATTACTACTTTATTTCTATTGCCTAGGCACAAGACTTTTTCAATGTTTACAGCACTGTTAGTATAATCCCATCAATCCAATGAGGTAAAAACACTAGGTAATTGGTTTTAAAAGTAGCAAACACAATATGATACAGCATGTAGCTAGGTGCAAAGTCTGAAGCAATAGGCTAACATCTGCAAATATTTAACTACAGGAGAGTTACTTTGCTTACAGTCCTATGTTCACAAAGCAACAGCCTTTGTTTACTAGTTTCATCAAAAGTTCTTCTGGCTATTTAATCCTGGTCTTTTCTGGATCCCCCTTGCAACCTGGAGTTGTTGAAACAAATTCAGTTTGCATTAATTCCTGGTGGCAGTTTTGTAACCTAAGAGATTACTATTGCATTAAACGTAGTGCATGGAGACCATCGGGAACTTTTGCATGCCCTTTCATAAGGCAAAGAGAGAGAGTGTTGTCCTTCTTGAGGACAGAACTATATGTGTCCCTAATTTATTTATTTAGGTATTTATACGCCACTCTTCAGCCACAAAGGCTCTCAGAGCAGCTTACAAGTTGTTAAGCAACAGCGCTTTACACATCTACACCACATTAAGCAGTTTCCGATGTGTGTTAGCTAATTGCCCCCATAAGCAAGGTACTCATTTTACTGACCTTCAGAAGGATGGAAGGCTGAATGAACCTTAGAGCCCTTGGGGATCAAACCTGCAATGCTGTGGCTGCAGCACTGGCCTTTAATCACTGTACCACCAAGGCTCCCTAGCCCTTCAAACTACTGCCCTCAGATGTGGCAGGGCATGTTATGCCGACACCAACATTTAAGCAAAGACCCAATGGGCAGTCCAGTCAGCTTCTTTATGTGGAATGTTGAAGGGGGCACCAACTGTTGTTTGCCTTAGTAACCAAATGTTTTGGTTGGCCCAAATAGCTACTGATCCAATTGCAATGGGAATGCTGGCAGTCATTCATCACATGGATTCAGAGGATGGTTCCAGTCATGATGGAGACCACCAGGTAGACATTTTCATGGGCATGCTAATAAACGAACTATGACAGGCAAACCTTAATAAAATCAGAAACATCATATCATTATTTAGCTTACAAAAAAGTCTAACTTCTTTTTCCACTACCCCTTAAAAAAAACACTTACACAGCATGACTGATGTCATTAAGTCGGTTGCTCTCCTCCTCAAGTTCTGAGCTGCAAGGCTCACATCGCTTCCAACCGTCTTCTGTTTTAATCCACCTCCACCCTGGAGACCGCCAGTCCTGGCCTAAAAAAGGCATGGTTTCCTTAAGCAAGAAATGATCAATAAATTTTTATCAGTTTTACCATTATGGCAATAAAATGTTCTTTAACATGTATCACTTCAAGAACTTTTGTTACAAAAAAGGAAGACTAAGATGAGACGTGGTCACAAAGATAAAATTTATCAATGGCTACTGGCTAACTGAACCTTCAGTTACAAGAAGATGTGAGACATAAGAAACAAAACACTATAGCACACATCTCTCCAGTACTGGCTCTAGAGCACAGGCTACACAGCGCACATAAAGGTTGCAAAATCAAAATAGTTTCATCTGGATTAATGTTTCTCTAGCACTTCATTCATAATCTCCTTGTTATAGTCAGGGTATTTACTGAGAAGCAAACTGAAAAATTATTCTGTCATTTCAAGGCCTGCCTATAGGAGAAGCTGGGATACTGACTTCTTTCAAGGACAGTTCAAAAGAAAGAATTGGCAGTTATCAGAGAAGAATCATAAGGATGCTATCATCTCTCTCTCTCCTCCTCTTCCTCCTCCCTCTCCAAAGCACCAGTCTTAGTTGTTACGGACATTCAAACTGACTCCAAATTATGATGACCCTATCACAGAGTTTCCTTGGCAAGATTTATTCAGAGGTAGTTTGCCTTCCTTTAAGGCTGAGCAAGTTACTTGCTCAAGGTCAGCTAGTAGGTTTCTGTGGCTGAGCAGGGATTCGAACCTGGTCACCCGGAGTCCTAGTTCCACACTAAAAATATTAACCATGCTGGTACTCCATGTCTATTACTCTGAAATTTCTTCTCTATCTTTTTACTTTCCTTTCAGGATCATAACTCCTGCCTACCTTCCTAACCTTCGGTCACATGTGAAGAGATCTGTCAAAGCACTTTGAAGGCCAAGACATATCTTCCCAATCCTAGTGAGTGCTACCATAAGCGTTTACTTATGAAAGCAACAGCAATTATATCCTTGATATTGTGGGTAATAACACATAAAAGACATTTGAATGATCACACCACAGATACTCTTCTGGAACTTCTTGCTGTTTTCCAAAGAAGATACAAGAGCACAAAAACAGTTTCCAAAACCTACCATAACTCACCAAACAGAACTTTAAAACCTATCATTTTAACTGTAAGGATTCCTTCCACATGTGACAAAAGATGGGGTGACAGATTAGAAACATGCTAAATTGGGTATAATTTAATTGAAATGCCACAGTGTCCAAAGTAAAGCCTGCAAGAAGTCAGAAATTAAAGTTACAGTGGGCCCTCAGAATCCACTGGGCTTTGATTCCAGGAACACACACACGCTTACCAAAATCCATTATATATAATGAGATAGCAAAATGGTATCCCTTATATAAAATGGCAAAATTAAGGTTTGCTTCTTAGAAACTTTTTTGGGGGTGGGAGTCATGGATGGTGGAATCTGTGGGTGACAAATCCATGGATAGAGATGTCTAACTGTAATATCAAGAAGACTCTAGCAGCCCTAACTGATCAGACCAATAAACTATCTAGTCCTGTGTCATCCCGTGTCTCCCCAGTGGTCAGCCGGATAGTTAAAGGAAGTATGTCAACAGGATGTGAGGGCAACAACCCTCTTCCTCTATTATTCCCTAGGACAGTAGTTCTCAATCTTGGATCCTGTAGATGTTTTGGACATCTAGAGAACTCCTCACTACTTGTCAAGTTGGCTGGGGCTTCTGGAAGGTGAAGTCCAAAATATGTGAAGGCCAAATATTGAAAACTGTTGCCTTAGTTTGTGGTACTCCGTGGCATGCTATCACTAACACTGAAGACAGCATATTGCCATCATAAAGAGTAGCCACTGACAACCTTATTTTCCTTATCATCACTTTTAATGCCATCTAAGCTGGTGACCCTCACATCTTGTGTGAGAAAATCCCATAATTTAACTATAGGCTGTCTATAAAACTCTTAGGTATGTTGCCTTTCCCAGTGTGCTGATTGGCTGCTCAGGAAACACACCCAACCAATCACCCCCCCACATGCAAATTCCCTCTCCACCTCACAATCCACTCCTGCCACACAACCTGTGCCCCAGATTGGGACCCAGACAGTCAACTGGCAGCGGTGGCAGGACACCACTGCTGCCTCTACAACAAAACCCAGACAACTGGTGACAGCAGGCTGCTTGCGACGGGACCCAGGCAGCTGCAGCAAGGCAACAGAGCGAGTCACCCTCAGCAATTCCAGGAAAAATAGGGAATGCTGAGAAGTGAGAGGAGGAATTTAAAAATCCACCAGCCTACCTTACACTGTTGTGAGGTCTACCAGGCGTATTTTGGGGAGCTTTTTAATGGTATATGTTATGCCATTATTACTCAACCATTGCATCTATATCCTTGATTTATTCTGCATGTTAGAGAAATAACTTTTGTACACACTTATTAATCAAAATAAATCAATTAGCAGCATCAAAGTTGCTTATCTTAAGATCTTTTTACACAGACAGATCATGCACACTAACCCCTTAACAGTACAACTGCAACTGTTGCTTGTAAACATGTAGCTACAGTTCAACTGCAACTGTTGCTTGTAAACATGTAGCTACACAAACTTGCTTTCATTACACCTAAGAGGAAAACACAGTTATTGCTGCTGCTGTTAGTTGCAGTACTAGTAACTTATATCCTGCCTTTTCATCAGCGCTGGGACTCATGATGGCTTACTCTCACCACACACTACTTCACACATGCCACCACACTCAAGTGTCAAGAACGCCAGCCTTTATGGGCCAGTTCTGGACTGGCACCTTTATACTGCAAGTTGCACAATATGTTTATTTCATTTGCAGAACACCAACAACACCCAAGTGAAGCCTATAAAAATACAGGGGCTAAAATTGACAACTGTAACATATGGTTAAACTCTGATCTATTTTTGCTTGTCTTTAAAAGACAGCAGAAGTCAAGTAAAATGAGACTTCACTGACAAAAGAAAATTAACCAATGACCTTAGCCTCTCCTGTTTCAGGATACATTCTCCAAAGCAAGAGAAGAATGGAAAAAAGACAAACAATCTCCTAGTTTTGGTCTACAATATGTCTGATTATTATTATTCCTTTTCTTTAGCTCCCTCTCCAAATCTGTAACCTGGTTTATCCCCTATCACTCACCTTTAAGGAAAGGTGATCAGTGCCAGCTGTGGCTACGTTCTTGCGCTGAGCTTTTATGTACCTCTTCTTTAAATGAACTCTGTTTGTGCAGTTATTTAAGTTTTATCACCTAGTCATGTAAATACTAGGTTATTTATTACATGTATATCTGCCCTTTCCTCCAAGGAACTCAAGGTGGCATAGGGTGCCCCAACAATGAGATCAATGCTCTTGTACACAGCAGCATCACCATATATGGCATTTTACAGGTAAACCGGCTTACTTAAGTTTAGAGTACAGCAGCTTACCCTGCCAAGAAGGTGAAGGTGAGAGAATATGACTGGACTACAGTCAACCACTGTACATACAGCCTGAATGGGAACTTGAACCAAGGTTGCCCAAGTCCAACATTCCAACTATGACATCAACAGTCCAGTATACAGTAGCATCACCATATAAGGCACTTGAAAAGTAGGTAAGTATACTTTCCCTCTCCACCTCAATCCACTCCTGCCATACTTAGATTTATAACACAGCAAGTTAAACAATATTACCACATATGGCACTTTACAAAGAGTCATAGTAAGCATAAGCATGATATAAGCTTGCAATCAATATCAAAGAGGAGAACACAATGAAAGGGACACTTAACATTGGTAACAGTGGGCCTTCCTATCTGGTTCATTTCTCCCCCGTCCCCTGCAGATAGGGCAAAACAAAGATGCTCAAGCCCCATATCAATGGTGGCCTGTGCACACACCTGAGCGCTGATGCACCTGTATGCACACACCACCATTGAATAATATGGAACATGGCCATATGCAGACGCACCAATCCATGGATGGCTAGCCCTCCGATATGGCAGGCCTGCTGTATATATTTTACATTTTCAATGGTACATCCACACTACTCTTAGCTAACAGAAGAGTACAGGCACATTTCAGTTAACAAAGCCTCCAAGAGTGAAGCTCCTTTTTATTTCTTCCTTATTCTCTTCCTAGCAGGACTTTTTTAAGCATCATCAACACTGAAAAGCTGCTGAAGGTCTGGAAAAATGCAGGCTTCCACTGTTAATTGCAGCACATGTCTGCAGTAAGCAATATAGCAAGCCTGAGCTGGGAAAGAATGGGGTTCTACTGTAGCTGATCCTACTGCAGCTGTGTCTACCTGCCTACAAGAGGCAAACTAAACAGCAGCTGCCTCCAGAATTCCCTACTGAGCAAAACAGAGAAAAGGGGAGAGCAGATTAAGCTTGTCTCATCAGCTCCCCCTCCCCTGTTTGTTAATAAAGCATAGGTCTATAAGTTTGGTCACCAAAATGGAAATCAAAATGGCAAAGTGGCGGCTGGTGAAAGGGGGGGGGAAATCATCCTTGGATGAATTTTTGAAGACCCTTTCAGTGGTCTCTAGAAGATTCAAAATATTTTTATTTATGCAAGCCTTACCTGAGCTGGTTGTTTGATTTCACATATGCATATTGTTAGTTCTGAATAAAAAGTTTGCTGAAACAATTCAATTGCTTTTCTTTATTTGTGGTGTAGGAGGAGAAACTATTCCTTTTTTTTTTATCAAGAAGTAATGCCTAGAAACACCTCTACTTTGTTAACCAAGGTATAACTGTATTAACATCTTTAGTTTACAACAGAAGAAAAAAAATACAGTATACAGCTTGGCTATCGGAATATGGTACAGTGGGACCTTGGGTATCCACTAGATTTTGGTTCCAGGACCCACTGTGGATACCAAAATCCTTAGGTACACAAGTCCCATGATATACAATGGCATAGTAAAATGGCACCCCTTATATAAAATGGCAAAATCAAGGTTTGCTCCTTGGAATTATTATTTTTAATATTTGCAAGACATGGATGGTGCAATCTGTGGGTACAGAATCCGTGGATACTGAGGGCCGTCTAACTCAAACTCCTCCTCAAGCACAGAACATTCTCACTCTATCCTACTTCACAAGCTGGTTCCAAGAACTAAGAAATTGGGGAGAAGGTACCCTGAACTATGTCTGAAGCTCTTTTCTGAAAAAGCAAGATGGTTAAAAGGGAGAATAGGGGTGTCATAAGAAAGACAAGAATATTCAGAATAAAGGAGAGGAGGAAAATAAATACTGCTAAATAATATACTGTACTCATTCCCCTCCCCCCATAGGATTGAGGGTCACAATCCTCTGCACATTACTTAGAAGCAAGTCCCACTGAATCCAGGATTTACTTCTGAGTACACACACACAAGACTGGCCCTATTTAAAAAAAACAAAAAAACGGGGGGAGTCTCTGACCATTATGAGAAAAAGACTCTACCCTGAGAAAGGGTTGGTGGTGTTAGGTGAGTCTCTCTCAGTTCACTGGGGGGCTGCTCACTTGGGGGGGTTGCAACCCATTTACAACAATGCTTTGGGAAAAGAAATATTGTTAAATAGTATACTCCTTCCCCCCCCTCCATAGGATTGTGGGTCACCATCTTTTGCACCTACTTAGAAGCATGTCCCACTGAATTCAGCACTTACTTCTGAGCAGACACACACACACACACACACACAAGACTGGCCCTACATATATATATATATATATATTCCCAAAAATGGGGGAAAATATCTTTGACCATTATGAGAAAAGGACTCTGCCCCCAGAAAGGGGAGGCATTTTTTAGGTGGGTCTCTCTCAGTTCACTGGGGGGTGGGGGGTGGGGCTGCCCAATGAACCTGGGGCTTACAAGCCATTTGCAGCAATGCTTTGGGAAGGCCAAACCCTGTGTATAAAAGAAGGATTGAATGTCCTATCATCCCCTGACAAATCCCGCCTCACAGAGAACCCAAGATGGCCCCTCCCCTTGTGCAAAGAGTGAGGACACTGGAGGAGGGGGGGGAGAGGAGAGGAGAGGCAAGGCTGCCCTTTAACCCCTTAAACCCCCTTTGCTCTTACCTCAAGCAATGAAGGGGAGCCTTTTCCCGCCCAATAAGCCAGACCAGAGTCTTATATCTCCCTCACTCTCCCCAAAGCAGCCCCTTTCTACCACTCCCTCTGCTGCTCCACCCACTCCACCCTACCACCTTCCCTCCTCACCCAAGCCCAGCAGAAGCCCCCCGCCTTCCAAAAGTGATCTTATACTGTTATTGACGGAAGCAAAAAAGACCTTGCAAAACTACAAATCCCAGGGTTCCATAGGGAGGAGCCATGGCAAATAACCCAGTTTCAAACTGGATTATTTGTGTAGGGTGGATTCTCCCTTATTAATCCCAGGCTTCCATAGGAAGGAACCAGGGAAAACAATCCAAATAATCCTGGGATAATCTCCCCCCCTTTCCTCCTCCCTCTGCACCTGCTCCACCCACGCCACCCTACTACCTTCTCTCCTCACCCGAGCCCAGCAGAAGAAGCCGCCCCCAACCTTCCAAAGGTCCTCTTATAGTGTTATTGACGGAAGCCACCGGGAACTTCCCCGTTTTCCCCGCCCCTTTGCCTTTCTCCCATTGGCCAGGCTTGTTGCCACCCTCATCTCAGCCCGGCCATTGGCTGCTGCGGGCATTGTGACGCTCCCGCCTCACGTGACGAGAAAAAACCGCCTGAGCACGTGCCAATGTTTTGGTGAGGAGGGGGGGAGAGGGAGAGCGAGAGAAAGCGCGAGAGGGAGAGGGAGAGGGGAATGGAGTCGGGGGGCGTGGCCTGGCTCAGGGGCGGGGCGTGGAAGACAGGAGGAGGAGGAGAGGGCGGGGCTTCGTTGCTCAACATTCGGAGAGTCCTGAAGGGAGTTTTCATCCTAAACTGGTCCCAGGTTGCGCTTCTATTTTGGGGCGGACGGCGCTAAGCCTATGGACCGGCAGGTGAGCCCCAGTCCTTGGAAGGAGACTGAGGAGCACCGTGCAAAGGAGTAGAGAAGAAGGACGGCTTTGCTGGGGACCCTGAGGGTGACCAATTTTGCAGCCATGAGTTTTAAGGGAGATGTCTGATCCACACTGCACAAATAAAACAGTTTGGAACTGGATTGGTTGCCATGGTTCCTTCCTGTGGAATCCTGGGATTAATAATTGGGAATCCACCCTACACAAATAATACAGTTATCCCTTCATATTCATTGGGGGTTGGTTCCAGGACCACCACCACCCCTGTGGATACCAAAACCGTGAATACTCAAGTCCCATTAGATGCAATGGCATAGAAAAATAGTGTCCCTTATATAAGATGGCCAAATCAAGGTTTACTTTTTGGATTATTTTTTTTTTAAAGAATATTTTCAAGCTGCAAATACTTAAGTCTGTGAATACCAAATCCGTGAATACGGAGGGACAACTGTAATACACTTTGAAACTGGATTGTTTACCATGGTTCCTTCCTATGGATTCCTGGGATTTGTAGTTTTGCAAGGTCTTTAGCCTTCTCCACCAAAGAGTGCTGGTGCCTCACCAAACTACAGTCATCCCTCCATAGCCACGGATTTGGTATCCACAGATTTAAGTATCCACAGCTTGGAAATATTATTTTAAAAAATAATACTGTTGTCCCTCCATATTCATAGATTTGGTATCCATGGATTTAAGTATTCACAGTTTGAAAATGTTCTTTAAAAAATAATAATCCTAAAAGCAAACCTTGATTTTGCCATCTTATATAAGCGACACCATTTTGCTATGCCATTACATATAATGGACTTCAGTATTTGGGTATGCACGGGGTGTGTGTGTCCTGGAACCAAACCCCAGCAAATATGAAGGGACAACTGTACAGACGCCAGGATTCCATAGGAAGGAACCATGCAAATAATCCAGTTTCAACCTGGATTATTTCTTTAGTGTGGATGCCCCCTAGTTGTTTTAAACTGGGATTGATTTATCCTGGGATTAGTTGTTGTGGCTAAATTGGATATCTTGAAATCCAGAAAACATATTCAGGGGTAGCCGTGCAGCAAAATGCAACAAAATCCACAAAAACAACAAAACGTTTATTAGGTCAACTCCAAATCATAAAATACATCAATCAAGCTTTTGAAACTTCACTGGCTTCTTCTTTGGCCAAAGATGTTAAAAATCATACAGGAAAAGAAAGGTGATGACGTTAGAGTCACAGGCCTGGTGGCAACTCTGTTGTCAGTTACAATGGTAAATTAAGAACTATACAGCATCTAAATGTTTTTCCAGAAGTAACAGTACAGAGGCTCCTTGAAAAATTCAATGTTTTCTACCTAAGAAAGGGAAAGTTAGCTTTACAGAGGACAGGGACAGCTGGATCTCAAGGGAAGTTACTTTTCTGTTGCTAATGAAGTTCAAATGTTGTTACAGTGGGCCCTTGGTGAGTTTTGGTTCCAAGACCCCCCCCCTCCCAGGGGATACCAAAATCCATGGATGTTCAAGTCCCATTATATACAGTGGCATAGTAAAATACTGTAGTGTCTCTTATATAAAATGGCAAAACAAAGGTTTGCTTCTTGGAATTTATTTTTTGGCGAATATTTTCAATCTGTGGATGCCAAATCCAGAGGGCCAACTGTACCTGTCTTTGATTGCCTTTTCTCCCTAGTCCTCACATGGCCAAGAAAGGGACTGCCTCTGCCTGGAGTGTGATCCCGCAATACAGTGACATGTCCGTATCTGCTGATTCGCCAACTGATGATTCAATTATCCATGGTTGGCAATGGCCGGGGGGGGGGGGGGAGGAGAGGGGAGGAAGAATCTCGCCTCCCACGTCCCTTCCCCTGGGAGGGCTCCAGTGACAGCGGCAGGGTGGTGGTGGGTGGGGTTTGCTATTATCCACGGATTTTGTTCTCCACAGTGGGGCTGGGAACCAATCCCCTGCGGATACAGGGGTCCTACTGTACCATCTTCACTGACAATATAGTAACATCTGAGACAAAATGTTTCCAAGGCTGAATCTACACAGACTAAATAATGTGTCCTTACCTCAGTCCCAGTCCTGTTGGAACACACAACGTTCCTCTTCTTCCAATGTGAAAACACTTCTTTCTAATGCCTGAGGGTTTTAAGGCAATTAAAAAAAATAGTAATAATAAAAAACCCCTTCATTTTACTCTGATGTTTTTGTGAAGAACCAGGTTTTTTAAAAAATGTGGTTTGAACCCTGAATTGGGATCATGGTGGAATCAGGGGTAGGGGGTGCAAGGGGGGTTCAGGTTAGTGAGTGGTGAGAATCTTGTGATTCACTGAATGTGTGACATGCACCCATACATCCCCACTGAATGTCCAAAACCCAGGACTTGGTGTCCATTTGGACTTCCAATTATTACTTTAAAATGGCTTGGCAAATAGACAATTAAAATATCCCTGACAGATGACCATCTAACCTCTCCTTAAAAAGAGCCTTCCACTTTCCAAGATAGACCATTGCATTCTGATAGTTCTTATTAGCAGCGCAGTCTTCCTAATGTTTTATCAGAATTTTCTTCCTTCTAATTTGGATCTTTTAGTTTATGTCCTGTCTTCTGAAGCATAAGGGGAAAAGCGTACTTGCTTCTTATTTGAGCAATGTGAGAGGTGAACAATCTACCGCTTTCTGTAAACTTCAGTAAACACATTTAGATTGGATTTCATGTGAATTTTCAAGGTGCACTAAATGTGACTTCCATTTCCTTCATTTTTTCCCCTCACTGAGCTAGTGGTATGTAATTTAACCATTTCAATATAACAATTTAAAGAAAGGTGACAAACGTTGGTGTGAAGTGAGCTTCCCCAAGGAATGCACAGTTGAGGTGCTGCCAAGGAAAGATCAATTCTCTCATAGCCACCCTCCAAACAATGAGTATGGAGCCTAAGATATCTCAGAGTCTGGTAGGTTTGTACAGGAAAAGGCAGTCCACAAGGTATTGTGTGCTTCCTCCATGCATGGTGTTACAGGCCACTTTGTGAACTTTGAATTAAGCTTGGAAACAACCAGGCAACTAGTGCAGATAGCCCAGAATTAGTTCCAGTCAAAAGGTTTGGCTGCTGAATTCTGCTCTAGCTGTTGGGTGTTATAGAGAATACAAAGCAACTTTTCTTCACCACCATGGAAAAAGCCCAGCAATAGGGACAAACACCAGTGTTTGGTTGCATTTGTTCACCCATGCTTTAGTGGTCTATTAATTTGCTCTCAGCTCTGGGGTATTTCATAGAGGCATAGGCCAAATCCACACTATATAAATAATCCAGTTTGAAACCAGATTATTTGCCATGGCTCCTTCCTTTGGAATCCTGCCTTCTCTACCAAAAAGTGCTGGTGCCTCACCAAACTACAAATCCCAGAATTCCATAAGAAGGAGCCATAGCAGTTTCAAACTGGATTATTTGTGTAGTGTGGATTTGGCCATAGTCATTGCTCAGCAGAGCTGAAAAGAGATCTCAGGAACAGTTGTACTAACTTTCTTGACCATTTCAGTGTTCCACCAGGGCTTTAACAGAAGTATCAGTCTTGTTATCTGGAAAACACACAGGGCCATCTACAGACCAATTAGATCCTCTGAAGACAGGCACTCCTGATAGGTCTCCCATATCTGAAAAGATGTTGATAGTGTAAATGTCATCAAGAGATCCGTCCACGAAAAGGGGATGAGATAAAAATTTCTGATCACCCTCTTCTTGTACTATGCCAGGTCCAAAGTATGTTTAGGGTTGACATGTTGGGACCCATCCCCATGGCTGTCATGGTGGCCATGAAGCCCTTAGCCACCCTAGATCTGCAGGCCTTGATATACAGTTGTCCCTTCTTATCCGCTGGGGTTTGGTTCCAGGGCCTCCTGTGGATACAAAAATCCGTGAATACTCAAGTCCCATTATATGCAATGGCATAGCAAAATGGTGTCCCTTATATAAGATGGCAAAATCAAGGTTTGCTTTTTTGATTATTATTTTTTAAAGAATATTTTCAAGCCAAGAATACTTAAATCTGTGGATACCAAATCCATGGATATGGTGGGACAACTGTATCTATGAAAATCTCCCAAGCCAATGCCTTGGGGAAATCATTACCAGACCTGAGTAGAAGCAAGAAAATTGCTGGGCAGCAAGGCAGGTGGTATAGCAAAAGAATCCCTCATCTGTCCCATTCACTCAGCACTAGGTACAAAGCCTAAAGAAGGAGACATTGTCATTTCTGACATCAGCAATGTCCCCTCCTTGACTTTCAGGCTCGCTGAAAAAAAATTACAGTATTCAAAAACCCCTGCGGCCATAACCAAAGACCCAGAAGGGCCTCTAGGAACAGCAAAACACATGTGCATTTATTTATTTATTTATGCCAATTTTGGTGTGTGTGCTGGAGGGCCCTGCATGCTGAAGGGCCAGTCTCAGAGGGACGTGCACAACCTGTGCTTTACCCACCTCTGCTCTACCACTTTTTCCAAGCAGCAGCAAGTACACCCACAGACATCAGTATTCCTTCAGTATGGAAACCCTGGTCTCTTTGAATTGTGGTCCTCATCTATTTGGGGTTTGTATGGGGCAGCCGTACCATTAGGCAGAATGTGATTTTGGGTGCCATTATATAAAGAACAGATTGTAAGTTATTTTTGTACACTTGTGGGATTTTCTGTTTTGTGTGCCAGAGTGTACACCTGGACTTGAAAAGAGGGCTACAGTACTTCTGTTGATATACCTCAGGTAGCAAAATGTCTCGGATTAACTCTGCACTACTTTTTCCAAATCACTATGCATTCCATTTGGCGGCGGGGGGGGGCACAAAGAAATTTGCCTAAAGAACATTAAAAGTAGACTTCAAATTACTTGAATGTCTTCTTTCTGCCCTATATTTATATCTCACATTTTATACAATGTGTTCACTGATGCTAAAGCATTAATTATCACGATTAACCTCTCCCATCAGATTCATTCTTTGGCTTTGGAAGGATGTTCCAATTACATATTGATCAATAGATTCATCACATCTTTTTTGATTTGCACCTTGGCAAGATGTCGTGCAGTTGAGCTGAAATTTGACAGAATAGCTAATGCCAAATTAGAAATCAAGGCCTGCTTTCTTGAATTAATTTGAATTAAAGAGATAATTTCCATTTTACTGAGATTTCTTAAATATTAATGAAACATACATCAGCCATCTTAAGTATCAGGTGTGTGTGTGTGTGCCTTAAATTAATCAATGCCTGTGTGTGTCTATGGGCCAAACTTGACACAACAGTGGCAGGCACAGTTTTGCATGTATAGGTTGCCTGTCGTATCTGCGGGGGATTCTTTCCTGGACTTACTGTTTATAAATGAAAATGCAGGTAATAGCAAACCCTATTAAAATAAAGGACTTCTGGTACAAACATACATAGAGTTGCATTGGAGAACCTAGTGATTCCTAGAGAGGACACCTCTCTAGGCATTTTCCAATGCAACTCTATGGTATGTGTCTTTATTTTTTCAGCTGCGGATAACTAAAACTGTGGGTATTGGCTCCACAGATACAGGGAGCAACCTGTACATTCACTTCCTATATGAATTGGAGGTAGTGTGTGTGCATGTTACTAACAGTAAAAGAAGCACATGAGATAGGGATGCTGAACTTTTCCCTGTAACACATTTTTCTTCCCTTCAGTCAGTTGCTGTAAGTGTTGTTCTCTTTATGGATTACCATCTCAATAGGTTTACCTTGTACTTTATGTGTGTAATGATGGGTTAGCGAACTCCTCACATGTGCTCACACACACACACACGCTTGAGAGGCTGCCACCATGTGATATCAGCTTGGGGGTCCTTCTAGCCTGAGAGCCCCTTCACTGATATTCTGGGGTACAATCTTAGAAACTCCTCTGCCTGGGAATTCCAAGAACTATGTCTCATTTTTTTGTAGCTGCCACCACCTCTTGAATTGCACACCCCTTTATACACAGTCCAAGAGGAGATTATGGGGTACCCTTGGAACTCCCTGCTACTTGCAGAGCTATTACCACACCCTCCGTTCTATCCCAAAGAGGAGAGAAGCTGAGCAAAACAGGCACATGTACGCATCAGTTAAAGAGAAATTAGGGGGGGGGAGCTTATTTATTCAAGCAAAGCTCAGAACATGTCGAATTCTCATGAAGAAGCTCTTCCCTTTCCAGGCATATCTCCGAAGTTACAGAAACAGCAAAGCATTCAGCCAAAGTGGGAAATTAAACATAATTTCCTAATGCAATTTCTAGCTAAAACATTCCCTAATCTACTCACACACTTGTAGTCCATCTGTGAGATTCAGAGAGAGGCTGGAGCTAGTCTATCTATCCCAGAACAGGCTCGACAGCGTTCTCCATCATAAATCCTTTGTTATACCCTCTCCGCCTGAGATGTGATATTGCTTCCATCTCAGCATTCCTTTGTTTCTCTCTGTCTCGCTTTGTCTGGCTCTGAGATGTGATGAGTTCATTTCAAGGCCCCATTGTTCTTCATCTGCAGCAGTCTTTATTACCTTTTCAAATTGCCACTCTGACAGTCCTCATTGGTCAGTCCTGTCTCTGGTGCTGTTCCATCACTGATGACACTGCCCCCTGTAGGTGCAACCCTTTGCAGCTCCCTAAAGTTAACCTTTGTTTACCCGATTGCCGAGCTTACAGATAATGGGAGCCGTAGTCCACCCCATTATCACAGTGTGCCTAATGGTAGCTTTAAAAAAAGACTTGAGATTTTCATTCCATTCTTGAACAGTTTGGGTTCAGGGTGGCTTCTGTTCAGAGCATGGAAACTTAATTTCACAAAGTAATTTGCTACTGTTAAAGAGAACTCTTTACTTTCTGTGAAAGGACAGGCTTCACCAGAGGTACCAGTAGGGGATGAGAGCAGGGCCAGTTTAGGTGTACCGCCAAATCTGCATCTGCAGGGGGGGAGGCTCACTGCCAGAGGAGCCCTTGTCCTAACCTAAAACCGGAGGAGCAAGAGAGCAGCCTGCTGGCCTTTAAAAATCATTTGAAGACAGGAGATGCTGCTTTGCAGGCCCCCCCCACTCCCTCCTCAGGCAGGGATGGGGCAGTAGCATTGAGTTGGAGGCTGCTGGTGGAGACAGAGGGACTTGCTTGCCATGCCTGTATGAGTGGAGGAGGGGAGAGATTCTTCATTTGAGGCACAGAGAATGAGACATGGGAGGTATAACTCACTGGGATGATGATGATGATTATTATTATTATTATTATTATTTTGGGTGCACATGTGCCTTCAAGTTGCCTTTTGGCTTATGGCAACCCCATCTACTCCAAAAATAAAAATGAGATGTGGGTGTTTATTCAGGACACTAAATTCATTGAGAAGTAGTGGTGATATAATTCTTCCATCAGTGGTATGTTCCTCTGCTTAATTAGACAGTGGCTAGTTCATACATGTGCTTCATGAGCTACCTTATGTATTGTTACTCGCAGCATAAACCTAAAGCAAAATCAGCTGTACTAAATAGCATTGTAGTATGAAGTGGACATCTTCTAGACTGTTTTGCAAAGTTGAAAAATGAACACACAGAACTCACACACATCAGTCTTTAGGTAAAGGCTAGAATGTTTCATTTTTTTTTATCATGTCAGCACCTTTTCATTGCACCGGTTACTGAGTTTGGATTATATTTCTCATTTAATATATGTTCAAATAATCTGAAACATTTTTTTTCTCTGCACACATGGAGATATAATTATTACAGTGGCAAAACACTCTCATGTTGTGGTTACTTAATTTTTGTCCTCCTCATCCTTTCCATCCTATCTTAATCACAGAGTCATAGAATCATAGAGTTGGGAGAGACCTCAAAGGCCACCCAGTCCAACCCCCTGCCCTGCAGGAATACAAAATCAAATCATTCCTTACAGATGGCCATCCAGTCTCTGTTTAAAAACCTCCAAAGGTCTCCAATGCCCACCACAGCTGTGCAGCCCAGAAGGATACCATGGTTGATGGTTTTGGAAGCTATTAAGAGATCCAGCCGATCCAACAGAGACATGCTCCCTCATTAAGCTCCCAGCTCCAAGTTTCTTTGGAACTGCATTGTAGATTGTAGATAGCACCAGTGAGAAGGCCCAAGATATTTTGTTCACTCTGCCAAAGGAGAAGATTGCCTCCCCCACTTTTAATACATGGAAGCAAACTGGATTGACAGTTGTATGCTGATGATGGGAGGGAGCCAGTGTAGCATAGTGGTTTGGGTGTTGGACTAGCACTGTGGAGACGAGGGTATGAATCCCTGCTCTGCCATGGAAACCAACTGGGTGACTTTGAGCAAGTCACATTCTCTCAGCCTCAGAGGAGGGAATGGCAACTTCCCTCTGAATAAATCTTGCCAGGAAAACCCCATGATAGGTTTGCTTTAGGGTTACCATAAGTCAGAAACAACTTGAAGATACGCACCAGCAACACCAACTTGTGATGGGAAAGTGTTCTCTGCTGCATAAGAGCAACAGGCTGCTTTAGAGACACAGGGCAGGCTATGTAGCACATGTAGCTCTGTCCTCCAACAAAGGGAAAGAGTTAGGAGGCTGCCACTTTTCCCCTTCATTTGCCACCTGTGGTTGTTGCCTCACTCTACCTAATCATAGAATCATAGAGTTGGAAGAAACCACAAGGGTCATCTAGTCCAACTCCCTGCCATGCTGGAATAAACAATCAAAGCATTCCTGACAGATGTCCATCCAGCCTCTGTTTAAAGACCTCCAAAGAAGGAGACTCCACCACACTCCCAGGCAGCACGTTCCACTGACAAACATCTTTTACTGTCAGGAAGTTCTTCCTAATGTTTAGGTGGAATCTCTTTTCCTGTAGCTTGAGTCCATTTCTGAGTATCCTAGAGCGCAGCTAGATGGGAGAATTTGTTGTGAAAAATAGCGCCTTACTTCCCTATCACTGTCCATTTGTGCCCACGACTCATTCGCAAGCTTGCTAGAATGGAAAATAAGCAATTTTGCAGTTCACACGGAGTGGCATGAAAAAAAATGGTGTCCATGAGTGAGTTGCATCCCGAAAATCTCCCTCCCTCCCCCATTTTAAAAAAACAGATGCAGAAGAGCTACTTTCCGCTTAGAGAAACCTTACCTTTGCTCTGCCACTTGAACTGTTATGCCAGGGCAAAAACAACAAAAACAATGGTGGCTCCAGCATTGCAAGCCCTCTCTTGCAAGCCTGCTCCCTCCGAGGTCCAACCAATCAGGTTTCAGCCTTGCTGTGTGCCCTTTTTCAAACTGGTTGTACAGATGACCTGTTAGGTGCATTTTCGCACCATTTTAAAAAAAGATCGCTTGAAACAGCAAAAGCTGCTATCATGATATATTTGGAGCTTTCAGCCCCCCTCCTTCTGAATATGGTGAACCCCAGCAGAAGCTCATCTAAACTAAAGATATTCTGTCTACATTCTTGCTGGATTTTTTTTGTCATGTAGATGAGCCACTAGTCTCTAGAGCAGCAGAAAACAAGCTTGTTCAAATATTGAAACATGGCTATCATATCACCTCTTAACCTTCTCTTCTCCAGGTTAAACATACCCAGCTCCCTAAGCTGCTCCTCATAGGGCATGGCTTCCAACACCCCCCACCATTTTGGCCCCCTCCTCTGGACCGTTCCAGCTTGTCCATATCCTTCTGAAATTGTGGTACCCAGAACTGGATACAGTATTCCAGGTAAGGTCTTACCAAAGCAGAATAGACTGGCACTATTACTCTCCTCAGTCTAGACACTATACTCCTATGATGCCATCCTTATTTTCCCAATAACTATACTCCATTCCACAGACGGTGGGAAACCTCAGAGAAGGAACTCTGATGAAGAGCTTAGTGAAGTCACAGGCACATTTGGAGACAGGCAGATTTCAAAGTACTCTACTCCCAATCCAGGAAGGACTTTAAAGCCCCCAAACAGCATTTTGAATTGAGCTAAAAAACAGATCACAGGCCAATAGGACAGCTGATGAAGTGCCAGTATGGGGTCTAATTCCTAATTATGTGTGATGGTGTCCTAATTTTATAAAGGGTTGATGAGAGCTGCCATTTGTTTGCTACAGGTACAATGAAAAGGAGATTGTCAGGCAAAACCCTCTTCATTCAAATGTTTAATATGGGGAAATGTTTTCTAAAAGATTAGTACAGACAGTAAAGTTGTATAAACCAGGCTGTAATTCTGTGTAATTATGCAAGGCATCATGTTGTATGTAAATACAAACTACTCAGATTTTCCTTAGTTTATTGAATGATGCATAATTTCGACCAAACAAGTGTTCCACCAAGTGATTTACATTACTGCTGCATTCAGAAACATGCTGCTGTTCCGGACCCACACACCAAAGAATCATAGTGTACAGCAGAGGAAGACAGTTTGTGAATTCTTCGGGCCAGCAAAGATGGATGCAGTTTTGTGGTTATAAATCTTTTAGACGGGAGGATGGATGAAAAGCATTATAAAAGTAGAACATCTAGTCATTCATTCATCCATCAATGGAAAATTTGGCACAGTACTTCTGTTTCTCTGATGAAGTCACTTTACAAAAACATCAGCACGAGTGGTCTGAAAAGCGAGATTGAGGCAAACATATGGACGGAAATGTTCCACTTAGAAAACACAGGCACAGGAGGTAAAGCTTCTTCTTTACTTTCTCAGCCAGCTTGACTTTTTCATTAGTGTTTAATCACAACAACTAAGCACCACTGTTTTTGCCATATGGGAGCACTGCCTGAAATAAATTAAAGGAAGGCTGTGTGGGGAAATCATAATGTAATAGATTCTGGGAGCCCACAAAGCATTCAGTCAAAACACCACCCTTACAAAAGGTTGGGTGAAGTACATGTTGAGGAGGAATGTTCCAAAAATACTAGCCAATTCAGCTTCCAGCAGTTCCATAGGCCAAACTACTGGAACTACCGGGCCATTTGAAACCATATCAGTGTGTGTCTGTGGGTGTTTTAATTTGATGGCAAGCGCAGAGACTTTGGGGGGATTAGTTGGGCTATGAGATGGTGAGTGGGGAATGTCTTCCCTGGCTTCCAAGTTTGGTGTTTTCCTGCCATTGGTAGAAGAGGAGATGAAGCAAACTCAGTAGTGATCTCTAGAGTATGAGAGAGACTTTTGCTTACATACACATACATATGAAGAGAGAGAAAGAGAATCCATGGCTGCCAGAGCCTTCCAGGTCAGGGGTGCAGAGAATCCACTATGAGTTTTATTCTCCATTTGAAAAGAGCTGTCCAAGGTGCTGGACCCATTTTGAAGATAGGATTCAGTGTCTTGGATAGCTCTTCTGAAACAAAACACAGCCCTGACTTGGGACTTTATCTGACACAGCAAATATGGCGTCATAACGATGCCAAATTAATGCAAAAGGGTGCGCATATCATATGATGTCTTTTTGCAATCATGTATCATCCAAAAGGCATTCTATTTTATTGATCGGCCAAGTCGTCAATAGATCTCCCATTGCATTTTTGTGCCAGTATTGCCAGTGTTAAAAACCTCGCACCATTGCACTTATGTGAATATGGCATCAATGGGCAGAACACTTCCAGGTGAGATCGTGAAAACCAGGTAGGGGACATTCTTTTTATGAACCTCCCCAGTTTACTTTGAACTTTTAAAGTGTGTTTTTGTGCTTGTGTGAATGTTTTATGTCTTTGCCTTGTTTTGTTTTTTAAATTTGCCGCACTCACGTCTTCTTGTGAGAATTGGCGAGATCTCAAACCAGAAAGTAAATGGAGTTGCGTTCATGCTCCATTTATGCTGGGGCTGCCTCTCTGACATTGCTGGAGGTAGGCTTGAAAAGGGGGTTCTTTTGCCGGCATAAAAACACCACAAAATATACTGGCAAAAGAACATTGATGGAGGGTGGTCTGATAAAGTCCATAGAAGCCATCTTTCACCGCTGCCATTAATCCCCGAATCTCAGTAGACTGAGACTCATGGGACTCAATGGAGTCACTTTAAGTCTCTTCATCTCTGTACACTGAGATGCATGTGAGGCAAGAGTATGCATGTGTAGGCATTTATCTATATGTGCTGTCCCCAGGTTCTCAAGTCAACACAGAACTCAATCCTGTGCACCCCTGGTCTGTTCTGACCAGCAGTGGCTCTCCTGGGTCTCCGTTGAAGGCCTTTCATATCACTTGCTGCTACCTGACTCTTGTGAGACAAGACAACCAGGCATTCCAACCAGGGCTTGTGTACAAGGAATGTGTTCAACCACTGAACTGAATCTCCTCTCCAGCTCCCCAGCAATAGCATTTAAAAGGCAGGTGTACTAATACATCTGGATTAACTCTCTGTTGCCCCACTTTTTCAGCAGCTTTTAAAATGTCCTAGTTTCTCTCTTCTGCTCCCTCCTCCTTTTCCTTTTAGTTCTCTGCCTATTTCCATTGGTGAAAACTGAGTTCAAAGTGACAATGTGTTTTGCACTCAATTAACTCAATGTGAGGAAGGGAGAAGAGAGTACAGGAAGGGCAGAATCTTAACCTTCCCCATAGAATTAGGCAAAAGCAAGCCGCTGCAGCCACTCCTTCCTTATCTGTTCTTCCTCATTCATATCTTAGGTCATCTGGACCATACTCTGATGTTCCTTGACTACATGTGTCCCAGTTTTCATCACGGAAATGTTGGAGTGTATGTTGATATCATCATTACATTTGTATATTACCTTTCCTTTAAGAAGCTCAGGTGGCGTACATGGTTCCTTCTCCTCCCCATTTGATTTCTGCAACAGTGACTGGCCCAACTTTACCCAGGCCCAGCAGAGGACTGGGCTTTGCCACTGCCAGATATAGGAGAAGTATCCTTCCCAGTGCCCACGCTCTTTCTCACTTTGCAGGGTGAGTCAGAGAGTGCATCCACATGGCACAAATATAGTACTTTGATTCTACTTTAACTGCCATGGCTGTATCCTATGGAATCCTGGGATTTGTAGAATTCTCTGCTAGAGAGCTCTAGTGCTGTACTTCAGGGGAGGTGCAGTCCAACAACCACTGGAGGCCCACAGGGTTCCCCAGCCTTCCACTGTACAATACTAAGCTATCATTATATCTCCTGGTAACTAGAAATCTGGGGTTTTCTGAAATAATTGCATCTAGTCTGAAACAAGGTACTGTATATGTTGGCACATGGATCTCCTGTCTGTTGGTGGCTTCCATGTTGATGGGGCATTGAATCCACTCCAGTTTTTTGTTCAGACTTTAAAGAAACTGTCCAAGGAGGTAAGTACTGTCCCTCCAATAGGTCCAGCTTCTTTACCATTTGGACTACACCCAGAGTGGATTCTCCACTCCACTGACATGGAAGCCACCAGCTGCTGCTGTATATGTGGACACGGAAGTGGTTGGACTTTTTTCCCTGCTGTGGCAAAAGGGTTGATTTGCTGAGGGTGGCTGGAGAAAATTTTAGTATGTCCAGAAAGGCTGCAGCTCCAACTACAGAGTAAATAGGGAATGAGGGAAGGTGGAGAGAGAGAGAGGTAGAGCCTTACCACACTGAGGAAAAGCGGCAAAGCAGCAGGAAAGTTCTGTCGTTCCTGTTGCCTTCATGCATGATGCTGGTGTCCTTCTGGTGTCCTTTCATTCCAGTCCCATGGGGGACTGAGCTAAAACCATGCCTTTTTGCAAATGGGTTTTTCTGGCTAGCAAAAAGGCATGGTTTTACCTTGGTCCCTTATGGGATCGGAAAGAAAAAACAACGACGTCATGCAGGAAGGCAGCAGGAAAGATGGAACCTTCCTGCTGCTTTGCCACTTTTCCTCAGAATGTGTTAAGACTAGACAGGGATGAGGGGAGCTGGAATGATGGAGGTTTAATTATAATGTTAAGGACAATAGTATTATTCTGTAAATGTGATGTTTCTTGTTGATGCCTGAAGCCAGTCTAAAAATACAAAGCTGCCCTTCCTTGTGTCAATAAAACTCACTTCTGTTTTGGTACCTCTTGCCTGGACTGAATGAGCAGTTTGGGATCTCTGCAGCCAGATCACCATCACCCGCTACTTATGAACATACCCCCTACCATCCAAACCAATGATCTGGGGCTTCAAACCTTGATTGGGATCCAAATAGGGATTTTGTGGCAAAAAGGTTAAGGTTGATGGAAAATAATCCAAGGGTAAAAGTCTGAGGATCTGCCTGATTATGGTTGTTTTGGTTTTTTTTGTCACAACTGCCCTTCCCAAATAGCACCCTTGTCTATTGAAATTATGTGATTTGTCATGTCTGTAACATTACTCATGCACTTTTTTGCTGTTTGGGAAGAATAATTTTCTGGAAACTGTAGACCAACTGACAATGATTACTGGCTCTATGTTCTGTTACAAACATGTCCTTTTGAGCATTGATTGTTGACGCAGCCAACAGTGAGATCAAATTGCCAGTTCCACCATCTGAATTCAACTGCATCAGAACAATTGCTTTAAAAGGAGTGGTATGTACATACAAACTGGCAGGGCTGACAGAAGAAATGAACAACATTAGAAAAGGTTTATAACCTTTCCTTACAGAAGAAAGAGCTGTTTCCACTGAGTTCCAAACAGTTTTTCAGCAATGTGAAAATTGTATGCAGGCTTCAACTTACAGAGAGCACTGGGTCTTGAAATAATTATGGTATTTGAAATCATTTCATGTCTTTTCAATTCCTTATTACACAGCTTAACTGGTCTGCAACTTCTGCTGCATTATAAATACCAGTCAGACTCCATGAAACCCTGGAAGGCTTCACTCGGATACACACAAAGAACCTGTGCAATTTATATGTATCCGTACTGGTTGCTCATGGTCTCAGCAGAGGTGTTTTGGAGAGGGCAACTCCCTGCTTGGACCACAGGCCACCCCCTGCTTACTCCCCATAACCAGCAAAACCTGTGAGACCAGGCATTTGGTTTCTTAAACACTTGTTTTCTTCTCAGTTGTAGCCACTGGGGAAAAATTATCATATTCAAATTTGAAACAACAACAACAAAATACCACAAGGCTTACTACATGAGGAAGTAAAGCAGCAGTGCAGTTGGAACATTTTGCCTTCCATCCTGCCTTATCACATCACATTGTTGTTCTTCAGCTGCTCTTACATTCTGGTCCTGTGGGAAACGGTGGTCTTTTTTCTAACTGGAAAAATCTGCTAGAAAAAAAAGACTCGTTTTTACCACTGTCTCCCATTGGAATGGAATGGAAGAACAACTGGAAAACAACAATGTCATATGGTAAGGCAGGATGGAAGGCAAAACATTCCAGTTGCACTGCTGTTTTACTTCCTCAAGCGATAAGCCTCCATGACTTAGATCCAGACTTGGGGTTTGTCTATACAATGAAAATACTCCTCACAGAATTCACCTAGAATACGAACTGTCTTATTGGGATCCCGCATTTTCTTGTTGTATTGTGAAGGGGGGTGGGAGAGGAAAAACTATGCGAGAAAAGCATCCGTGACTTTCCCCGACTTTTAAAAAATGCTCCAGTGATATGTACATTTTTGCCCATTAAGGCAAGCAATTTGACATGAATCACTTCCCCATACAAGACAAAGTGCAAACCTGATTGGCTGGATGAGCGCAGGGGGCAGGACTGGGTTACAGGGCAAGCACCTGCTGCTACCATGTTGAATTTTCACCTTAGTGAGTGATTACTAAAGAGATAAAATGGGGATTTGTGCTATCTTCCCCCCCCTCTCTCTCTCTCTCTCTCTTTTTTTTTTTGAAAGATGGAATATCACTTGTGTGCAACATAGAAATAGTGTTTTTTTAAAAAAAAAGTTTGGTGGCAGCAGATTTAAAAATGCGAGTAATCCACTATGGCTGCCATCTCAGCTACAGGCATATGAAGTTTATGGGGGCTGTAAAACCATAAAGACAAGCAGTCCAATTCCCGCCCCCTCCGCTTCATGTAGACAAGCCCTTGCTTTTCTGTAAATGTTGCCCTATGGCATTATTCTTCCTGAGGCAGAACAGCAAATGGCAAGCCTCCAGCCACCAAGTCAATGTACTCTATACTTAAAGCCAGCAAAGTTATTTTGGTACATGTGAAAGAAAGTCCTACAAATGGCTTCCCCTTCCTAGCAATAAAAATGCAAGATTTTTTTTTTATAAGCAGTTATTGTCCTTTCACAACACCCAAGGCAGCTGTTGCCTAAGGCAGTTGCTCTGCCCTGATGGTAGGGCTAACTCTGCATAACCACAAGGTCTCCTTCAATTGATAGAAGGGTCCTTTCAGTCAGCAGTGGTTCCTACTAATAGGAGGAGGAGGAGGAGATGATTTTTGCGGATTCCCAATTTCTGCTGCAATGGTCTCCCAGGAACCACACCTCACACATTTGTGGAACATCCCCAAACATTCGGGAGCATATATGGATAGGTGGAAACAGGATTGTCATGGCAGGAAGTGGGAAATCAATAAACTTCCCCTTCTAGCAGGAACATCCTCAGTATGGATCTCCTCTGTTCACAGCATCTGAGGCTTCAAGCCAGTGTCTCCTGGTTCAGCTGTTTCCCTACTGCAAACCTAAACTCTTGATCTTATGGCACATTTGGGGAACTCAGGTCCTGCCTATACAGCAAAAAAATAAAAAATAAAATAAAATAAAAAAATACGAACGTCATTCGAAAGATTGACGATCCGTTCAAACGGCCATTTGCACAAATACGTGTCATTCAGAAGGGGGCCTGGAAAATTGCCTGCAAAGTCCATTCGTTCAGCATCCTAGAACTCATTTGAATGTCAGAAAATGATCCGAACGACTTTCAAAAGAGCGATCATTTGACCACCCATGTTCACACAGAAACAAACAGGCAGGGGAATCTGATTGGCTGGATGAGCAGAGGGGGCAGGGCTAGGAAAGACAAGAATTGGCAGCGGCCACCATGTTGGACTGCTGGCTAAGTGATTTTTAACTGTTTCTTCTTATTTTTTGTAGTATTGTAGATACAAAATGACACCTGTGCACACCAGGGGAAGCATTAAAAAAAAAGGTGGCAGGAGATTTAAAAACTGCAAGTAATTGTGGTGGCCAGCTGGCTAGGGGTTCATGGGGAGTTTAGGGGAGACTTTTAGCTGTGTGGGCAGTTTGTATGCTTGTGAACGCCTGCTGTTTCATAAGTGTACATATCATTTACACCTTGTATAGAGAACGCCTCAGTGTTTATCTGACAGGGTACAAGTTGGGAAGAAGCCCCCTCATTTTGGGTTTCAATGGAATGATTTAAGTTGATTTTAATGAATATTAGCAGGCTATTTCCAGAATATGTAACCAAAGTGAGAGACCACCTTACAAATATATATTTACAATGAAGCAGGTTCATAGATAGAGGTTGTATCTATACTAAGGGTGAGAACTGTGGAGCCTTCCAAATGTTCTTGGCATTGCAGTCTCCAATATTATTTGCCATTGGCTATGCTGGTCAAAGCTGCTGTGTGTTGCAGTCCAACAAAAGAGAACTGGACAATTTCTAACCCAGCATAAGGTTAAGCTACATTACTTTTCAGGATATTCAATACCTTTTTAATGCTTTTAAGACTTCCTTGAATGAATCCTGTGAATAGTACAGTAGTTTGATGAGGTTGCTGAGAATGTGTGCCCTGCTCACAGAACTAATGTTCCTTTGGGAAAAGTAATAACTTTCTTTTATGTTTAAATGTAGGTATTACTAATGGTTACTTTTACAATGTACAGAAAATAGAGCTTTAAGAAAATTGCTTGTGCTTAACACTAGATGGCAACAGTATACGTTGGAAATAAGTTTTTTTCCAAATATGCAAAAAATAGGAGGTAACTTCAAAGCCTGTGGTACAATTTTGCAGAATGTGGAATCAAATTAAATTAAGGTCAGAGAAACCTATGCTTCTGCACCTATCTTACTAGGTTTTCCTGTCTGACTCATTAGTGGGATTTTTTGAATTTTTACATTTCCCCATGGATCAAATTTGTCTTCATTTACAATTATGCTATGGACTGAAATGTAATCATATTAATTACTGTAATGGCAAAAATGTACCTAAACCAACCTCAGTCACTTTGCAGGTTTGGCAAGGAAGAAATACAGAACATTTCAGTAATGGTCCAACAGCTTGGACAACAGTGAAAGGAGAAGGTTATTGGGAGATGTTTATGATCATATTGGGATTAAAGACCACCACCACCACCTATAATGTCTTGTTGAAAGAGACAAGAATTATTCACTTGAATCCAGACACGTCATCGTTATAGGAGGCCCATTTAAATCAACTAGACAGGAGCGAGATGAGCATTTAAACTGTTCACTTCAGTGCACGTACAGTCTGGGTACCTGTGAACATAGGCCACTGATCTGTATCCTTCTACCATTAATTCTCACATAATGTTTGGCATGTACAGTGAGCCCTTGGTATCCACTGGAGTTTGGTTCCAGGACCCTCCGTGGATACCAAAATCCATGGATGATTAAGTCCCATTCTATACAATGGTTTAGTAAAATGATGTCCATTATATAAAATGGCAAAAATCAATTTGCTTTTTGGAATTTTTCTTTTTGGAATATTTTCAAGCTGTGGCTGATTGTACCTGTGGATGCAGACTCAGTGGATACGGAGGGCTGACTGTATACACTAAACACAGACTGCTTATCTGTACACTTGTACAGTTGAATACAGTTCACACTGTATACACAGATGAATGTAAGAATCTGTATTATGTTAGGTCCCACTGATTTCAGTGGGTCTTCTCTAAGCAGGAACCACACCTTGAGCTAATAAACTCTGAATCTTGATTGTGTAAGTGGGCCCACAGTGGCCATTTCATTAGAATTCACCATTTTCATCACAGTTTCAAAGACAAACCCTTATAGAATAAGCACAGCAGTCTGCATGGATGGTAGAAGTCAGCTTCAAGGAGAACGGAAAAGTCACAACCCAGTTTAACACTCCTGTAGTTGTAACCTTCCATATCCTGAGCCCTTGAAAACCTGATCTGATTAAACCTTTGCATTTGCATCCTCATCTCTCTTCCAAGAGCTCCTGCTGAATTTCTACAATACTTTCTGTCACTAAACAAAAGAATAGCATTTTAGGATTATTTTGAGGGAAATGCTTTTGTTTGCCTGTCAGTCCACCATCATCTGCACAATTGCACACACAAAAAAGTATTAACAAGATTTTGTTTATGCCTCTTAACATTAGGCCTGTGGAGCTGATACCTTCAAATTGCTAAGGAAGATGCTCTCTCTCTCTCTCTCTCTCTCTCTCTCTCTCTCTTTCTCTCTGGTCACATTTTCTTCTTCTACCTGAACAATAATAGCAGCTTTGCTCTGATGCTGAGATGTGAACAATGTGATACACCCTAATGGCAAAATAAAAAAATGGAAATGTACATGCTCTGCCCCCTCCTTTTCCTCATGATTAAGACAGGATGGTAGCCAAAGACAGAGATCCTACACATTTTCTGTAGTGGGAAAGGCAAAGAATAAGCAGAGGTGGGAGAGAGAACGCTCTGATTTTTGAGTTGTGTACAGCAAGCTTCCCTTCTGTGAAAGGAAATATAGAAGGCTGGGGAGAAGGAAAGGTTGAAGCTCTCACCTCCACAGCAGGGAACAGCAGTTTGCTGACAGCTGTCTGATGTGGACTAATTTAAACATCCAGGATGTACTTGGGTATCATTTAGAGAAATCTTTTAATGAGGTGGTTTATTGATTCCGTCACAACATTTTCTATTGGTGTGTCTATCATGCACCTCTTAACACTGTAGGCCCCTTGAAAGCCAGAGCTTGGAAACATTATTTTCTCTGTATCATGACTCCCAGAATGACCCAGCCAACATGGCCATGGTGTGAACAGTAGGGCTTACTCCTGGATATGCCCATGGCTGCACCTGGGAGTACATGGGCAGAGCCTCTGACCTTTGGCAACAGAAGAGAGGGAAACAGCCCAGCTTTTAAGAGAAGAAAACTGATTTAGGCTGCTGACACATTGTACAAATAGTGCAGTTCAACACCACTTTAACTACCATGGATCAGGATTTGTAGTTCTGTGAGATATTTAACCTTTTCTGTCAGTGAGGTCTGGTGCCACCACAAACTCCAAATCCCAAGATTTCATAGGATGGAGCCTGATAGTTAAAGCAGTGCCAAATTGCATTATTTCTGCAGTGTGTCATCAGCCTTAATCACAAGATTGCTCCAGGCTCCATATTATTTATGTTGGTCCACATTTTTTGGTGTCTGAGGTCTACTACTTTGCCTTGTTCTAGGGATGTGAACCAGCTGTGACCCCATGGGCACATGGCTTCAATCTATTTTGTGTATCAAGTTTGGCAGAAAGCATCCCAAAAGTAAAAAAAGACAGCCTGGAATATTAAATACTTTAAATTAATTATTATGTGGATTGCTATTTTTAAAAACTTAAGTGTGCAGTTTAGTTCATACTACATTGTTTTACAAAATTTAAGAATTGTCATAGCAAGCCAGATGACCTGTTTGGATCACCATAGTCTATAATGGTCTCTGGCAGATTCCTGTAAAGAAAGTGTATGAGAATGAGGAGTAGCAATCCAAGATTATGATTTAAGTATGCATGTCTACGTTTGCTTTGGATTGTGATCAGGGTTGCTACAAAATCAAGGAAGGGCTTTGACTTTATTGTGGTTAAGGTGTAACTTGCATTTCAGACATGGGCTAATGGCAACATGTAACCAGAATATCTATACATATTTGCATAAAAGAAGCCCCAAGATTGTTCAGATTAAATTATTAACACAGTACAGTCATGTTAAAGAGAAATACCAGTTTTACTTTTCATGGATTTCCGCCCCCTGGGTATAATATCTCTTCTTAATAGGTAGAATAAACATAATTTACAGGATTTTTATCCACAATGCTATACCCACCTACTTGGGAGCAGAGCTTGGAAGTACAGTAATACAGTATTTGTAACCAGTAACTAGCTAGGGAACAAAAGTGTAACAAAATTACTTATTAAATTACTTATTTAAAAACAAAGGGCAAAATTATTTCCCTGGTGTAACATGTAAGACCATCTAGTTTTTTTTTAAAAGTTGCTTATAAGGGTATTTTAAGGGACATTTTGACAAGATGTTTTCAAGTTTTATGGTAATCTCTTCTCACTCTTTATGGACTTTATCAGACCACCCCCATAAACCCTGTTCTTTTGCCTGCATAACTTTTCTGTTTTTATGCTAGCAAAAGAGCTCCCCATGCCACACTTCCCTACCCTTCCCTTCTGTTCAAAGGCTTCCCAGCAATGAAAGAGGAAGTGAACCGAGTTCTGTTCACTTCCTCCTTCAAAATCCCATGTATTCTTGCAAGAACACATAGCATGGGAAATTCAAAAATAAAAACAAAAAGAACACAGAAAAAGTTTTTAAAAGTATAGGAATATACTTTAAAAGTCCCAGGTAAACTGGGTAGGGTCATAAGAAGTGTGTCACCTACCTGGAGGTCACAATCTCACCTGGAAGTATTCTGGCCAAACCGGCCATTGATGTTGTATTTGCATGAGTTAAATGATGCGAGGTTTCATACGCCGACAATGCACTAAATGGCACTAAAGTGCCATGGGAGATCTATTGATGACTTAAGCTGTCAATAAAATAGGATGGGTTTTAGCCAGGACATAAACGCGAAAGGGCGACATTGTCTGATATGCATGCCCTTTCATGTTTATGTAGCATTGTTATGATGCCGTATTTGGTGTGTCTGATAACATCCTATGTTTCGCCTCTCCCTCATAAAAGTAAAAGAAAGTAAAGGAAAGGTAATGAGCAGAGCAACTAGAAACAAAATGAATTAACTCTGGACTTTTTCGGACAAGCTAATTGTAGCGCTAGCAGCCTCGCCATGTTGCGAGGCTGCAGCGCTGCAGGGCGTCCCTTTCGGATGACGCCCGTCCCTAGCGGTACTGTTGCGGTACTGCTGGGACATTTGACTGTAATATTTTGGCGATTTTTACTCACGATCAATGATCAATGATCATGAGTAAAAATCTCCAAAATATTACAGTCAAATGTCCCTGCGGTGCCGCAACAGTACCGCTAGGGATGGGCGTCATCCAAAAGGGACGCCCTGCAGCACTGCAGCCTCGCAACGTGGCTAGGCTGCTAGCGCTACAATTAGCTTGTCCAAAAAAGTCCTCTGACTCCATAATTGTAACAAGTAACAGGAATAAATTACTTACACCTCAGCACTGAGTAACAAAATACCTTTCTAAGCTCTGTGTGAGGGTAAGTTTCATTCTTCTTTCTCAGTAAATGTGTGTGTAGGATTGCTTTATTAACTGTGACATTTCATAATTTCCCTTTTCTCTTTAGGTCTGAAATGCTTGTGAAGAACCTGTATGTAACTAGATTATATCAGCTGTGAAAAGGGGATGTTGCATGAAAGTTTTCATCCCTTATCAATATTTTCATCCACAATGTCTGTGCCTTCAAGTGGCCTGTTGACTTATGGCGACCCCATGAATTTCATAGGGTTTTCTTAGGCAAGAATTACTCAGAGGTGGTTTTGCCAGTTCCTTCCTCTGAAATATGCAATATCTTACAGCACCTGGTATTCATTGGTGGTCTCCCATCTAAGTACTAACCAGGGCTGACCTTGCTTAGCTTCCAGGGTCAGATGGGTTCACCTATATGCAAATAGTGACCTACTTTCTATGTGAGAAGGGATGTGATGGCTATTTGGGAGGTGGGGCAGTTTGGACACCTAGGAGACAGCAAAAACTGCATCGGAAGAATGCTACAAGTACAAAAATGGGCAACATTACCAGACAATGTAGTCCTTCAATTGCTCTGGGGGCATAGGATGGGCATGAATAATGTGTCCCTTTTTATTGATGGCTTAGCCTGGGTGGCTGTCTGGTAATGTATTTTATATATATATATATATATATAGGATCTTAGCTTCAAAATTAAATGCAGAAAATGTTGGCAGTGACAATTACTTAACTAACATGATTCTTCATCACAACAGTGATGGATTACTGATATTGTTATAGAGGAGCATGTGTTTTCAGTGCTTGGGGTAGTGTGGAATGCCATTCAGCTTCTTTTATGGTGGAGCATTCTTTTTTCTCTGTCACCTTGAAGCCACCCTGTTTTTCTTTTATCATCTACTTTGGGCATTCACTGTATCACTTACAGGATATTGATAATTGTGACTGGTTTATTGTTTGGCAGTGATCCAGAAGTGAGCTTTGTCCATCATAGTGCCTGTACTTTGGAACCCACAGTGTTGTTATATAGGAGGGACCATCTGTTGTATGCTTTAGATGCCTCCTGGCACTTGTTTGCCTGGGATTTTCTTGGTTTATTCTAGCTTTTTGATCCTGGATTTTGTATTTCTCCTTCTTCTCCTTTTTTATTATTTAAAGTTATTTATTATATCTGTTATCAAAATGTAATCTGTTGTATGCTGTTTCTTGCTCTGAGGTTTTTTTCTGTTTTAGTTTTTTAACATCACTTAGAGCTGGGAAATGTTGCTTTTGGGGACAACAATGCCCAGAATCCCCCACTAGCATGAGAGTCATAATCCCAAAATTGATTTTTTCCAGGCTCTGTGCTTAGACCTGTCCACTCACTGTTCACCTACTGAGCGACACCTGTCACAGCCTGGGGATGAACTAACCCAGGTGTAGCCAAACAGCAGTACTGCCCAGAAGAATGGGCAAAAAGAGTAACTCAGGAAGAAAGGCTTCAGTTAGCAGGCATTTCACTGGTCTGACCCACTTTCACACAGAAGAAGAAGACTTATGGGCTGCGAGGTTCATCCAAAGATATCTGGAGGCCTTTATCTTTGGTTGCAGTGTAAACAAACAAAGTATATACACAACAAACCTTGTTGTCTTAACAGCAATATCTCCAACATACACCGACACTCCTCTTTGCTACAACACCAACCCACACACTGTGCATTTTGTGGTTCAACAATATACGAGTGTTTGCTACAGCCACATCTATGACCAAATCCACCTCAGCTGTGCTAGTATGTGGTCTGTTGCTTCAATATTTTTCCTTTGTCCTTAAAGCAATAGTACCCTGACAAGACCTTGATTTATGATAAAGCACTCTAGAAACTCTACTGATAAACTAATACATAAACACAATTCAAGTAAAAGTGCCTTCCACAGAAGCAGCTGTTGTTTTTGAGTAGTTCCAAACAAAAGTACAGAGGCTAGAATCCAGTAAGCGATATACATCAACATAACCCTCAGTTATGCTGGTATCTGTACTTTAGAAGGCATTGCAAAAAGAGGTACCTAGTACCACCTTGTACAACCCACCCCCCCTTGCCCTGGCTGTGCAATACTGTCTGAGGACTCCTGGCAGCACCTCTGTCTACCTGCAACACAGCTCTTCAGAATAAGGTTGCTAGCTCAGGATCATCCTATGCCGAGGTTTCCAGGCCAAAACCTGAGACCTAATGATGGTGATGTCCCCAAAAAGGCCCCTGGGTCAGTTGCCCAGTGCATTTTAGCCAAAGAAGCACACAAGGATGGAGGGTACAGTAGGACCCCTGTATCCATTGATTCATTATCCACTGATTCAATTATCCACAGCACACAAAACAGCACACCTACCATAGAGTATTCCTAGAAAATGTGGCCTCTCTAGCCATTTTCTAGGTCCTCCAAGCAACTCTATGGTATTTTAAACTCTATGGTATTTTATTCCCATTATTTTCATATGTTCGTTATTATCCATGGTTTCCGGTATCCACGCCCCGCCCCCAGAACCAATCCCCACTGGATACGGGGGTGTCCTACTATATTCATGCTCTTCATAGAAAGGGGTACTTGATGATCATTTGCAAAGCAAGCCCGTGCTTAAACCTTTACAGTACATAATTAAAGCTCCCAGCTAACATGGTATCACTGTCAGATTGGTCCCTTAATGCCAAGTTGACAATTCTTGATTGGCTACAATCCTGCACATGCTCACTGGAATCACCACCTCATTTTCCCTGTGGCCAGCACCTCTATATCCTTTACTCTTGGCACATGGCCAATATACACTCAGGTCCCATCCATATGTGTGTGTGTGGGGGGACATGTTTGAAAAAGCAGACATTCACAATGATGTGACCTGTCTCCACAGTCAAAAGAGCCCACCTAAACTCCACATGACCCCCTAACCAAAATGGTGGCCATGAGTGATTTACTTGCGATTTTAAATTTGCCGCTGCCATAAAAAAAAGTTTCCCATGGTGCACACATGTGATATTTTGGGTTTTTAAAAAAGAAAAAAGAGAGAGTATAAGATCACCATTGGATCAACTTACTGGACCCTTACTTAGCCCAAAATCCAACATGGCAGCAGCAGCTGCTTTCTCTTTTCCTATGCCCGCCCCCATGTTCGTCCAGCCAATCAGATTGCACTGCCTGTTTGTATCTGTGTGAATGTGACTGTCCAAACAATTGCACATTCGCATGTCATACAGAGCTTTTTAGAAAATCTTGAGGAAGCCCTGGACACTATGCACATGGACCTTGTGGTGGATTTGGCTGCCCCCCCTTCCTAATGACATGTTGCTCCTGTGTGGGCAACAAGGGCAGCATCATCAGCAAAGAGCAGCTCATGAACTAGATAGTTTAGAGTCTTAGTGTGACATTCGCAAACTTGACATTCGCGGTTTCGGTTATTTGCGGTTTTGGGAGGGCCCCCTCCAGAGGCCCCGTGAAAGACCTGGGGAGGGGTGGGGAGGCCTTCTCGGGACGCCCGGAGGCCCTCCGGAGGCCCCGAGAAGGCCTGGGGAGCGGTGCGAAGGCCTTCACGGGACCCCCGGAGGCCCTCCGGAGGCCCCGCGAAGGCCTGGGGAGCGGTGGGGAGGCCTTCGTGGGACCCCCAGAGGCCCTCCGGAGGCCCCGCGAAGGCCTGGGGAGGGGAGGGGAGGCCTTCGCGGGACCCCCGGAGGCCCTCCAGAGGCCCCGCGAAGGCCTGGGGAGCAGTGCGAAGGCCTTCGCGGGACCCCCGGAGGCCCTCCGGAGGCCCCGCGAAGGCCTGGGGAGCGGTGCGAAGGCCTTCGCGGGACGCCCGGAGGCCCTCCGGAGGCCCCGCGAAGGCCTGGGGAGCGGTGGGGAGGCCTTCGCGGGACCCCCAGAGGCCCTCCGGAGGCCCCGCGAAGGCCTGGGGAGGGGAGGGGAGGCCTTCGCGGGACCCCCGGAGGCCCTCCAGAGGCCCCGCGAAGGCCTGGGGAGCGGTGCGAAGGCCTTCGCGGGACGCCCGGAGGCCCTCCGGAGGCCCCGCGAAGGCGTGGGGAGCGGTGGGGAGGCCTTCGCGGGACCCCCAGAGGCCCTCCGGAGGCCCCGCGAAGGCCTGGGGAGGGGAGGGGAGGCCTTCGCGGGACCCCCGGAGGCCCTCCAGAGGCCCCGCGAAGGCCTGGGGAGCGGTGCGAAGGCCTTCGCGGGACCCCCGGAGGCCCTCCGGAGGCCCCGCGAAGGCCTGGGGAGGGGAGGGGAGGCCTTCGCGGGACCCCCGGAGGCCCTCCAGAGGCCCCGCGAAGGCCTGGGGAGCGGTGCGAAGGCCTTCGCGGGACCCCCGGAGGCCCTGCGGAGGCCCCGCGAAGGCCTGGGGAGCGGTGCGAAGGCCTTCGCGGGACGCCCGGAGGCCCTCCGGAGGCCCCGCGAAGGCCTGGGGAGGGGTGGGGAGGCCTTCGCGGGACCCCCGGAGGCCCTCCGGAGGCCCCGCGAAGGCCTGGGGAGTGGTGGGGAGACCTTCGCGGGACCCCCGGAGGCCCTCCGGAGGCCCCGCGAAGGCCTGGGGAGGGAGGGAGGGAGGGCCGGGGAGACCTCCGCGGGGCCTAGCAAGGCCCTGCGAAGGCCTGGGCAGGGAGGGAGGGAGGGCCGGGGAGGCCTCAGCGGGGCCTAGCAAGGCCCTGCGAAGGCCTGGGCAGGGAGGGAGGGAGGGCCGGGGAGACCTCCGCAGGGCCTAACAAGGCCCCGCAAAGGCCTGGGGAGGGAGGGAGGAAGGGCCGGGGAGGCCTCCGCGGGGCCTAGCAAGGCCCCGCAAAGGCCTGGGAAGGGAGGGAGGGAGGGCCGGGGAGACCTCCGCGGGGCCTAGGAAGGCCCCGCGAAGGCCTGGGGAGGGAGGGAGGGCCGGGGAGGCCTCCGCGGGGCCTAGGAAGGCCCCGCGAAGGCCTGGGGAGGGAGGGAGGGAGGGCCGGGGGGACCTCCGCGGGGCCTAGCAAGGCCCCGCGAAGGCCTGGGGAGGGAGGGAGGAAGGCCCGGGGAGGCCTCCGCGGGGCCTAGCAAGGCCCCGCGAAGGCCTGGGAAGGGAGGGAGGGAGGGCCGGGGAGACCTCCGCGGGGCCTAGCAAGGCCCCGCGAAGGCCTGGGGAGGGAGGGAGGAAGGGCCGGGGAGACCTCCGTGTGGCCTAGGAAGGCCCCGCGAAGGCCTGGGAAGGGAGGGAGGGAGGGCCGGGGAGACCTCCGCGGGGCCTAGCAAGGCCCCGCGAAGGCCTGGGGAGGGAGGGAGGAAGGGCCGGGGAGACCTCCGTGTGGCCTAGGAAGGCCCCGCGAAGGCCTGGGCAGGGAGGGAAGAAGGGCCGGGGAGGCCTCCGCGGGGCCTAGCAAGGCCCCGCGAAGGCCTGGGCAGGGAGGGAGGAAGGGCCGGGGAGGCCTCCGCGGGGCCTAGCAAGGCCCCGCGAAGGCCTGGGAAGGGAGGGAGGGAGGGCCGGGGAGACCTCCGCGGGGCCTAGCAAGGCCCCGCGAAGGCCTGGGGAGGGAGGGAGGAAGGGCCGGGGAGACCTCCGTGTGGCCTAGGAAGGCCCCGCGAAGGCCTGGGCAGGGAGGGAAGAAGGGCCGGGGAAGCCTCCGCGGGGCCTAGCAAGGCCCCGCGAAGGCCTGGGCAGGGAGGGAGGGAGGGCTGGGGAGGCCTCCGCGGGGCCTAGCAAGGCCCTGCAAAGGCCTGGGAAGGGAGGGAGGGAGGGCCGGGGAGACCTCCGCGGGGCCTAGGAAGGCTCCGCGAAGGCCTGGGGAGGGAGGGAGGGAGGGCTGGGGAGACCTCCGTGGGGCCTAGGAAGGCCCCGCAAAGGCCTAGGGAGGGAGGGAGGGAGGGCCGGGGAGGCCTCCGCGGGGCCTAGCAAGGCCCCGCAAAGGCCTGGGCAGGGAGGGAGGGAGGGCTGGGGAGGCCTCCGCGGGGCCTAGCAAGGCCCCGCAAAGGCCTGAGAAGGGAGGGAGGGAGGGCCGGGGAGACCTCCGCGGGGCCTAGGAAGGCCCCGCGAAGGCCTGGGGAGGGAGGGAGGGAGGGCTGGGGAGACCTCCGCGGGGTCTAGGAAGGCCCCGCGAAGGCCTAGGGAGGGAGGGAGGGCCGGGGAGGCCTCCGCGGGGCCTAGCAAGGCCCCGCGAAGGCCTGGGGAGGGAGGGAGGAAGGGCCGGTGAGGCCTCCGCGGGGCCTAGCAAGGCCCCGCGAAGGCCTGGGCAGGGAGGGAGGGAGGGCTGTTGAGACCTCCGCGGGGCCTAGGAAGGCCCCGCGAAGGCCTGGGGAGGGAGGGGTAGGGGTGTTTGTTATTCGCGGATTTTTCACATTTGCGGGGGTCCGCGGAACGGAACCCCCGCGAATGTGAAGGGACGACTGTACATAAACCCCCTAGAGAGTCTTTGTATGTTAGAGCAAAAAATCAATTAATCCTCACAAATTGTAGCAAGGGGCTGCTGTCCTAGCTGAACTGGAAATTTGCACCTAACCCTTTCCTCATACTCAGACCTGAACCCATCAAAACTGGAGAATTTCTAGCTTCGTCTCCTGCCTGGAGATTACCCATGAAAACTGGAGACAGAGCCAGGCCCTGAGATCTGGCATAGCCTAGTTTCAAAGGTTAGCACTGGTTTTGTAAGTTGCTGTGTTGATACGCTTTTTCCTCAAAGCAAGATCCCCTCCCCTCCACACACACACACACACACACACACACACACGTGTACTCTCTCTTTCTCACCAATCTCATTTCATAAGCACAAATGCAGCCTTTTGGGGATTGGCAAGGGCATGTAGGTTGATCTGTTCATTATTTATATCTCAGTATCCCCACCTCACTGATTAGAACTCTGTCTGTCTGCCCTGATATCTCTTTTGAAAATTGCAAGCAGAACTGAGGAGAAAGAGGGATGGCAGCAGCAAGAAGCAATATTACTTACCTCTCCTTGTATCCCTGTTTTTGCACTCTGAGGAGACTTGACAGCTACAGCAGACAGAGATGGAAGTGAGCAATAGTGGGAGCTGCAAAAATCACATCCTTTCTGCCCCTCAGTGGGCTCAGAGAGGTAGGATGGTGCTCCAAAAGGGTAGGGAGTCCCCATATGGGGCTAGCTGCACGTCCTATGCAAAGCAATAAGAGCACCTGAGCTGGGCAGAGTTGTGTTGCTCAAAAGGAGGGGAAAGTTTCAGAGAAATGTATGCACATTATACACTGCCGTTAGCCAGTAGGGCAAAACCACAACAATTTGTGGTCTGAGATCAGATGCCAAGATTGACAAAGAGATCGATCACAGATTAGCAATGGCACATAGTGCATTTGGAAGATTTTACTCTGGAGTAATAAACACCTGAGGTGAAGCACAAAAATCAGTGTGTATAGAGCCATTGTACTGTTTATTCTCCTTTACGGGTCTGAAACATGGGTCACCTATCACCACCACTTACGACTCCTTGAACACTTTCATCAGCGCTATATATGCACAATCCTAAATATACACTGTTGCTGTCCTTGAGCAAGCAGGGATCACCAGCATTGAGACCATGACATTGATAACACAGCTGCGCTGGTCAGGGTACATTTCTAGGATGGAGGACCATCGCCTCCCCAAAATAGTACTCTACGGTGAACTTGCCACAGGTCAGCGTAAGAGGGGCACTCCAAAAAAGTGATACAAGGACTCCCTGAAACAACATCTCAGGCTCGGCCAAATTGATCACCAACAGTGGTCCGCCCTGGCCTCACATCGGGAGGCATGGAGACGCACTATCCACAATGCTGCAGCCTTATTTGAGAACTCACACCGAACAAGCCTTGAAGAGAAACAACAATGCAGAAAGAATCACAACCCAAAAACATCACCCAAGGAGACCTTCTGCTGTGCCTTCTGCAAACGGACTTGTTTATCTCGGATTGGCCTTTTTAGTCATCAGCGCGCTTGCAGAAAGCGCGGGATGAGTCCTTCCTGAATCTTCGTTTGCAAAAAAAAAGCCAGAGAGAGAGAGAGAGAGAGAGAGAGAGAGAGAGAGAGAGAGAGAGATACACTGCTGTTAGCCAGCAGGGCAAAACCACAACAATTTGTGGTCTGAGATTAAGCAGCAAATTCACCACCCACCCACTCCACCCTAATGTCAATGTGCATAATACCCAAAGCTGGCTACATTGTCCTGGCACACAATGTAGCAAATCCCACATAAGCCTCTCCCATCTCTGGCAGTAAAATGTACTCATTTCAAAGCACATAACCACCCATTTGCTGCCGTTTCATGACACCCATTGTCTGCTGCCTAAGACAGCTGTCTCCAGGCCCAGCCCTCCCATTAGACAGAGCAAGGCAATTACCTTTGGCAACAGAAGGGCAGGAGTGGGCTGGAGGAGAGGTCTTTGCCCCCGAAGGCCTCCTCTGTATCCCCTAAGCTATCCTGCTACTTTCAGCTGTGTTGAAGAAAGTTTCAGTTGCTAGTTGAGTGAGCTTTTGTGCAAGGAACTGGAAGGAAAACCATTGTTTTATTTGTCTCAGGCTGCAAAATGTCATTAGGCAGCCTGGCTATTCCCCTGTTACCTGAATTGTGTGGAGAACCCACTTATGTCAAGATATTAATAAGGGGATTTTAAAAATTAGCTCAACATGGCAGTGAGAGCCTAGGTAAATGTGGGACCTTTTGTCCTATGTATACTGGTATTCACTGATGAGACTCCAAGCCAGGGAATGAAATAAAAATGTTTTTATTGAGAAATAATGATGGAGCCACTCACACATACACTCAAGCTTCAAGAAGCCACACAAGACTAATGAAATATAGGAGAAAGTGTTGTGGTAGAGGAATAGAATTCAGGATGATGGGCTATACTGTACCTATCCGACGAGCAGAGATTCATGTAGCAGAAGATACTCAGATGGAGCTCTGAATACAGAAGACTGACAGAGTGGCGGGAGGTATGATGGTTGTGTGTGCTTTAGCTGTGTTTGGGGGTAATATTTATACTCGATATTTACCCTTAAGGGGTGTTATGAGTGAGAGACAATGTTAGATGGTGTTTCTCACAGTAGACAATGGAAGCTCCAGCTTCGTTAATGATTGTTAATGGCTGAAACATTAAGATTGATGGGTTTTCAGGCAACCTTCTCTTGTCTGGAAGAGAAGTGTAAAGACAAGCCATTTTGCAGACTCCTGTGTGTTCCAGCCACTTGACTGAGTTAGTGTATGACTCACTTCTAGGTGCATCCAAGAGGATTTGCACATTCCACCCTAAGGATCACTTTGAGGGGGCTCCGCATAATTACTGACCGAGTATGTCTGCTTTGGGGAATTTTCCAAGACCTCTTCTCAGGCTTTTGAGTAAACACTTTTGTCCCAGTATTTGGGAAGCCCTGGTCTACCTCTTGCTTCGTGAAGCATCCATATAAGCCAAATTATGAATGATAGCCAATTGATGAATTATTGGAAGGGGTGTCAGGGCATATAACACCCCTCTGCCTAATAGTAGGGTTGGCCTTGTTAGTGCATTATCTCTCTCTCACTCACTTCCTTTGAGCTGTCCATCCATCCCCAGACACTTTACCAGTACAAAAATGACCAGCTGACAATGTTTAGATAAATAGGCCCAAATTTGTTCAAGCTGTCGCTTGAGAGAAGATGCCTGCCTGAAGCTACTAGAAACATCAAAGTGTTCCTGAACTGTTTGCAGAAAATGTTGAAGAAAATAATAAGGTCATCTAGCAATTGCAAATGAAGTGGGGAGCTGCTGTGAGACTAGAAAGAGGCCATCATGGACCGAATACATGTCAGTATGAAGCTGCTGAACGCACAAAAGGAAACAGGACTCTCAGCTCACAGTGGTGAAGCCTGAGAGGACTTTATAGAGTATGGAGCAGAGTAATAGCTGGAATTACCTTTGCTGGGGCATTTCATGGCATATGGGACATTTGTGCTACTGTGTGTTCTGTGCTGAGATTGTAAGAGATACACCATAATTTCATAATTTCAATAATTACATGGGCTTAGGTTCTCTATGAAAAATGATTAATAAAACAAATCACCCAAGTGAGCTAAATTGCATAATATGTGCGCATTTTAATCTTCAGTGTAATTGGCCATAGTAAAATAATTTTCTTGGAGAGCATGACTGATTTTGGTACCATGAGTATTAGAGAACGGAGTGGTGGAGGGGAAAGCACAGGAGGAGTTGTTGTTTTAAATTCAACCATTTTGGAAATGAACTTCCAGATACTGTGGGGACACACACACACACACACACAGAGAGAGAGAGAGAGAGAGAGAGAGAGAGAGAGAGAGAGAGAGAAGATTTGTATAGCTTAAAGTATTCAAAACCAAGACAGTATAGCAGCCAGAGTCCAATTGGGTCCTTGTGCTGGTGAAAGAGGCCCATCAGAAAATCATAGAGGGAATGGATTCAACTATACCCCCCACAACTTGCCCTCAATATCTGTTTCAGAGGACTGGGAAATCCAGTAGAGTAGAGTTTTGAGTGGTGAGGCAGTGGCAGTTGGTGGAGGGTGCAGGAAGAGAAGGAGAATGTCCCACTGCAGAAATATGAGGGCTTTTGTAGGGGTGTAAGGAAATTGCCTCCCGAGATTGGCTGATAGCATCTGCCTTCAGCACAAAGACCTAGCTGGATCATGGCCCATAAAACAATTGATTAAACAATAAAACAATAAAACAATAAAAAGAGTAAGTAGTTAGGCTGCTTTGCAAATGTGTTACAATGACCAACAGAAATACTAACCCATCAGCTGGGTTGTCCTTATGCATGCAGCCCTCAGTTTGCACCTAGGTACAATCCTGGGGTCCTTTCACATTATGCAGTTAGAACACTATGACTCCACATTAACTGCCATGGCTGCAACCTATGAAATCCTGGAATCTGTAGTTTGGTAAGAGGCCCTAGAGGAGCTCTCTGGCTCAAGATTCTAAATATATATCTGTCAGCCACAAATCCCTGCAAATCTCAGGATTCCACAAGATGTAGCCATGGTGGTCAAAATAGAATCATAGTGCTATAAATGTGGAATGTGACAAGGCCTCTGGATTCATCACTTGAAGAAAGGGTTCTGCCATTAAGTGAATTGGAGCAATGACATGCCCAGCAGCAGCCAACCTATTTTTAATCATCTGCTGATATATGTGATGGAGTGTCCTGTTGTTTGCTGTTGAATGGATTTGATATATATTTTTACCAGAGGTTTTGCTTTCAAAACAATTTGTGTCTCACAAGATGAAAAGGTCTGTTGGATGTGAAACACTTTCATTATGATTGCTTGATGCTAAACCTGATGGAGGAACAGAGTAGAAATTGTGATCATGAAACAAAGCAAAGTAGTTGAGATGTCACCTCTCCCTTGTGATTGCATTGGGGTCCTTTACACGGCAAAATAAATCCTCAAAGAATGCGACAAGAAGCCTGATAGTTCCCACGCATTTTAAAGCAACAGCGCCCTTTTCAGAAGGAGGGGGTGCAAAAAACCCATAAGTTGTGCAGTATCAGCTTTTGCTAGGGGCCGGTTACACGGCAATATTTTCCCCGCAATGTATTGCAATATCGCACTTTCGATACAGCGTCGCATAGTGTACACGATTTTTCATTACTTTTTGTGAAACGCCGTAATCAAAGTTCACATGATGCAATTATGCGGAATTAAATAAGTTACAAATTATTCGATTTCGGGTTTTTTTTTAGTTCCAACAGTATCGACATTTCGCATTTTAGCTAGTACCGTAGCTGTCAATCAGCGGCATACGTCACTCCTTTATGGTTAACTTCCTTTCTGTGCTCCTGCCACTCTTATTCCTATTGGTTAACAGTTTCTATTAAACTTTCCCACTCCAAGAAATATGATTGGGCACACCTATACCTGGTGCACCTCATCGTTCGCCCACCGTCGTTAGGGTATCCCTACCTATTCAATTTAAAGATGGAGGCTTTAGCAACTATTTCTTGTTGCTTCTTGTTGATATTCAGAATCATAGCCACAATTGCTGCATTTCAGGATGCATGCAGGTCTTATCGCCGCAGAAGCTGTGTTAGGAGAAGGAATAGATGTAGGCAGCTACGATCCTTCATAGAACAAGTCATCACAAAGCAATGTCCCTTTTTCTCAAGATATATTCTTCCTTTTGCTGCAGAAGAGGTGCTTCCCTGCCTGCGTGATGTTTTTGTTTGGTGGGAGGGATGCTTTAGCGGGCCACTCCCAAGGATCCGCCTAATTTCCGGTAGATAAAAAAATTGCGAAAGTGGATGCTGGATAGTTCACAATATCGATAGTGCGCTATACTGCGGAACTTTTTAAAAAAAGAGCAGAAAATCAGCGCAGTCAAAAGTTGCGCCACTTACGGGTATTTTACACCCCCTCCTTCTGAAAAGGGCGATACTGCGTCGAAATTCGTGGGAACTATCAGGCGTCTTACCGAATTATTACACGACTTATTTTGCCATGTAAACGCCCCCCTAGTTTTCTGCACTTTTTTGATTAAGTTCGTGAAAATGCGCATAATTTATCGTGGGAACTAACTATCGTGTAAACTGGCATCTGCCTTTTCCAATTACTGTGAGCAATGCTGAATCCTGATTGGTTGGAGTGACCATTCTGCTTTATCCAAAAAGACTGAGGGGTTGGAGAGAAGAAATTCACCCTCCTTCTGCTTGCAACCCACTTTGGAAAACCAAGCCCTTCCTGTCTGTCTTTCGGTGGGTGGGTGGGTGGGAAGATGCTTCGCTGCTTCACTGGTGTGTGTGTGTGTGTGCTGGGAAACAGCTGATCGCATGTTCGTTCTTTTGTTTGTTTGTCCTTCCATTCACTTGCCTTTATTCAAGGCTTCGGAGGGAGGGAAAACAAATGAGGCAAGCCCTAGTTCTGTGGTGTGTGTTTGTGTGTGCATGCATGAAGGGAATCGAAGATTGCTCTCCATGCTTTTGTTTGTTCATGCTTTCATTGACTCCTTTCTTTATAGAAGCCTTTCGGGGCTGGGGAAGACGGGGGGGGGAGTTTGACAGATCACTCTTTTGATTGCTTGTTTGTTTGTCCTTTTTCTTTCCTCTCATTATTTATGGTCTCCATAACCCCCTCCTTGCTCCCTCCCCGCCTCCTGCCTGGCTTTAATCATCTGGAGGCGATTCCCCCCTCACCTTTGCCTGTGTGAATTAAGCAAAACAGAAAGTTGCTGGATCTGGCTTCATCATTCGAAAATGCCAGGCATCGTGTGATTTATGCACTCCTGATGCGAAAGAGCGGTAATCCGGAATCTGGCGAACTTTTTCCTGTCGTGGAACCGGCCCCATTGTCTCTGAAGCACCATACACCAGGTGTTTCATCTCTAGATGCCATCAATTTCTTAATACAAAGAGGAATTTTCACATACCTTATGGAATGCGGCCCATTAAAAAAAAAAACACCACTTATAATACTATAAATTATCTAGGGAATTTCAAAATCATAGTCCAGTCAAACTCTTTTAATGGCAAACTTACATGTAATCTTTTCTTTTCCATACCAGTCAGTTTTGTTCAACTGGAAAGAGCAGCTCTGTCAAGCCCCACTGGATCTACATCACAAGTGACAAGAGTATACGTGATATATCAAGGGTAGTTGTTCTTGTTGAAGTAAAGTAAAGAAACCTATACCCAACATACTACAGTTGTCCCTCAGTATCCACAGATTTGGTATCCATGGATTTAAGTATTCACAGCTTGGAAATATTCTTAAAAAAATAATAATCCAAAAAGCAAACCTTGATTTTGCCATTTTATATAAGGGACACCATTTTGCCATGCCATTGCATATAATAGGACTTGAGTATTCACGGATTTTGGTTTCCACGTGGGGACGTGGAACCAAACCCCAGCGAATATGAAGGGACAACTGTAGTTGTTAAGCAAGCAGCTTTCTGTACATAGACAGATATTATCAGATAGCTCCCCCATAAATGCAGTACCTGCTTTGCTAGGCTGGTAACAATAGCTGGAAATAAAATCATCCCATTTCATTTCTTTAAACAAGTAGAGTCAAGGCTAGCCCTACCATTAGGAACTTGGAAGTTCCGTAACTTGGAAGATCACTTTCTTAACTGCTCACTTTTGCAGTAACAAACTAAAACATTCTTACTTTTTGCCTGTAATGGCCAGGGCTGTAATTCACTACTTTTCAGAGTAATGGTTTTGTCTATTACAGTTGTCCCTTCATATTTGCAGGGGTTTGGTTCTAGGACCCCCCCCCCATGGATACAAAAATCCGTGAATACTCAATTCCCATTATATGCAATGGCATAGCAAAATGGTGTCCCTTATATAAGATGGCAAAATCAAGGTTTGCTTTTTGGATTATTATTTTTAAAGAATATTTTCATGCCATGAATACTTAAACCCATGGATACCAAATCCGTGGAAATGGAGGGACAACTGTACTTTATTACTGGGTGCACTCTAACTCAGTTCAAGCAATGAGAGGGGGAGGGGGAAGGATCACATGGGTTGCTACCCTTTCTTTGTGAGCTTTTATACAGCTAATGAGGAGCAGAGGAGCCAGAAATGAGGGAGGAAGAGGAGGGGGAGATTTAGGAGGAAGAGGACGGGGAGGAAGAGGAGACACACTGAAAACATGAGCTGCATTAAAGACTCAGGAGCTGCACTATATTAGCTCCATTTATTTATTTATTTATTTATTTTAAAAAGTTAGCCTGCTTTCTCTGCCTTCCCCTGTTCTGAACAAATGAAAGAGACTGCAGACACTGCCAGAAAAAGAAAGTCTGTGTCAGTGGGGTGGGGTGAATGGCTGCTCCAAACCAAGGCACAGGCTGTGTACTTGGAGGACCTGGTTTGGAGTGACCTGTGAAGAGAAAATTTAGAGAAGTGGGGGTCTTTTTGTGCATGCCTAAGGCTGGCTCAGTCCAAGAGATTTAGAACAATTTGGGGAGGGGTGGGAGATCAGGATGGGGATGGGGAAGGAAGAGGGACTGAGAGTGTGACTGGTTCTGTGTGTCTGACCAGCACATCTATGTCTACTGTGTGTACCATTTTAATTGTATTGCACATTTTAATTGATTTATGTGAGTGTGTGTGAGCCACCTTAGGTCCCATTCTGGAAGAAAGACGGCATATTAAATAAGTAAGTAAATAAGTAAATAAATACATAAATAACAGTAATGGTGACTTGTAGTATAAATTTTTTTCCCCCCAAGCTCAGCTAATTTCCCACTGCAACAGAAATCTACCTGTCAGACCTGAAAGAGAGGATCAGCCTGAGACAAGATATGAATCTGTGGTAATGTGGATGAAATACTGTACATGTACCAAGTGTTGAACAGTAGACTAAACAGAAGCATGACATTTTATGAGTTTGATGACTAGACAAACATAGACAGACTGTGTTCTTCATCACCACTAAATTATAAACCATGTCTAATAAAAATAGCAATGGGATGATTCAGTGACAGCTGGAAAAAAGAATTTTCTGTTCCAAATTTCAGTTAATAAATAATACTTGAAATGAACTGTTTTGTGACAGCAGGCTTAACTATTTTCAAAGAATAACCAAAATTTTTAAGCTGTTTATCACAAACAGAAAAGTAACAGGGCTGGAGGACACTTCATGATGGAGCTGAAGAGACTGGAGGAAACAGAGACTTCTCTTCAAATGTACCCTTTCATTGTCAATGGAAATAAGTAGCTTCATTTAAATCTGCCTAACCACATATACTAAGAGGTAAACTCAGAGCTCAAAGGTAACTACTGTAGTTAGAAACAATAAATTACTTGTAATTAAGTATTTAAAAAAATACTTAAGGCATTACTGAGCTACATTACAATTGTAACCTGATAACTTCACTCCTGCTACTGTGTAATTATAACTGTTTAGTTATGGAGTGTGTGGCTTCACTATTTAATTATGTTTTTTACTACCAGCTTGTAGCACTTTTAAAAAGCAACCCAAAATAACTATTTTATTTGCTTTATAATAATGAGAAAGTACAGATGTACTTAAAAAAAAACCTTCCATTATAATGGTAACTTACTACTGGAGGAGCACTTAGAGCTGCATCAGTAACAACAGTGGTAACAAATTACTCTTAAACACAGAGGCTGGGTGGCCATCTGTCAGGAATGCTTTGATTGTTTATTCCTGGATGGCAGGGGGTTGGACTGGATGGCCCTTGTGGTCTCTTCCAACTCTATGATTCTATGCATTTTCCAAGCTAAACTTCAGCAAATGGGGTGAGACTGAATTCTGAGTAAGCCATTTTGCAAATGCACTCCTTAGAAGAGGTGATGGCCAAGTTATGTCATATTGACATAGCACCTAGGCAGTAATGATTGAGAGGGGGAGCTCTTCTAGAGCTCTACCCAGGAGGGCAAACCTTCACCTGTCTAAAACATCCCTTGTTCTCCAACAGCTGTTGATGGCAGTGACCCACTTTAAAGGAGCAGAGCTCAGTCTCTGATGCAGTGGGTTGCATAAGATAGCCATCAGCACCTTTTGATCATGCATATATGGGTGCTGAAGGCAATGTTGTTAAGAGATGACCACATCCCACAGCCTCCCCCATCCCAGTTTTCTTCACCATAGAGACTTTTGTGATCCAGCAGCTTTGAAACCTTATGTTTTCCATGACTCTTAAGAGACAGGAGATAATTCATTTGGGAGTTCGACAGCAGGCAAGAGAATTATAGTTTTAACTTTTCATTTAATGGGCTTCTTTTCCTTTTCATCATACCCAGTGTCAGTAAAATTATGTACTAAGGAGCACATTTACATCAAACATGACTCACCATTTTTAATTAGAAGTGTTGGCAAAAATAATAGGGAACATGTCTTCTGGTAACATTCATTTCACAAATTACATTCAGTGACTGCCAAAAGATTTTTTTTTTTTAAATCCCAGATGACTGCAAAGCCTCCTGTCCTGTTGGTTTACCACAGCTTAAGGGCTGCTGTTGCTATTGGCACAGCTTCTTGCATTATCATCTCTTACCTCTGATTAGAATGGGAGGCCCGCTACTCTATTTATATACTGGCACATTGGTTCCAGTTAGAAGACATAGCAAGTCTGTAGTGTACTGCTCTGTATAAGGAGCATCCTCAAGGCATAAGAATCTCCTGTATCCAAAGGCTAGCAAACATCTTTAGGACATAGACCTGTTCTAGTAAAGAGGGCCTAAGTTATGCTTCTGAATTGTATCTGGCTGGAGTAGACAGCATAGTTTTGTAGTTGAAGAGAGAGGAGAAGACTGGGGGGGGGGGGACTTTATCAGACAAGGCAAATAAGGTGCCATAAGGACACCTAATGATGATGAAAGGGCGCACGTACCAGACGACATTGCCCTTTTGCAATCATGTCCAGTTAAAAAAACGTACTTTTTTATTGACGGCTCAAGCCATCGATTGATCCCTGTGGTGCTTTTGTACCGGCATTGCCAGCATTTGAAACTTCATGCCATTGTACTTGCATGAATGCAGTATCAGTGGCTAGTCCAGTGAGAACACTTCTGGGTGAAATCACGACATCCACATAGGTGACACACTTTTAATGACTCTCCCTGGTTTACTTGGAAGTTTTTAAGTGTGTTTCTGTGCTTTTTGAAACTTTTTGAGTGTTCTTTTTGTTTTTATTTTTGAATTCCTCATGCTAAGTATTCTCGCGAAAATCCACAGGATTTCAAACAAGGAAGTGAACGGAGCTCCGTTCACTCCTCGTTCATTGCTGGGAAGCCTTTTGCCAGGATTATAGGTAAATGTGGCCTGGGGAGTTCTTTTGCTGGCATAAAAATGGCAAAGTTATTCTGGCAAAAGAACAGGGTTTTATGGAGTGGTCTGATAAAGTCCGGGGGGTGGGGGGGAAACAAAACTAAGGTGGAAAAAACTTTATATGAAATCTTAGCTCAGCCGTGAACATGAACTGAGAACCTTGGGTAAGTTCACTATTTCTCAGTAATATTGCTCAACTACAGGATGAACACCTAAGTAGAAAATACAAAAGATAAATAAACACGAGAAAATTAAAATTAAAATTATTTCTCTTCCATGGTTATGGAAGAGAGTACTTGCTAGTTAAGTTTTTCAAGTTGTTTTCCCCTCCCATTTAAAAAATTGGACAAAAACTCTATTTAAAATAAGATATCAGTTCACTTCACAACAACATCAGCATCTCCACTAAAGAGACTTGAAGACTGACAAGTCAACTGACTGACAATGAATCCAAATAAAATGGTGTGAAGTCTTAGATGACCCTGTGGCCTGACAGAAGTGTGCAAGGCCTTTGCTGCCTGTCCTCACATCTTCATCAACATGGCAATCAGACTTGCCTCTGGAATCCTTCCAGTCATATGATGTCATGAATCTTGGACATTGTAACATGGTAGTTTGGGGGCTTCATAGATGGAAAGGAGAGTGAGAAATGACAAATGGATAGATCCAGGAAGATGAATGTCTTGGCTGCAATGTACATTTGATGCCAAATGGTGTAGCGTACAGGCTTGAAAAGCAAGAAAGCAATACACTCTATTAGTCAAAGCAAGATATAATGAGGACTGTCTGCCTACAGGCGAATAAGTAAAGGACAGATATTGAACATGATGAAGAGTAAAATACAGGAGGATTGGGCTGTGCCTTGAATGTGTAAGTTATGGGCACAGGAAGTGTCAAAATAACCTTGACTCCACAAGAATGATTGATGTGGAGGATGTCAATGGCATCACCAGATTTGTCGGAAGAAATTATGGGAATAAATTAAGATTGATGCAGGTATCAAGTAACACATTAAACTTCCTAGTATTTAGTATTGAAAATGACAGCTGTTAAATGAAAATTGTGGAGAGCCTTCTGAGTAGGCTCTGGGTCAAACAAAATTAAACTCAGCAAAAAAAAAAAATATTAGAGGAATTAAAACTACATGAAACAATTATTTCATTATGTCTGATCTATACAGATAGATAGATATTACATTGCTAACTATAATAGCAAAGAGCTATATGTAAGTGGGGAGTATTTTAATTATACACCTTTTGGTTGGGCCGTAATGAAAATCAGTTGAGTTAACATAGTTAATTAAGTACATTTAATAGGGATGATACCAAATTATAGCAAAACACCAGGAAGCATTGAAATACTCTTTGCAGTTATGTGTTCTCCTCTTTCAGAGATTACTTCATTTTCAGACAGGAAAACTAACTTTCATATTAGTGTGAGAAATTCTTGGTCAGTTCAACCCCACCTATTGCCTGAAAATCCTATGTAGCACATTAAGTTCAGACGTGCTTACTCCCAGATGAAAAAATATGGGATCACAAGCTAAATCACATGCAGTTTATATAATTTAGGACATGAATGTAAAACACTTATTTTTCTTACTATTGATTAATGTTTTCAGGCACAGCTCAGTTAACAACATCCCTAAGAAAGAAGACTGATGACCAATAGATCATAGAAATGTAGAAACTATTGTTCCTCTCTTCTTCAAACATTTGTGTATACCTGGACGTTTTGTGACAAACATGTAGAATCTTGTACACTAGAGATAGGGGACTTTTTTCACCCCAGGGACTGGATTATTTATTTATTTATTGAATTTATAACCTGCTTTTCTCCCAAAATGGGATTCAAGGTGGCTTACAAATTTTTTTAAAAGATTCCACTAAAACATTAATTTACAAAAGTTAAAAATAATTAAATAAAAATATTACTTTCTCATCTCTCTCTCTCTCTCTCTCTGGCTTTTCTTCACAAACAAAGATTCAGGAAGGACTCATCCTGCACTTTCTGCAAGTGCACTGATGACTAAAAAGGCCAATCCGAGATAAACAAGTTCGGTTGCAGAAAGCACAGCAGAAGGTCTCCTTGGGTGATGTTTCTGGCTTGTAATTCTTTCTGTGTTGCCGTTTCTCTTCAAGACTTGTTTGGCGTGAGTTCTCAAATAAGGCTGCAGCATTGTGGATAGTGCATCTCCATGCCTCCCAATGTGAGGCCAGGGCGGACCATTGTTGGTTATCAATTTGGCCGAGCCTGAGATGTTGTTTCAGGGAATCCTTGTATTGCTTTTTTGGAGCGCCCCTTTTACGCTGACCCATGGCGAGTTCACTGTAGAGTACTGTTTTTGGGAGGCGATGGTCCTCCATCCTAGAAATGTGCCCTGCTCAGCACAGCTGTGTTCTCAATATCATGGCCTCAATGCTGGTGATCCCTGCTTGCTCAAGGACAGCAACATTCATCACATAGTCAGTCCAGTGTATATTTAGGATTGTGCATATACAGCGCTGATGAAAGTGTTTGTGGAGTAATAAGTGGTGGCCATAGGTGACCCATGTTTCAGACCCGTAAAAGAGAATAGACAGCACAATGGCTCTATACACACTGATTTTTGTGCTTCGCCTCAGGTGTTTATTACTCCAGATTCTTTTGTAAAGTCTTCCAAATGCGCTATATGCCTTTGCTAATCTGTGATCGATCTCTTTGTCAATCTTGGCATCTGAGGAGATGATGCTTCCCAGGTAGGTGAACTGCTGAATGGACTTAAGCACAGATTTGCCGACGGCAATGTGGGGATGATGGTGTTCGTCCTGTGGTGCAGGATTAATCAATATTAAATGCATGAGCAAAAACCACTTAAAACATAGTTTCAATAAAAGATTTTTATAAATACAACACACCATTTTACACACACACTATTAAAATTCAGAGGCTTGCCTGAATAAAAACATCTTCACTTGAAAGTGGAAAGAGAGCAGAGAGGGGGTCAATTGGACCTCCCACAGAAGGGAGTTCCACAGCCTGCAAAGGTGGTGGGACTGAGAGGAAGCCCCCCCAAAAAACTTAAAGCTTGCACTGGGTTCCAATTTGGGGAAGGGTCACAGGGACCATAATCAACCAGTGGTTGGGACTAAGGATGGAGTGAATAGGCCAAGGCAAAATAGGTGTCTGGGCAGATGCTATTCTTAACAGTTATGACATTTCTCCACCAAACATGCAAAACACAGTTTCATTTCATATATGTCGGCTTAGGAGTAAATCCTAGTGCAAATGGGCAATGTACTGCCCTTTGAATGTAGTGGGACTGCATCTCCCAGCATTCCTCACTATTGGCTAGGCTGCAAGGGCTGCTGAGAGTTGCAGTTCAACAACTATGCAGGGATGTACTTTGCCTAGCCCTCAATTCTATGTATGTCTACTCAATAACTCAATTTTATATGTTGACTTAAGAGTCAGCCCTGCTGCTACAGCTTTCAGGTATGCGAAGCACAATTCTGTGTATGGAACGCTTATGCAACAGTTCTTCTGCCTCAAAGCACAGCTCAGTTCAGTGCAATGCTGAAAACTACAACTCAGTTCTATGTATAGTTTTTAAATGTCCTCTTGTCTTTGACCAATGATTGGAGATAAGAGCAGAAGAAACATGGGACTTAATTGAAAATCTTTGTACATATCCATGTACAGTATCTGAGTGCTGGATCCCATGATAATGCTGACATGCCAGCCACGTGGCGCGAGTCTCAACAGCGGCGGAGGCCGGGCGGCCGGGGGCTGGGGGGGGGAGGCGCGGCGGCGGGCCGGGAGCGCCACGTGGCGCGAGCACAAAGCACCAGCGGCGGAGGCCGGATCCGACGTGGCGCAAGGCCGGGGCAGCGGCGGCCGGATGCGGTGGGATGAGGAGAGGCAAGGGGCGCAGGGGCAACAGGGGAGCACACAGCACACAGCACACAGCACAAGCACACAGCACACAGCAAAAGAAAAACCGTAAATGAAAAATGAGAATGTAAATGAAAAAAGAACAAGCACACAATAAAACAGCAATAAAACAAGCAAGTAACAATAAAACAAGCACACAGTAACAATAAAACAAGCACACAGGCACACAGTAAAACTGCACAAACAAACAGTAAAGAACCAATGTTAAACCCCAAGACCTAATAACAACCCAGCCACCCCCCGCCTAAATAGACAAACAAAGGAAAAACTTATCGCAGTCCTGCGAAGAGCTCCTTTCGATCAGATGAAAAAAGAGGAGGAGACCAGGGGAGGCAAGGGGTAAAATAGGCCCTGCTTTGGCGCCTCCCCTGACTCCTCCCAGCCGGGGCGTGTCCACGCCCAGGCCTGCTCATGGGTTCGCCTCCCTGCTCATCATTAAAACACCTCCCCCGGATCCACCATTCTTCAGGATCCGGGGGGGTGTCTGTTCTTCCCTGGTGACTATACAGCCATCCCTTCAATGCTATTTTCTTTGAATTACACCCAAGTATTTATGTTCTAAAATCTGAGGAGACTGAAGCCATGATTAGCTGGTCAGTTTCCCCCTCTAATGTCAGAACTATTTGCCATAATTTGGCAGCACTCCGTGTGCTCATAGGCAGACTACTTTATTATTCAGCTGGCTGAGCCTTCACATTCAAAACAGGTTCCAAGGCTTAGCTCTGGTGATACCTAGCTTAAAATAAAACCTGTTAGGCCTCTGTTGATGCCATTGTGCACTCCAGGATTTAACAATACAATACTTGCCTGATGATTCTATTAAACAATATTTTGGGTAGGGTGGGCAGTTGGAAGATATTCTATTCCTCAGCTTGTTAGGGTTAAACTTCCTTATTTGTATTGATGTGCTCATGTGACAACCTGTTATCAGACCAACTCAGGATTAGAGGAGAGTAAGATGACAATTTATTTGCTCAAGTGCAACTAGAAGTGAAGGGGTCACCTCCACACACACACCCCATTTCTAGTTGCATATTTAATTATAAAACAAGACTTTCAGAGAATGCAGGGTTTGCTTTAGAGGAGAAGTGAGTTTCTCATAGGCTTCCAGGAATGTGATTCTCCTCTCAACGGGGTAGGGTGGGGGGTGTACTGGAAAAATCGCCCTGATTTATATAACTGAATCTTTCTCTCAAATATTCAATGCTGGCCAGCTGTTGGTTAAATATGTGAATTGTCTCCTTTGAAAGCTATTGTAGTAGGGTTAATCATAGTTCATTACCATTCTTCCTGTGATGACTTGGTGGCATGTTTGCAGGTGCAAGTCATCATGATGTGAAGGGTCAACAAATAAAGAACCTGCGGCATGTATGGGCTGGCAGTGAGATGAGCTTCAGCTGGGTTATACTTATTCAATACCTTGGAGTGTCCCAGCTGACAAAGTGCTTTGTGATTGTGATATTCAGCTAACAAAGCTGAATCTAAAAGGCAATGTTGTTTCCTCTTCTCATGTTCTTCTTTACTCCTTTTTAGGTTTTTGTAAGATGGCTGTGAAAGTGGGGGGGGGGCTGTATACACTAGCGATAAAATCTGAAACCCCACCAAATCTAGCCCGATAATGCCACATGACGTGTGGCATTATCACTGAATCCGGTGCAATAGTGCCACAAAACCTACGGCCCTATCCAAACCAGACTTGGGGTATACCACCTAAACCCCAGGTTTGGAAGACTCACAGTTTTCTCTGGAGTTTACGGGGGGGAAATTGTGTGGACAAAGGATCTGCACTGGATTTGGGGGGGGGAGTAGGCAGGACAAGCACTGCCTGAATGGTGTCACCACTTTCCCCCCTCTTCTGCAATGCTGTCACTGGATCTGCCTTCCCAGAGCACAGTCACTGGTTCACTATACACCGGGAAGGCAGAGCCAGTGGCACTAAGGTGGGGGAAAATGGCAGCGCTGTTGTCCTGTGCTGGGTGGAATTGCTTGCTTTAACCCTCAGAATGACTGGCTATACGCTGGGAGTCTGCCTTCCTGGCATATGGCCACTTGATCTGAGGTCAGAGGGAACGACTGTGCCAGGAGGAGTTGCTCACTCAGACTCTCAGAACAACTGGCCATATGCTTGCGGGGAAGGTTCTGCCTTCCCGGGATACAGCTGCCCATTCTAAAGTTGGAGTAAGCAACTGTGCTGGGTGGAGTTGCTCTCTCTGACCCTCAGAACGTTCAGCCATATGCTGGGGGGGGGGATCTCCCTTCCCAGTCTATGTCCATTCATTCTGAGGTCAAAGGGAGTCACTGTATTGGGTGGAGTCTCTTGCTCTGACTCTCAGAAGGAATGGCCACATGTGAGGGGGGAGAGGTTCTGCCTTGTTAAAGAGTATGCATGAAGCTCTTTGGTAAGAGATGCCTGGTGAGGCAGCGGTGGTGGACCAACAGAAGGAGGTAAAAATCTGGTGGGGAGATGCAGACTTTTTGGCCAGGTAGGTGTGGCACTTAAATCTGGACCAATACTATGTGGGGCAGCTCTGGCTCAGCTCCAGGCCAAATTTTCAATGAGATTTTAACCCTCTGTGTAGGAAAGCCCAGGGTTAGACAAACTCACACAGGGGGAAAATATAAATCAATGGCTACTAGTTTTGTGGCTATATAAAGTGTTTAGGTTTCGGGGCAATAGGCCCTTGAGTCAGAGCCTGGAAAAGTTATTTCTGGATGACAGCACCTAGACCCCACCCCCCGATAACATGGGCAGTTGACATGAAAACTTGTTCTAAGAGTTATTAACTGAAAACAAATTTTTCCAAACTCTGGGCTTATCTACACATACCAAGAAATCTGTAGTCACTGTGATCATTTCACACAATGTGCTGGAGGATTAGCAGGAAATCCACAGGGAATGCAGATTACAGGGCTTTAATGCACTTTAAAAAAAGCTCACTTTTAAACCCAGACTTTTCCCCAAAATTCAGATTATCCTGTGTGCGGCTGGTGCTCTGAGGCAGCTTCAGTGTGGAGTTTTTGGTGGGTGGGACCAGTTGGTTCCAGCAAATGTAGTGTGTTGCCATGTTTTAAAACTTTTGTTGTTTTAAAACTACATGTTGGCATGTGGATCTCCACACAAGTGAGCAAGTGAAGAACCAGCCAACATGCACACACTCCTGTCCCCCAAGAACATTCACTTGTTTGCTCACTCATGTGAGCATTCATCTGCATTCCAACACTCAGTGGGGAGAAAGCAACCTAAGGCTGATTGGGGGGGGGGCGCTGCCTCATCAACTGGCTGGCTGGCTTACTTGTGAGAAGATTTCCTTGCCTTCATTCAGTACAGTAAAAGGGGAGAGGGAGAGGGAGAGGGTAGCCAAAATATTCCTCAGCGCTGATCTTATGGCTGAACATATTAAAAAATATAAATATAAATAAAATTTTATTTTTTCCCTTTCTTTCCTTGTGTGTGTGTGGGTGCACAAGTGCATTTGAAGTTCCCTCCCTCCCTCACTGGTTGCAAAGGGGAAAAGGGGATTGGATGTGGGAGGCATCCAATCAGAGTAGATCCAACCGATTGGCATGCAAACAATAATGGTTATTGGATAATAGGGTAACGGCACACATGCATCAACCTAAGAACTGGGGAAGGGATGTTAGAGTCCCATCTGCAATGTCAGTGTCTCCTTAAACTGTGGGGAAATTATTAGCTCAGAAAGAAGGCTTGTGAGAGGAGGGTAACTTCAGGGATCTTTTCACCTATGTATACCAGTACTAACTGCAGAGAGCACCCCAGTTAGTCATACAAAGCATTTTATTTGAATTAACACAGGGGATTTTCTAACATACAAGAACATACACTCTTAAGAACTATGCAAGGCTATTGAGGAGAACGGCAGGAAGGGTTGGATAGAGAAAAGTCAGACTTGGAAGGAAGATAGTTACCAGTCTTGGAGAAAGAGACCTGTGCAGTGGAGGGACTCAGACAGCATCTGAGGGTGGCACAGAGGAGTCTGGCAGAATGGAGGGGTCTGTCAGTCTGTGGCACAATGAGCTGCACGGTCTAGGCTGGAACATTTATACCCTATTTCATATCCTGAAGGGGTACTCTGGTTATGACAAAACCTGGATGGCTTTCCCACCAGATAGACAGAAGGAACCCAAAGTCAATTGATTGCTTTAATTGTTGGGATATAGAAATTGATTGGCTGTGACAACCTTACAAAGTTGGACAGGAGGGGGGTATAGCAGAGTTTTCTGTAGGGTATAGATTAAAGAATGGTCACAATTGCTTGATTGAATCATTGTTGAAATGCCCAAGGCTGGAAGAAAGGACCAGCACATACCCCTCTAATGACTGGGTTGTTAGCATGAACCCATTACAGGGTTTTCCTGCTTAATCCTAATATGGACTTTCTCACCATTATATTTGCAAACACATCTCAGCTCATTGTGACCCCACAACTGACCTCTGGTCTGCCTCAGCCAACTTGAGTCCAAAAAGTGTCCAATATTTCCTGTTATGAGATACTTGGTAAGTGGGAAAACAGCGGAACAGACATGGCCATGTGTGGCTGGTTATGCCAATGTCACCTCAATGTGTCCTGGGTGTCTGGCATTAACAGGGTCAGTGCAGACCACAGAAATGCGAGGTGAGGCTGGATTTCCCCCCACCCCCGTAGTGTAGCCCTCTGTTCTCTGAGTACCTGTGGCTGTAGTGTAGCAATGGCTCTTAATATCATTGCTAGCTTGTGGACTTCCCAGAGGTATCACTTTTGGCACAGTAGGAAGCTGGATGCTGGACTAAGGATGAGGTCCAAAACAGCTCTTCTTCTCTCCTCAGTTTCCAAGAAAACTCATTTGATGTAGATTATTTTTTTCTCCCTATAGCCCTGTTGTCATTGATTGTTCTGTCGAGGTGTTGGTTTTTATCTTTGGCTGAAGTGCAACAATAAGAACATCTTAATTGTTTGTTTCAGAGCATTAGAATTCTGACAGCAAAGCAGAACCACTCTGGGGATATTGGCTACTGGGGGAGAGGTTGAGAAGAAAAGCTGTGGAAAAGCAAGTAGACGGCTGGAACTGAAACTTTTCAGAGCCACTTTCTCATTATGAGATTTGAGATGTTACTTGGAAGTTTGGAGGAAAAGACTGTAGGGCATCCAGAGATGCCAACATGTTTCAAGTTTTATGATCCGGTCTATTATTATATAAAGAGATAGTTTGTTCAACTTTGTCCACAATACCTTAGCTATACCCAGGAGGGGGGTATAAATCAGCTTGTGGGAAATGGTGCTATGATTCACTGACTGTTACTTTGCTCTGCACATATCTTGATAATTGCCATCTTCTGACCACACTGCTTTAGACAGAAAAATATATCAAAAGCCTTCACATTTCATGCCTTGAAGGCTGCAAGGGTTTTCCAGGCCACACTTTCCCCTTTTAAAAATAAAAGAAAATGCTTCCCTAGATCAGTTTGAAGGCCCTCCTCTTCCTCCTCCTCCTGATTCAAGCATTTTGCTTAGCAGCTCTGGCATCAATCACAATACAGTTACATCAATCTTGAAACATTAATATTGATCAAGCCATAATTTGTATATTCAAATGTTACCTTTGGTCAGCACTGAAAGCCACTGCTAGTGTCATTGTTTTAGGGCATTTTAGAAGACAGACCCTCGATCCAAAGGTCAGTCAAGCCCCAGTGCTTCTCTTCCAGGAGATGTAGAACCATTTGTTGTAACCTAGCAGTGTTTCTATTTGGTGCCTTCAGGGGCTGCTCTGTCCAATTCTGTGTTCTGAGAAAAGTTTGGTGCACTCTGTGAGTAGCCCCCATTTCATGTACCACTCACAAAACTCCATGTGCATATGAGACCATAATGGATCTACGTCTCATGAGAAAAGAAGATGACAAAGAGAGAGGAAGCCCATGGGCCAGGGCACATACACCATCAGGGCTGCCCAAGAGCACTATATAGCATCCACTCTCATTCCTAAAGTTAACATAACATAACAGAAATTTTCCCATTCCTGGCTGCATGCTACTGTAATAAATTAAATAACTTGCAAATTTCCTACCTTGTCATAATGACACACATTATCTGCTGTTTGATGCAGGCACCTCATTTTGCTCAGTGGTAGGACCAGACTTGTACATTATCAACTCCTGTGAGAAGCTTATGAAAACTGCTTTTTTAAAAAAGCTCTGTTATTACTATTTATTTTTAATATTTGAAAGCGTAAGCCTTTCTCAAGTGCGTATGCAAAAAGGTGGTCCATAACTGAAGTATATATAAGAAATGGTGGTGGCTGCAGATGTCAATGGAACCCTAGGGGCTTGTCTACACTGGTGGGAAATTCCACACATGCCTTGTAGCCGCGGTGGGTTTCTTCGATTCCCATAAATGCCACATGCACCAGGCTTGTCCGATTGTACATCAGAGTATCTCATCACACTGTAATCCATGTTGTAGTAAAAGGGCAGTTCTATGCTGATTGTGTGCCCCATACATCATACAATTTCCAGCCACACAGCTGAGGCTGCTCTGTTTTTTCTCCCTGTTCATTTGGGCATGCAAATAAATAAATATACATGGTCTCAGAGTACTGTATTGCTGGATAAGAAGAGATACACTTATCCAGATATGCACATAACAAAAAAACAAAAGAATTTTTTTGTAAAAAAAGCACCAGAATTGAGTCCTGTCCACCAGAAGCCTTGCCCTGGCCTTGCTCCAAAGTCAATCCTTGGCTGCCACATGGTAAAAAAAATATCTGGGTTTCCCCTTCAAATGTGGAACAAACTGTGAATCTTACAGATCTGGAGTTTCTTGAACTCTGGTGAAAGTGCGCATCATCGAAAACATTGTGTGTCAACTGTGCCACGAATATGGGGTGAGTACAGGGTTATTTTTGCCCATGTAGATAAGCCCCCAGACAGCAATGGATTGTGATGGAATTCATCTTTGTCTTTGAACAGCCAGAAGAAGATTCCAGCTAAGAGGTTTACCACACTGTACTTCCAATAAGTGCTCATGCCATTTCTTAAGGAAACTAATAGATTCTGTGATGCAAACAAATGTAATCAAATGCTATACTGAATCTTGTTTTTAAAATAGTTGTGTAACGTCTGGTACTGCTACAAGAGCACCACATTAGCCCTTTCCCTTCCACCCCATGTGTATCACTCCTCCCCCCTCAATGAATCATCATTTCCATTTTCAATAAGGCACATACATCCATTTTTAAAATAAAAAAGCGCTTTTTCACCGTCTCATGATCTTTTTAGTGCACGCTTATTCAGGGACGTCACAGAACTACCTCACATCTGCCTATCACCATTATCCATAATTGGGCACCCATTTAAAAACCCATGCACAATGTACTCTAAATATTGAACGTACTATGCAATGGTGATTCCTAACATTGCTTAAACTCACACCAAACAATGGATTACATGCCACACACTGCCACATGTGTTTTTCACTTTTTCACTTGGAAAGTAAGTTTCCCTGTAAAACCATTCTCCACTTTGTACCCAGCAGGCTGCAAGTCCTCTGTTCTGAAGCAGACCCCCCCCCCAGCAGAAAAGTGAGGAGTTTCTCTCCCTTCCTCAGGAGTAAGCTTGTATTGAACTCAGTAGGTACTTAGTCCTGAGGTGCAACCCACAGACAAAATTTTGAGGTGGAAGGGGGGGGGTGATTCATTGATTGATTGACAAATACTTGCAATTTTTTTCTTTTTAATTTCAAGAGAACAAAAACCAGTTTAACCCAACCTGTGGGAAAAGCACTAGAGTGTGCCTAGCTGTGCTTACTCAAGAGTAAACCCCACCAGGCTCAATGGGGCTTACCTTTGAATAAAGCTGTGGGGGAAAGGAGAGAAAGAGAGGGGCCAGAAGTCTTCCACCGGCTAAGACATGTTCCTGATTTACTTATTTTTGTAAAAACAAAACAAAACAAAACAAAAAATCCCTCAATTTGAAACATAGCAAAAGGAAGAAAGGTTTTGAGAAATTCTCTCCCCGCAAAACCCAAAGCTTTTCTGTCCCGCTTCTGGCCATGAAGAGCTCCAGGGTGCCGTTTACACGATGAAAATGTCCCGGGAAGAATTCGTGTCGATCCCTGGCAGTTTACACGTACATCGGGTCGGGTACGTGATTTTCAGAAGGGGGGGCACGTTTTGTAACTCAACATGCGGGACTTCCAGTCCTGTGGTTTGTGCCGGTTTTTAAAAAAGTCACTGGAGGATTCGGAAAATCGGAAATGTAAACAACCTGGGACAAGCTATCTCGGTACTAGGGGATGACTGGAAATGGTGACTGGGGGCGGGCTCAGAGATCAGGGACCAGAAAAGGAGGGGCCAGTCACCCGTTCAACAGATCCAGCCTCACCAGCCAAAAACAAAGGCATCCCTTCCAGCTGCATGTAGGTTGATGTGTGTGTGTGCGCACGTGTACTCAATCACCTTTTAAAATGGATTTCTACACTGCAAACCCTTCAGCTTTAACCTCTTCCTCAACTGCATGTTACAAAGAGATTGTGGTGGGCAGAAGGTTGCCCATTCATCCCCTGTTTTGATCACCTCCCTGGGTCTGAACGGGCACAGTAAAATATTCCAGCCTCTGAGCGAATGAACACCCTTTAATTCCCCCTCTCTGTGTCTGTGTCTTTCAAAATGCCTGTCTGTCACTAGCTTTGAAATCATTCAATCAGTAAGTTCACTCTGCTGCTAAAACTCTGCTGTAAGGGTTAACATTTTAAAGAGGCAAGGGGAAACCCAAGCCTCCCCCCCACCTCATTTGGCTTGATTTCAAAAGGAAAGCACTCCCTGCGTCTGAGCGAAAGATCTCAGTCTGGGTCTTTCAAAATGCCTTCTGCCTCTGCTTAAAGGGTTAACATTTTTAAGAGACAGGATAAACACAAGCCCCTCTCCCCCCCCCCCCAGCCAGCCAATAGCATCGTTCGTGGCACGGAACTTTAAAGGAAGTGAGTCACCAAGGTTGTGAAAACACGAGTAATCGCATCCTTGATTGACAGCCAAAAAAAAAAAAAAAAAAAATCCCGGTAAGCTAAACATGTGTAAACAGCAAAAGCACAGGATATAACAGTGCGGGACCAATAAATACTTTTGTCGTGTAAATATCAATCACGGGATCTTCCAGGATTTCCTAAAGAGTGACAAAAATCGTATAAACAGTGAGGGACGGATATGGGATCAGGAAGTCACGGTAAGCCCCACGACAATTTTTGTCGTGTAACTGACACCCAGGTATAGATTTCTTTGCTCATCAACTCTACAGGCTACGAGCAAAACATAAAAATACTCATCCCTACAAGGTTGCCAGGTAGACTTGCTACTCCCCCTCCCCACATGCCAAATCACATCCCCCCCACCCCTGAAAAAAACCCATACATACCCCTCTCCCCCATGTTTGTTTTAAATAAAAATATACATTTAAGTCTGCCCTGCAACAGCTGAGGCTGAGTTTTGAATCCAAATAAACTCTTGGAAAGGGGGCGGGAGTAGCAGAGGGGCATGGGTGAGCTCTTCAGATAAGCCGGAAGTCGAATGGGATGAAAAAATATAGGTAAACACAGGCGAAAACTGGAGGCGGCTCAATACATGTCAACTATGTCATGTGTTCTTCTCTGATGGCACAATGATATCACTGCACAAGAAAGCATGGTGGTTTCACAGTGCTACTGATTTCATTCACGGGGATTTGCCATGAATGAAAAGGAGCGCTACAAAGACGCCCCACAAAAAACAAAAGGGTGGTTGTGTTGTGCAATTGGGAAGAACTAATTTGCACAATCATGCATAATCATGACTAATGGATAGTGCAACAAAACCCTGTGTAGTAAACCTCTAAGTCTCTCTTCGAAAGAGCATCCTACAGTTGGGTGCAACTACCAAGAAGGCTCTAGATCAGGACTAGGGATGCTTTGGTCTCTCATATGTTTTGGACTTACCTCCCAGCAGCCCCAGGCAGCATGGCCAATGGTAAGGGACAATGGGAGTCATAGTCCAAAACATCAAAAGAGCCAAAGGTTTTCTGCTTCTGCTCTAGATGTTGTAGCCAAGTACAATCCACACATGTTCTGGCAGGGGGATTTTGGTTTCTTCAGTAATTTCTCCTGCACTTCTATCCCGCTTAATACAAATTCTGTCTGCCCATTTGGGGGCGAAGAAATAGATAAAGATCACTGTACAACACAATTCTTTGCTTTCCCTAATGCCAAATGTTGCCCAATGAGACACTTGACATTATTGGCTTCTTTCCACCTTGGCTCTTATTCAAACAGCTTTCAAACCAAGGTCAGAATGGTAGTTCAAGAATACCTGCTGAAGAGCAGGCACAGGAGAGACAGCCTAGTTATCTGAGCTTTATGATTAATGAGAATTGTAAAGACTGAGAGGAGAACTGTGGGAGGTTAGTTGTGGCTTAATTAGCTGTGACATCACCTGTAAAAATTCATACAGAGGGAGCTGGTATTCAAAAACTTCTATTCAGTTGGAGATTTGACTTAGTCCTATGTAGTGGTGGGGAATGTATGTACTTCAGATGAGAGCTAGGAAATGTTACTTTGGGATTACAAACCCCAGAATCCCCAGCCTTGCCCATGCTGCCTGGGGATTATGGAAGCTGTAGTCCAAAAGGAGCATTCCCCAATTTCTCTCCATCATTCCTCACCTTTAGCTACGCTGGCTACAGCTGGTATGAGTTGCAGCCTAACAACATTTGGGGAGCCAGACATTCTCCACTCCTGCTATGTATGTGCTGCTTAAGGGTAATCTCCTGTCAAGGCTGGATTCTAGGAAGCCATCTGAGATTAACTGGGAACCACCACTAGAAGCCATGGGATTTAGCCAATAGGCAGGAGTGAAGAGCAAATCAGAATCACAGGGCAAACTAGGAGGAAGGATTGAGGAGCAGGCTAGAAATCAGGGCTTGTTCAAGACATTTTGCTGCCTGAAGTGAAGAAGGACAAGATGGCACTTCACCCATTCCATGGGTGGAAGCTGGCCACACCAGCAGTTAAGTCTAACATCAACACTGATAATGGAACTACACCCTCCACTAGACCCAAGGTCAGCACACTAACCGAGGTGTGAAGGATAGTCAAGGTAGCACATGTAAACCTATTCACCAACATCTTACCATCATCTGCTTGAGGCAATTGCCTGACTGTACCTAATGGTATGGCAGGCCCCCATGAGGAACACACACTAGAGCTCAGGAATATCTTGTTGCCTTATGTCAGACATCTTATAGTTCTTCCTGCCCAGAACAATTCAATGACCACCCTAGATGGGTGGCAGTGGTCAGTCCAATGCCCAAAGCTACTTGCACTGCTTAGGTTGAAGCTGCAGTTACATAAGTTTTTGTATGGGTCAGTTTGAGCCCAGGCAGTTCCTTACACCCCAGAATTTTTGGGGAGGTTAGAATGAGCAAAGAGTATGTAGCATTTGGGATCTGCCTTTTCCCTCCTAAACAGAAGTACTGTGGCTTTTAGTATCAGGACGACTTGCAATAATTCAAAAGATTCCTATTGCTGCATCTCCAGCAAGTGTGAAAGAAACAGAATCTTTTGTGTTTCTGCCAAATGCAAATTTCAAAGATACTGAGGCTCTGTGGAGAAAAACAGACAAAACTAACCTTATAAGGTGAGAAATACACTGTGAGTTACTTATCACTATATTTTCTTCTTCTTTTTCCCCCCAGTGCTTGTACTGTGGGGTTGTCTAAACGGTAAAACAACCCTCATGGAATTCGCTGGGAATATGACCTGTCTAAATGGGATCTCACATCAATCCACAGTATTCGGAAGGAGGGGATGGGGCAAAATGGCAAAAAAAGCACAGCAAAAGCCTTTGTGGCTTTTCCTGTAGTTTTTTTTAAAAACAGTGAGGGGTGTGTGCATTCCTGATCATTAGGACAAGCAATTCACTTTGAATCACTTTCCCATACAAGAGGAAGTGCAAAGCTGATTGGCCGGGTGAGTGAGGGGTGGGGCTTGCTAACAGGGCAAGTGCCCACTGCTGCCATGTTGAAGTTTCGCCTTAGCAAGCAATTGCAAAGGCAATAAAATGGGGCGTAGTTTTTTTATTTATTTTGCTGTCCTTTTAACTCAAAAAATTGCTCTATCACTCCAGCGTACCTTAGACAAGGGTTTTGGTTTTTTAAAGTTTGACAGCGGCGAAGTCTCTCTCTCTCTCTGGCTTTTCTTTGCAAATGAAGATTCAGGAAGGACTCATCCCACGCTTTCTGCAAGCACGCTAATGACTGAAAAGGCCAATCCGACATAAACAATTCCAGTTGCAGAAAACACAGCAGAAGGTCTCCTTGGGTGATGTTTCTGGGTTGTGATTCTTTCTGCATTGTCATTTCTCTTCAAGACTTGTTCAGCGTGAGTTCTCACAAGTAAATCACTCACAGCCGTCATCTAATATGCGAAGCTTCTCGGGACCAAAAACACAGTTAAGACAAGTTGCTGCTACTGCAAAATGCCATTACTGTGAGGTACTCCATTTCCCCTCCCTCATATAGACAGGGCCTGTGCATTACTCATCACTATTTTTTTCCTCATCTTCTTTTTTCCAGTGATTGTAAGAAAGTTTATGCTAATCTGCATTTTATTCAGAGCTTTGAACATTACTTTTTAAAAAGTATTCCAACCCTTTGCTCATTACAAGCCTTCAAGAGAATTTGTTAACATTACCATTCTAGGATCCCACAAAATGCTACATCTCGTTGGTCTTTACTTGCCAGTTGAGCAATCTGCGGGAGCAGGCAAGGGCATTTTTGCATTTACCCAGTGGTGCAGTATATACATTTTCAAGGGCAGATACTCATCATGAGAGTCTCTCCAGCCATGCCCCCAAGTGCAAAAATGCAGACAGCTATGGCTCCATATTGAAAAAGCAGTTCTTCCAATTGTCATCTCCACTAGGGAGTGGTCTTTTGTAAACTTGAAGGGTTTTAATTTAAGACCAAGCTATCACAAGATATTTTGCATTAGAACAGAGGTAGCTCACAGCAATATTTTGTTGCTGAATAAATCCATTTTTTCCTCCAGCTACTTGGATGATTGCATTAGGCAGAAACACAAAAGATTCCATTTCTTTCACACCTGCTGGAGATGCAGCAAGAGGAATCTTTTGAATTATTGCAAGTCATCCTGATACTAAAAGCCTTCCCACACTGCAAAGAAAAGCAGCAGGGGAGTAAGGAATGATCTGTCTTCTGCGCTGCCTTACCACATGGCATCAATGTTTTTTTCATTCTGGTCCCATGACGGACCATGGTGAAACCAGAAAAACCCGTTGGCAAAAAGACACAGTTTTACCTCAGTTCCTCACAGGACCAGAATAAAAGAACACCGGAAGAAAGATGATGTCATGTGGTAAGGCAATATGGATGACAGAATGTTCCTGCTGCATTGCCACTTTTTTTTGGAGTGCAGTAAGGCCCTAAGTTCAGAGGGAGTAGATAAACATGGGAGATGTGGCAGATGATATTGTCAGTACAAACATTCCATGGACTTGCATTGGAGGACCTAGTGATTCCTAGAGAGGACATCTCTCTAGGCATTTTTCAGTGAGACTCTATGGTATGTGTCCCTATTTTTTCAGCCATGGATAACTGAAACTGCAGGCATTGGTTCCACAGATACAGGGGGAGACCTGTATTGCACAAAAGACCCTACTCTCTGTGCAAAATGTGAGCGGTTTGTGCATTTGAACTTTTCACAAAAATGTCTAGAAATGTGAAAAATAATCTGCCCAGCCTCTTCTCTCCGAGCAGTTTATGCCAGGTAAAGTAGGTTTGGGAGTATCAGTCCAGGAGGTTTTACTTAGCTACACACCTAGCTTAGCCTGCTGACACACTGCAGAAATAATGCAGTTTGACACCATTTTAACTGTCATGACTCAATGCTGTGGAATTCTGGGATTTGTAGTTTTGTGAGCTATTTAGTCTTCTCTGACAGAGAAGCTCTGGAGCTCTAAGAAACTACAAATCCCAGGATTCTATAGCATTGAGCCATGACAATTAAAATGGTGTCAAACTACATTACTTCTGCAGTGTGTCAGCAGCCTTAGTTACACAACTAAGCACTGCATGTAAAATTCCAGACATTAATAATAATACAGTACTTGTTATGCCACACTTTCATAGTTGCAGGTACATGTTTTTATTTTTTATTGGATCTTTATAGCATGATTACAAAGAAAAGGAAAAAAGGAAGAGAAAGAAAAAGGGATGGGAAAATATATAGGCTATGTGCATGGGCTAGTCATATACATTAAAACAAGCTGACTATATTTCTAAGAATACATTTACTTAAAGTTGGCAACTATAAAATACACTTGCATGCATAGCTAAAGCAGTAAATTTTCCGACCATTGAACTATAGATGGTGAGTGTTTATCTTTTTAACCTTGGAGTAACCTTGAAGTCTTTTTGCAACAGTAAAAGCATGCAGGATCTAGTCATGTTGACCCTCAGTTAGATTTCACGGTTAGCAAGCCCTACTATACCCTTCCTGTGAGATTCCATAACTGGAAATACTGGACACTTTTCAAGGTCATATTGGCTTAGGCAGACTGGTGGCCAGTTGGAGGTCACAATGACTTGAGATGTGTCTAGAAATATAATGGTGGGAAAGCCCGAGTAAGGATTAAACAGAAAACCGCCATAATGGGTTTATGCTAATAACCAAGTCATTAAAGGGGTATGCACTAATCCTTTCTTCCAGCCCTGGGCATTTCTAATAACAACTCAATCAAGCAATTAAGTGACCATTCCTCAATCTATACCCTACAGAAATTTCTCACCACATCCCCTTCCTGTCCAACCTTATGAGGTTGTTGCAAGCCCATCAATGTTCTATCTGTCCACGATTAAAGTAATCAATTGAGTTTCAGTTCCTTTGTCTATTCCATGGAAGAGCCATTCAAGCTTTGTTACTGCTAAATTTATACCTCCAAGGCACAAAATAATGTATAAAAATTAGAGCCCCAAAATAACCAAGTGTGCCACAGTGGATGGACCCGGCCACTCTCTTTCTCTGCGAGCCCCAGATCGGAACCTCCTGTGCCCCCCTCAGATGCTTGTCTTTGCTGCTCTTTGAGACTGGTAACTATCATCCTATCTTCCTGTCCCTCTGACCATCTATCCAGCCTTTCTGTCTTACTCTGCTAGAGCCTTGTATGGTTCATGAGAACATATGTTGTGTATGATAGATATTGTTCCAATAAAATATGTTGTTTTGTCAGAATACTGGGACATACAGTAGTTAGATTTCTTCTGTGAAGAAGCTGTGATGTGGCAAACAGTTTGCACAGATCTGTAGAGCTAGCTGGCAGTTGCAAATGTATCCATTTTGGTTAGCTCACAACCCTGGAGCTGGTGCAGAGCTCACTGGGGAGGGGGTGCTAAGAAGTCTGCAGAGCTGGGTGTTATTTAGTTTGTCCTATGAAGCTGAACTAAGCAGTTCTGTTTTGAATCTTGAAGACTGAAGATGGTTTTTCTTCTGTGGATGCTGTAATATATGTATGAGGAGCAGCTTAGGGAGCTGGGCATGTTTAGTCTGGAGAAAAGAAGGTTGAGAGGGGACATGATAGCCATATTTAAATATTTGAAGGGATATACTGAGGATGGGGCAAGCTTGTTTTCTACTTCTCCAGAGAATAGGACATGGAGCAATGGGTTCAAACTACAGGAAAAGCAATTCCACTTAAACATTAGGAAGAACTTCCTGACAGTAAGAGCTATTTGGAAGTGGAATGCACTGCCTCGTCCTGTGCTAGAGTCTCCTTATTTGGAGGTTTTTAAACAGAGGCCGGATGGCCATCTGTCAGGAATGATTTGATTGTGTATTCCTGCATGGCAGGGGGTTGGACAGGATGGCCCTTGTGGTCTCTTCCAGCTCTATAATTCTACGATTCTATTATTCTAGTCTTTATTATGGTCAAGTAAAGAACAAGAAGATTTTAGACATAAGCCTGTGTCTTTGCCTTTGTTCTGATGCCTAAAGGAACAACACTCTGCTACCATTTATTGCTGCCTGGACCTTTTGAAGAGGTTCCCAGTGCATGCTACTGTGACCTTTGCGCCCTTGAGAAGGCCAGCTTTGCTTCAGAGAAACAGGAAAAGTGACCAGCTGTTTCTTGGTTCAAGGCTAAAGCAATTTTATTGTGATAGTGATTTCAGAAAAGAACTGCTATAGTGAGAGGGACAGGTCTAGCTGAATCCCTATAGCTCCCTTGGCCATTTTACTACACTTACTCGTAGGCCTCCAAGGGGCCCAAGGCTCGGAAGGTGTAGATAAGGAATTGGCATAGTGCAAGCTAGAGACATTAGAGTTGTGCAGACATATCATGTAGTTAGCGCGTGATCAGACAGTGAAGCCTGTCCAGCAACACAAACCAGCCAATTAACAAGAGCTTGAGCAAAGCTAACCTGCCCCGGCAACTAGATAAGAGAAGTTCTGCTTAGTAACATTTTTGAAGGCCAGAGATATGTAGCATTATGATTGGTAGTTCAAATAGCCATAGAAAGTGACCGAAGGAAATAAAATACTCCTGAAACAAAGAGAAGACGCGGCAGTCTTTTTACCCTAGAGGGAGCTGTCCGCCCCAGCTGGAAAAAAATAAAGAATCTCAACTTCTACTACGGGACTTTGGCTCTGTTCCTTTCTTGCGCCGTCCTCAGACCCTATATGTTCGGGTTTCCTTTGGGATTCCCGTAACATTTTCTGGGGGCTCGTCCGGGATCTGAAGGGACGGATCGCAAGTGACAGAGTCCTAGTCTGACGATTGGTCTCACCGCATCTTCGTGCCTGCAGGATTCACCGAACCAGGTCATACGGCGAGAGGGATCCCGCATCAATTGACCGCTGGTGCCTCTTCGATGATGCCTGTTGGGCATTGAGACCGGTGCCGAACCTTGGTGGTTGATTGAGGTTCTTCGGGAGGACGTCCTGCAGCGCCTACTCTGTGACTCAGGCGAGTATGCTTGATTAAGTAAGAATACGTGGTGAATAGGTACCTGGGAAGTCGGGCTGGTGAGGGAGCCCCAAGATTCCAGTTCCGCACGATGGGGGGAGGTCAATCTAAGCAAGTAACCCCTCTGGATTGTATGTTACAAAATTGGTCAGAATTTAAGAGATATATAGATTCAGGAGGAAGGAGTAAAGGAAAATTAAGGACTCTTTGTCAATTAGAATGGCCAACTTTTCCCATTGAACCAAGGTGGCCAGGGATAGGAACTTTAGATCAGGGCATTGTGGACAAGGTGGCAAATTTTTGTGCCCAGTATCATCCAGACCAATATTACTATGCGTCTGCTTGGCAGACTATAGTCTATTTGAAACCCCGTCCGAGTTGGTTAGAAAAATGTAAATGTATGGTCCTCCAGACATTGCCACCTACTAATAATCCCTTTTTGCCTCTTCCGGATTCGGGTTCTCCGGAGGATGACCCTAGTAGTCCTACTGCCCCACCACCCTATGTACAGGCTGTGTACCCAAAACTGCCCACACCCAAGACACCCCCTGCGCCGTACCGAGACAAACTGCGGTCGGCAGATCAATCACAACCCCAGGTCGAGGAAATGCCGCCCTTGGAGGGAGAAGAGGAAGATAAATTGTGTCCTCTGAGACTTGTCAATCAGATGGTTCCAGATCCTGAAGGAAAACACAAACCAGAAATAATGGGGGTGTATCAGCATGTCCCATTTACTAGTAGTGACTTGTTAAATTGGAAAGCTTCCCGACCCCCATGGACACAGGATCCCACTGGCATGGCACAGTTGTTAGAAGGTGTTTTTCAGACGCATGACCCCACCTGGGCAGATATACAGCAACTTATGAATTGTTTGTTTACTACTGAGGAAAAGGCACAGATCATTAGCCAGGCTAGAGAAGAAGTGAAACATGATTACCCCACATACAAGGAAGGGGAGAGGCTCCTACAGATGCAGGAGGAGGCAGTTCCTTTACGTGATCCCCAATGGGATCCTAATAAGGCTGAAGGCAGGGAACGTCTTACACGATATCATGGATACTTAGTGAAAAGTATGAGAAAAGGTCCACCCCGACCCATAAATCTGAAAAAGATATATGACATCCAACAGGAAAAGGATGAGTCTCCTGGAGCCTTCATAGAAAGACTGAAGGCTGTCTATCGACAGTATAGTCCCTATGATATGGATGATGATAAAGAGGATTCCCAAGGCAAGCAGGCTCTCAAGCAGAGCTTTTTGGCTCAGTGTGCCCCAGACATACGAAGAAAGTTACAGAAACAACCTGGGCTTGCCCACATGACTTTGGCAAGGATGCTGGAGTTGGCGTCACAAGTGTATGTAGGTAGAGAGGATGAGGAAGGAAAGTTCAAAAGGAGAGCGGGAGTGATAGCAGCAGTTTTTGGAGTGAATACCCCTGAGGGAAGGGGTAGAGGAAAGGGCAGAGGAAGAGGAAGAATAGGAAGGAATCAGTGTGCGATTTGCAAAAAGGAGGGACATTGGAAGAATGAGTGTCCAGAAAAAGAAAAAGGTGCTGTACAGGCAGGGCAGAGAGGGCGAGAAAGAGGAGGTAGAGGAAGAAGTAGAGGACGTGGCTGGGGAAACCCACAGGGGTGGACGCCCCAAATGCAGGGAGCAGCAGCCACAATGACTATGGAAGCTATGAGTGAAGGAAGCTCAGGAGGAGGACAGGAAGAGTGGGAACCTCCGTTTCAGGAATAGGACAGACCGGCTCCCAAAGAAAATCACAGTTGTAAAATAGTAATTCCTGGTTGCCAGGAGCCATTGGTCAAGGTTAAAATAGGCAATCAGGAGGCCTCTTTTTTATTAGACTCTGGAGCTGCAAAATCAGTGATCAATACCCCTATCGCCCCTAATGCCAAAACCACCACCCAGATAGTTGGAGCAACTGGAAAAAGGCAGAGTTGTTCCTATTTGCAAGCAAGGACATGTCAGTTGGGGAAACGTATGGTCACACATCAGTTTTTATACATACCTAGTTGTCCAGTACCCTTGCTGGGGAGAGATCTGCTGTGCAAACTTAGGGCACAGCTGACTTTTGAAGCAGATGGAACCATAGAGGCAAACTTTAGAGACCCTCCTACTTCTAAGTTAATGTTAACCTTGCCGGTTGAAGAGGAGTGGAGATTATACCCTGTGTTGTTAGATAGAGCTGATTGGCAGACCTTTGATGTGCCTGGCGTCTGGGCAGAAGACAATCCCCCTGGATTAGCTAAGGATGTGGTTCCAGTGATAGTGGATTTAAAGCCTTTAGCTGTTTCTGTAGCTATACCACAGTATCCCTTGCCGAGAGATGCAGTGAAGGGAATTGACGAACATTTACAAAGGCTTTACCAGTGGGGAATTGTAATTGACTCTCAGTCCCCTTGGAATACACCACTTTTGCCTGTCAGAAAGCCAGATGGTTCTTACCGTCCGGTGCAGGATTTGCGAGCAGTGAATCAACGAGTGGTTCACATACATCCAGTCGTCCCCAACCCATATACCCTGTTGAGTTTGTTGTCCCCAGAGTTGAAATGGTATTCAGTCATAGATCTCAAAGATGCGTTCTTTTGTGTCAGGTTGCACAAACATAGTCAGCCCATTTTTGCTTTCCAATGGGAAAATCCAGAGACAGGCCAGCGAAGACAGGTTACGTGGTCCCGTTTACCACAAGGTTTTTGTAATTCGCCCAGTCTCTTTGGTCAGGCATTGGCACAAGACCTGGTGCCATTGACACAGGGGGGAAACCCCTGGAACATATTGCAGTATGTAGATGATATTTTGCTGGCTACTGAAACTAGGGGTGAATGCCTAGAAGGAACAGGGAAGCTGTTACAATTCCTGTTTGAAAAGGGGTATAAGGTGTCCAAAAAGAAAGCTCAGTTGGTGCAACAACGAGTTAAATATCTAGGTTTTGAGATAGAAGAAGGGACCAGAAGGCTGGGAATAGAGCGAAAAGAAGTAGTCTGTGCTATCCCCACCCCCACTACACGAAGACAAGTTAGGGAATTCTTGGGAGCTGCAGGTTTTTGCAGGCTTTGGATACCCAATTATGCTGTTCTAGCTAAGCCCCTTTATGAAGCTACAAAAGGAACAAATGCTGAACCATTTGTGTGGGGGGAGCAACAACAAGAATCATTTCAGAAGTTAAAAGAGGCTTTGATGAGTGCACCCGCCTTGGGGCTACCAGACATGGAGAAACCTTTTGTTTTATATGTAGGCGAAAGGGACGGTATTGCAATAGGAGTGTTAGCCCAGACCTTAGGGTCTTGGCCGCGACCGGTAGCCTACCTTTCTAAACAAATGGGCCCTGTTGTTAAGGGATGGCCACCCTGTTTGAGAGCAGTGGCAGCAGCAGCTCTTTTGGTAGAAGAAGCAAACAAGCTGACCTTGGGACAGCCTGTTATCTTAAAAACTCCTCATGCAGTAGTAACCTTGATGGAACACAGAGGCAGTCACTGGATGTCTAATGCCAAACTTTTAAAATATGAAAGTATTCTGGTAGATAACCCCAATGTTCAGATTCAAACTTGTACTACTTTAAATCCTGCCACCTTGTTCCCAATGTCTGAAGATGTGTTATTACAACATGACTGTGTTCAGACAATGAGTGAAGTTTATTCCAGCAGACCTGATCTCAAGGATAGCCCGTTATCAAACCCTGAGGTTGTTTATTTCACTGATGGTAGCAGTTTTGTAGAAAATGGGATTCGCAAGTCGGGATATGCTGTGGTTGATGGTCAGGGACATATAATAGCTGCCCAATCACTGGGCCCCACCGTGTCAGCACAAAAGGCAGAATTGATAGCCCTAACAAAGGCTTTGGAACTGGCACAAGGGAAAAGGGCTAACATTTATACTGACTCCAAATATGCTTTTCTGACCTTGCAAGCACATGGAGCCATGTATAGGGAAAGAGGACTTTTAACATCAGGAGGAAAAATGTTAAAACATACCACTGAGATTCTCCAATTGCTAGAGGCAGTGTGGAGGCCCAAAGAGATAGCAGTGATGCATTGTAGGGGTCATCAGTTGGGCAATGACCCCGTAATTATGGGAAATCGAAAAGCTGATCAGGCCGCTAGGGAGGCGGCCAGGCAAGTAACAAGTTTACATGAAACTGATGAGGCTCTTTTGTCTTTACAATTAGCCAGCTTTCTCCCAGAAGAGGTAAAATACACAAAAGAGGAGGAGGCCTGGGCTATAGCTGAAGGCGCTAGGAAACAATGTGGGCTGTTTGTTTTCCCTGACAACAGAGTATATATCCCCAAAGCTGTGGCATGGCATGTGGTTCAAGAGGTCCATAAACAGTCACACATGGGAAGCACTGCTATGTCTAAGTTTTTAGAGAGACAAGCATACTTTGAGGGAATCCCTACGTTAGCTAGACAAGTTGCCTTGAGGTGTGAAGTATGTGCAAAGACTAACCCTAGAACTGGTCCCTTACAGCCCCCTGGTGTTCAGGCAGTAGGATTCACCCCATGGGAATCAATTGTTGTTGACTTTACTGAAATGCCACCATGTAAAAAGTTTAAATATTTGCTTGTCCTTGTCTGTACCTTCTCCAATTGGGTGGATGCATATCCTACCACTAATGAGCGGGCCGAACAGGTAGTCAAGGCCTTGCTACGGGACTTGGTGCCACGAAGTGGGATCCCCCTATATATCGCGAGTGACAATGGCCCGTCTTTTGTACACAAGGTCACACAAGGTTTAGCCTCTGTATTAGGTATCACTTGGAAGTTACATTGTGCATATAGGCCTCAATCTTCTGGAAAAGTAGAAAGAATGAATAGAACCTTAAAAGGGACACTGTCCAAAATGTGCCAGGAAACGGGACTGGATTGGGTGACTGTTTTGCCAATGGCACTTCTCAAAATCAGATGTACTCCAGACAGTTTGTTGGGACTTTCTCCATACGAAATTGTTTTTGGCAGGCCCCCTCTTAATGTGCATAGGCTAGAGGGAGATGTTGAACAACTGGGAAAGTTAGAGATTGCAAAATCTGTCCAAACATTAGGCAAGTGTCTGAATCAGCTTCATCGATATGTCAAGACAATTAGATATCCGTTCCCTGTTACTGCACTTCACCCTTTTTCACCAGGTGATAGAGTATGGTTGAAGGACTGGAAATCTAATCCCTTGGGACCAAAGTGGAAGGGTCCTTATGAGATACTGCTGACTACCCCAACTGCAGCGAAGCTACAAGGAGTCAAGCCCTGGATCCACTACACCAGGCTGAAGAAAGATCATACCAAGGAGTGGCAAGTGGTACCTAGCGATTCCAATCCTCTGCGGCTTCGGATCAAGCGGTCCGGGGAAGACAGGGCAGCATCGCAACGTGAGCCCCCTGTCTGAGGTCAGGTGACCAAGCACCGCCTTGAAGCAAAGGAGCCTTGGCCAGCCGAGGGTCATGGCGAAAGAAACAATACTGATCCAGATGTCGGATGGGAGCTTCAAGTGGGAAGATGAAATAGAACAGCGCATGGAAGACAATATTCAAGAATGTCAGAGAAGGAATGCCCAGACTCAGACTGAGGAAAAGAGGGTTCCCCCACCCATTTGCCCCACAGTCATGCGCATGCCATGTATTACTTTGCAGACTGTAGTCTGGCTTTGGGTAATAGGTGTGTTGTTGTGGCTTTTATTGTTCCCTCTCCCATGCAAGGGGTTCTTAGAAAGCAATTCTCTAATAGTCTATTCCGCTCATATTGTTAAAGCTTTTAATATCAGTAAGTGCTGGGTCTGTCATCAAATGCCTACAGATTCTCATACTGGAATGCCCTTTGTAGTACACCAACTAAATGATATAGAATATAATAGACCCTATAGGCCAGACAATAATACCGGGTACAACTGGACACATTTAGAACCCTCCACTGGAGGATATTATCGGGTTGGGAAACAAAAGGGAAGGTGGTGCTGGAGCTGTAATGAAACTAATGGCCCTAGGGTAGGTTCTAGCACCTGTGAAATAGAAATAAGGATAAATGGCGCATATATAAATGGCATCTGGGAGAGTAATTATATTTTAGCCAACTTAACAGGTGATGGCTACTATAGCGCCTGGACAATGACACAGAGATGTAAGAAGCCTTTTTCTGCACTAAGGGGCCACTATTTTGTGTGTGGCAAACGAGCTTATGCTATTTTACCTGAAAACTGGAGCGGAAATTGTTATGTGGCCACTATTTTTCCAGCTATAACTATCCGAGACAACCTACCTGTGGGGAAAATAAGAAATTATAGGGATCTGGAAGAATCCAAACAAATTGTAAAAGACTATCAACCTTTGCGCCATTGGGGAGGGCACCGAAGTCTGCTGAATGCCATGTATAGGGTACAGGCTGTTATAGAAATAATGGCAAACGAGACAAGCGAGGCTCTCACCACTTTGGCAAGAGAACAAGGACAGATTAGGCGGATGTTACTACAAAACCGGTTGGCATTAGACACCATGTTGGCAACTCAAGGTGGTGTATGTACACTTATCCACCAAGAATGTTGTATTTATGTCCCAGATAATGAACAAGATATAGAACAACACGCACAACAAATCATGCAAGTAGCACAGGTCCCACACATGGAAAAGGGTTGGAATTTGTGGGACTGGCTCACATCATGGTTACCTGATTTCTCATGGTTAAAAGGACTGTTTGTATTTGGCTTGATAACTGTGTTAATTAGCATTTTACTATGCGCATGTATACCTTGTTTGTTTAGGTGCTTACGTACTAGGCTTGAGGCTATGCTTGCTCATGATAGAAAAATTCTGCTTGCTCGCTGCGCATATCAGGAACTTAAGCAAACTAATGAACCCAACCACTATGTCTCTTCGCTTACAAGAAAAAGGGGGGAATGAGAGGGACAGGTCTAGCTGAATCCCTATAGCTCCCTTGGCCATTTTACTACACTTACTCGTAGGCCTCCAAGGGGCCCAAGGCTCGGAAGGTGTAGATAAGGAATTGGCATAGTGCAAGCTAGAGACATTAGAGTTGTGCAGACATATCATGTAGTTAGCGCGTGATCAGACAGTGAAGCCTGTCCAGCAACACAAACCAGCCAATTAACAAGAGCTTGAGCAAAGCTAACCTGCCCCGGCAACTAGATAAGAGAAGTTCTGCTTAGTAACATTTTTGAAGGCCAGAGATATGTAGCATTATGATTGGTAGTTCAAATAGCCATAGAAAGTGACCGAAGGAAATAAAATACTCCTGAAACAAAGAGAAGACGCGGCAGTCTTTTTACCCTAGAGGGAGCTGTCCGCCCCAGCTGGAAAAAAATAAAGAATCTCAACTTCTACTACGGGACTTTGGCTCTGTTCCTTTCTTGCGCCGTCCTCAGACCCTATATGTTCGGGTTTCCTTTGGGATTCCCGTAACAATAGCAGGGTGCCGAGAGGTTTGGAACAGAGAAATGGGGCTAGGGAAGGCCCTTTTATCCTTGTCAGACAGTGTGGACACACCCACTGGTAACTTTTTACACCAATCATGGATCATTTACATCATATCACACCATGTCACCCCATGCCAAGTGAGGTGGTCACAGTTGCGGATAGGCAAATGGGAGGGGCTAGGTCTCCTGTGTATGTGACCTTCCTGTAATCTGTAATGGAGGGCTCACACTACCACCTGACATGTTTTACTTCAGCTGGAGCCTCATCTAAAGTTAGTACTAGTATACATAGATGAAAAGGTCCCCGAAGTTACCCTCCTCTCGCAGGCCTCCTGTTTGAGCTAATAATTCCTTCTTACTAGATTTTCACATCATGGGTGGGACTCTAACATACCCCCCCCACACCTTTTAGCGTAACACCACATCACATGGATATAACTGAAGAGAACTTGTGCTGGAAGTTACCATAGAGTTGTGCTGGAACTGCCTAGAGATACAACCTCTCTAGGCACTTCCTAGGTCCTCCAGTGCAAATCTATGGTGACTTCCACTGGAAGTTACCATAGAGTTGCGCTGTAGATGTCTAGAGAGGCAGCCTTTCTAGGAATTTCCTAGGTCCTCCAGCATGATTCTATGGGGCTTGTTATTACCTGCAATTTCAAGTACAGTAGCACCCCGCATCCACATCCGTGGAGGATTGGTCCCAGGCCCCACCGCAGATGGTGAAAATTGCAGATAATAGTGAATGCCACTGTGCCAGAACCCTCCTCCCACCAGCTGGAACCCCCAGCAAAGTCGCCTCCTTCCCTTGCCCGCCTGCTCACCACTCCAGAATCCACCCTCCCGCAATGTCACCTCCTCTCTCCTTCCCCTGCCTGGCTGCCCATCCACTGCAACCCTCATGCAAGGTCACCTCCTTCACCCACCTACCCGCTTGCTCGCTCGCTTACCTGCCGTGCTGTACAGTGCCAGAACCTCCTTCCTCTGCCCAGCATGCACCCACCACAACCCCCACACAAGCTCACTTCCTTTCCCCACCCACTCGCTTGGCTGCCGCTGATGCCCAGCCTCCTCCTCCACCACCACCATCACCCTTGCTGCTGCCATCGCGACCACCCAGGCCTCCACTGCCGCCTCCATGTGCCCCACAACTGTCATCAGGTCACCTCTGCCTCCCGACATCCCCTCCCTCCCCATCCCCTCCCTCCACCCGCTGTCACCATCTGTGGATAATTGAATCAGCGGATGGTGAATTAGCGGGTGGTTGGGTGCTACTGTATTTGTGGTAAGTCTGGGAATGTATCCCCTGTGGGTATGGCAGGCGACCTGTACAGTACAAACACCAAGATTCCATAGGATGGAACTTTGGTAGTTAAAGTGAAATAATGGTACAATTCTGTAGTGTGAAGGGTCCTTGGTGAGTTTGAAGTGATACGGTGGTATTCATGGTCTTGAGATCTCCATGTAAAATCACTCTGCACTCTACCACCCCATGGAACAAATGCCTCATACTGGCTGTTCCATAACGCCTCCACATAATGATTTTAGATGCAGACTGAGAGAGACTTTGTTTTGGTGATCCTCTCCAAATGATATTGCGTGTCCAGGCCGGATGTTCTCCCCCCACCCCTCTTACCCAAATAATGACAGACACATTATATCAGGTGGAAAGATATATTGTTACATGATGATGTGTATATTGGCAATAAAGGCCACAATTTTGTTGGAAAATATAGTTTGCAGTCCAATAAGTGGAAATGGTTCTGCTATTGAAGGGTTAACTGAGAAACCATATGAGATGAGCTGATGTAACTTCCTGAAGTTTTGCTATTGGGGAATCTGGGACGAAGGGGGAGTGTCCGAGTGTCCTTCTTTGTTCCAGAAGCCATGATCCTTAACAAACCGCATGGACCTTTGAACTGAGAGGACCCCGAAAGGGGTGTCCTGAATATAGATTTGTAACAATGTAGTTTTTAAGTATTTTGAACTAGTTTTAGTTTGTTTTGATGGAGTTTTTTGTTCCTGCCAAAAATGAGCTCTCTAAACTGTGAGTAATGAAGCTTTTGTACTTTGTAAACTAACTTTTGAGTCTTGAGTGGTTATTTTACTAGTTAAACAACTTGGGAAAAGACAAAGGGTGTTTGGTTATTTGCTAAGCTGTGGTTTTACATGTATGCTAACATTCTGACGCTAGATGCTGCTGCGTTAATATTAAACTCTGCTAAACTGGCTGTATTCTCCACTAATGTGTGAAGTACAATGGGGATGTTTAAACAGGGACAACATACCCTGATATTTTAAACAGTGTGTTTTCTACACATTCCAATAAATTTTATTGATAATAGCTGCAATGGTTGGCTCAACGTCACATGGGTCTGGATCCAGACACTGACCAACCCAAATGCTGGTCAATGATACTACTGTCGGTTAACTACCAACACTCACCATGAGGAAGGGGGAGGAGCCCTGGCCAGATCCCAAGCATGCCTGCTGATCCTTCCCCCTCCCCCTTCCAACAAACCTCTGAGAAGGGTGGGGCCTCCGTGACCTTGACTTTGACCATGAACTTGACAGAGACCCCTCCCATTACTGATGACCTCGGATCAGGACCCATGCCAACCGCCCCCCAAAGTTGTGACAGAAAGTAAAAACATGCTACAAAATAACCTATGAACCTACAACAGGCAATAAAGGGAGGGTGGGTGGGTTTCGGCTCCTGAAGAGCCACTGAACAATCCAGTGCGGCAGCCGGTTACATATGCCCAACTGCCACGCTGTAAAGCAGCAGTCGTAAAACTGCTGCAAAACTGCTGCAAAAGGCAGCAGTATCCCACCCCCCTCTGAATCAGTTCTTTTTTTGTGTGTGTGTCCCTTCCCGGCCCGTGGAGTAGGCTGGGAAGGGGAAGGCAACTATGGCGGCCCCCATGCCAGCTGCCATGTGGGCCGAGGGGGCAAAGGGGGAGCTGGACCGGACCCGCAAAGGAGCCAACGGCATGGGGTAAGTCCGGCAGCTCTCTTTCCATGATTTCCTACACACATTTCTAATATATGAAAACCACTTTTCTTATATTAATCTCTGCACTGGTTATATCACCCCTTTACTTCTCAGAATGTAAAATGCACTGGCTTTAGTTGTCAGAAAGAATTGGGTCCTAATGCTAATCAGCTAATTACTGCTAAAGTTAAAACTTGGCCATTCCCTCTGGGCAGTTTTTGATGAATTCATACCCACTTTTCAAAACATGCACACACACACACCCCACACACACCCCTCAACTTGGCAAAAGAAGAACCAGGAAAAAACCTGAAACAATTCCCTCGTGTCCTGTAATAAGCTTTGCTTTGCAGTTCCTGAAATCCATGCCAAATTTAGTAAGAAGGCTGAGGGGAAGTGGGAATAGAAGGTTGATTCTGTTTATGAGCACTATAGCTACAGTTGATTAATTAAGTCAGGCAGCGAAGGTCAAAGTTCAATGTTTATGCTGTCTGCAAAGTTACATTTTTATTTATGGAGAAAGAACAGGAAAGTTTATTCTAAAGGAAGCCTCGTCTCTCCCTAGCTGCTAGGGCGGTGGTAGGAAACGTGCAGGTCACAGATTGCTTGTGGCCCCTGGGCCCCACTTTTGTAGATCTTGAAGCCCTCCCTCCAGGCCCTCCCAAGCTCCCAATTTTTAGAAAAAAAATGTGTGGTTTTCAAACATTTTTGTACCTGAAAATTACACAGAGAGCTCCCAAAATATGCAAAAACACACCAGGTCCCACACTGAAAACCCCCAGAACCTGCCCTGCAAATATTTCTCTGTTCATTGGCACCTTTCTCAAAATGGTGACAGGAAGTGACACAACTCACGTCTAGTTGCTGTTTTTGGATGCATTCAGATGAAGACAAATGTATTTTGAGAGAGGTGTTGCCCATGGGGTTCAGAAGCAGAAAATCAGCCCCTTCCCCTGTGCCCACCTCTGTGCTAGGGCAACACAACCCCTCCCTTCTTTGCTAGCGCCTAGCACACAGCTGGGAACTGGAGCTGCTCATAGGTGGTCCAGTAGTTTATGGAGGGGACAGGCCAAAGTTTGAAATCATTACCATCACGCTTAACATGTTTATGGGCTGGTTCACACGAAAGAATTAAGAACTCTCACAACAGAAAGCCTTGTTTATTACTGGCTGGAGCCTCATGATGCCCCTTTTGTACTCACATGGCGCCTCTACAGGAACTGTAGGAAGGGGAGGGGATAAAGGAAGCTGGTTATGCAATTTGGCCAATCAACATCCAAATCTCATGACAATGTAGGCAATTTGCCAGTCAACATTGAGATCTCCATAGTGCCTTTGCTCACTACTGGAGACAGATGTTGTAAGGCATGTATGGGCATTCCTTCATTTAAAAAAAACCAATGTTTTGAAAAATCTTGATGCACTGCAATGTACATCCAGTGAGGAGGGGAAATAGTGTCAATTACAAGTACTGAAACATATAAGTCCTTCAGGGTTTTTTGCAGTGACATATCCTAGAATTTAAAACAAACAAACTTCACCCTCTGGGTGTGGATAAAATGTGGCTACTGGACTGGGAATTGCTAATGAATGGTTTGGATCGACAGAAATGTTATTTGTACACTTCTAAAAAACTGAGAACTAGAGCAGTCAACAGACACTTTTATCTCTCTCTCTCTCTCTCTCTGGCTTTTCGTCGCAAACGAAGATTCAGGAAGGACTCATCCTGCACTTTCTGCAAGTGCACTGATGACTAAAAAGGCCAATCCGAGATAAACAAGTCCGGTTGCAGAAAACACCGCAGAAGGTCTCCTTGGGTGATGTTTCTGGGTTGTGATTTTTTCTGCGTTGTCATTTCTCTTCAAGACTTGCTCGGTGTGAGTTCTCAAATAAGGCTGCAGCATTGTGGATAGTGCATCTCCATGCCTCCCGATGTGAGGCTAGGGCGGACCATTGTTGGTGATCAATTTGGCCGAGCCTGAGATGTTGTTTCAGGGAGTCCTTGTATCGCTTTTTTGTAGCACCCCTCTTACGCTGACCCATGGCAAGTTCACCGTAGAGTACTATTTTTGGGAGGCGATGGTCCTCCATCCTAGAAACATGCCCTGCCCAGCGCAGCTGTGTTCTCAATATCATGGCCTCAATGCTGGTGATCCCTGCTTGCTCAAGGACAGCAACATTCGTCACATAGTCAGTCCAGTGTATATTTAGGATTGTGCGTAGACAGTGCTGATGAAAGCGTTTGAGGAGTTGTAAGTGGTGGCGATAGGTGACCCATGTTTCAGAACCATAAAGGAGAATAGACAGTACAATGGCTCTACACACACTGATTTTTGTGCTTCGCCTCAGGTGTTTATTACTCCAGACTCTTTTGTAAGGTCTTCCAAATGCGCTATATCCCTTTGCTAATCTGTGATCGATCTCTTTGTCAATCTTGGCATCTGAGGAGATGATGCTTCCCAGGTAGGTGAACTGCTGAACGGACTGAAGCACAGATTTGCCGACGGCAATGTGGGGATGGTGGTGTTCGTCCTGTGGTGCAGGCTGGTAAAGAACTTCCGTTTTCTTCAGGTTGACTTCCAGTCCAAACAGCTCTGCTGTGCGGCTGTTGCGAAGCAGGATGTTAGGCACTGCAGAGCTGCTTCTGTGTGGGCAACAAGGGCAGCATCATCAGCGAAGAGCAGCTCACGAACTACATAGTTTAGAGTCTTAGTGTGAGCTCTCAGACAGCTTAAGTTAAAGAAGTTACCATCAGTACGGTAACGTATATAGATGCCGTCGTCTTCTTCAAGCTCTGCCTTAGCCCTTTGGAGCATCATGCTGAAGAAGATATTAAATAAAGTTGGAGCAATAACACAACCTTGCTTCACTCCATTAGTTATTAGAAAGGGCTCTGAAAGAGCATCGCCATATCTGACTTGACAGTGCTGGCCCTCGTGTAGCAAGATAATCATTTTAAGGAATTTTGGGGGACATCCTAGTCTTTCCAGGATCTGCCAGAGACCTTTTCTACTCACGGTGTCGAAGGCTTTGGTGAGGTTGACAAATGTTACATAGAGACCCTTGTTCTGCTCCCTACATTTTTCTTGCAGTTGTCTAAGGGCAAATACCATATCTGTAGTACTCCTATTGGCTCTGAAGCCACATTGGCTTTCAGGAAGAAGTTTTTCTGCAACAGCAGGAACTAATCTGTTCAGGAGTATCCTTGCAAGGATTTTTCCAGCAATAGAGAGAAGTGTTATGCCTCGATAGTTTGAGCAATTGGATTTTGCTCCTTTTTTCTTGTACAGGGTGATGATGACTGCATCTCGGAGATCTGATGGCAGTTCCCCTTTTTCCCAGCAATTCACAAGGAGTTCGGGGAATCTACTGTGGAGTGCATGACCTCCGTGTTTCCAAACATCATGTGGGATTCCATCAATCCCAGCTGCCTTGCCGTTTTTCATCTGCTGTATGGCCTTAAGGGTCTCTTCCAAAGTGGGAGCTACGTCCAATTCATTTTTCATCGGTTTTTGTGTCATATGTTGGATAGCTGAGCCTTGGACTACTCGGTTGGCACTAAAGAGACTTTGAAAATGTTCAGCCCATCGATTTAGGATGGAGGCTTTATCAATAATTAATGTTTGACCATCTGTACTGTATAAGGGGCTTTGGACCTGATAAATAGGTCCAAACACTGCTTTAAGAGCTTCATAAAATCCTCTAAGATCTCCCAGATCTGCACAGCATTGTGTCTTTTCTGCTATATTGATCCACCACTTGTTCTGCATGTCTCGGAGTTTTTGTTGAAGTTTACTACATGTGAGACAGAAAGCTGCTTTTCTTACATGGCAAGTTGGCTGGGTGAGGTATGCCTGGTGAGCAGTTCTCTTCTTTGCCAACAGCTCCTGGATCTTTTGGTTGTTTTCATCAAACCAGTCTTGATTTTTCTTGTGGGAGAACCCAAGGGATTCTTCCACAGACTGGAGGATACTGTTTTTGATATGTTGCCAGAGCACTGTAGGAGAAGGATCTGTAGGATGGTCTTCAAGTTTTGTTTGCAAATTTGCCTGGAAGTTGTCTCTCATGGTAGCTTGTTGAAGATTGTTGACTTGGAGTCTCTTCTTTAAGATGCCACCCCTCTTAGGTTTGAACTTAAGATGAAGATTTAGTTTACATCTTACGAGGTGGTGATCTGTTTGGCATTCTGCACTGGGCATCACTCGGGTATGACGGACATTGCGAATGTTTCTCTGGCAGACTAGAACATAGTCAATGAGGTGCCAATGTTTGGATCGGGGATGCATCCAGGTTGTCTTCAAGGTATCTTTCTGCTGAAAGATTGTGTTTGTAATAGTCAGCTGTTGTTCTGCACAGAACTCTAGCAAGAGGCGTCCGTTATCAATCCAATTTCCAACACCATGCTTGCCTAAGACACCTTTCCAGGCTTCGGAGTTCTTTCCTACTCTGGCATTGAAGTCACTAAGGATAATAATTTTATCTTCTACAGGGACTTTTTGTATGAGGTGGTGTAGGTCTGTGTAGAATTTTTCTTTCTCTACAGGGTCTGCTTGCATAGTTGGGGCATATCTACTAAAAGAGAACAACATGTGGGAGGCGTAACAAAATAATGCAATCAGTGTCCTGTTGGCAAGGTTTCGAGTTTGGAGGCAATGGAGTTTTTAATCATAAAGCCTACTCCTGAAAGATGTTTTTCGGTTTTGGGTTTGCCAGACCAGTAAAGTGTGCAGCTGGCGCCGTGTTCTTTAAGGCTGCCTTCCTCATGGAGACAAACTTCACTAAGAGCAGCCATGTCAATATTAAGTCATGATAGTTCATGGGCTATTAGAGCAGAATGACGCTCAGGCCGTCCACTATCTTCAGAGTCTTGCATGGTTCTGATGTTCCAGCATGCAAGCGTCAGTTTATTTATACCTTTGGGGGGCGGTGTGTGACTTTGTTTCTTTGCCTTGGTTTGACTGCATCGGAAGATGCCCGTTGGCCGTGGCTAGCCAACCAGGTAGATGGGGATGAGCTTTCGTTAGGCCACCTTTTCTAGGCCCCTTTCCATATGGAGCAATCAGTGCTCTCCTTAAAAAAAGGCTGCTTGGTCATTCGGGATGCTGCCGAACAAGACTGTCATCTCCCGGGTCAGCCTCAAGCAACCAAAATTCCTGAACCGCCTGCATCCAGGTTTGGGTCTGTGGTTTCCAGTGCATCTTTACACCTGCCGTTTCATCCCTCGCCTATCGCTACAGGGCTGTTTTGGAATTGGATTTGTCCTTCGAACCTATGCAATGGATTTTTCTGGTGGAGCCCAGCATGCACAGAACTGGCCTCACCCTTTAAACCAAAGGTTCATCTGCTGTGGCCTTGCAAGCATGGACGTAGCAGCGAGGTCCTCGGGTCGTAGGTTTGATTAGAGTTTCCTTCTCTTAGATGGTTGACCTTACAGGGTTGGATGAGCACCATCTGCCCGGGTTTGGGATTAGAGTTTTCCTTCTCCTAGGACGGTTGCCACAAGGCTAGAGGGCCCATCCTGCCCTTTGACGCTCTTTGTCTGACCCTTTGGTTTTGACCTGTCTGGCATGGGAAACCCTACCGGTGGCTATTATGCCACCACCAGCATCGCTCAAAACATCATTAGGGTACGCAAGCCTCTCTCCCACGACAAGGGGGCATCAATGGAGAGGGAAACCTTTATATATAACAGTCAGACAGAGCAGTTGATAGAAACATTTACTCTGTCTGGATACCCCCTTTCTGTAGTTACAGAAAATTAATTCATTAACATTATTTTTTTTTTACATATTATGATTGTGTTAGTTTTTCATTTTTTTTACAGAAATCAATCATCATTATTTTTAAAAAGTCCCAAATCATCACACAAACAGCCACACCTACCCAAAATAATGAACAATATTGTTACTCATCATCATCATCAGCAGCAGCATGTCATTGGCCTTTAACTATTAAAATAATGAATTCTAAATTAATTGGTAAAAATATTATCAAATTAAGTCTAACAAATTAATTTTAATAAATTATTTTCAAGCTCTGTATAGGCATCCCACTCCATCTGAATACTAGCTCTGCAAAAGCCACACCCCAGACATCTGTTCCTGATGGAATAGCAATAGTAATAGCATTTATATTTCTGTACTGCTTATCAGTGCAAAGCACTCCCTAAGTGGTTTACAATGTGTTAAGTAATTGCCTCCAACAAGCTTTGTACTCATTTTACCGACCTATGGAAGGATGGAAGGCTGAGTGAACCTTGGAGCCCTGCAGGATCAAACTCACAGCGTTGTGGCTTCAGTACTGGCATTTAACCACTGCGCCACCAAGGTTCCATGGAATTACTGGGGTGTGATTCACATGGGATGCTACCTCCAGAGGCCAACTTTTGTAGACAATCAGCACAAAGAGCAGAGTCAGACAACTCATTTGAATCTGAAAAACATTATATAAATACTATTTTAACCCATGTGTAGCCCTCCTTTCTTCAAATATGGGACTCAGGGTGGGGTTTATAGGGTTCCTTGGCTGCCAGCTATCCAACCCACTGAAGACACAACAATCTCACATGGAAGCCTACCTAGTCCCTAGCTTGTCCAGGAAGAGGCACATGTGGAGTGGTTTTCATAAACCAGCATAGTGCTGAGCAGGGCTGTAGCAAGACAAGTTTCATTGGGAGTCAGAAATAATAATGGAGAGAGAGCAGTAGGGTTGGGAACTGGTCACCAAGAAATAGGGAGGAAATGTTTTCATGGGTAACGACAAAAAGAAAAAGTCTCGTTAATGCATTTTAATTAGAAAGTATGTTGTGAAGTTTTTAAAAAATCATAAATCAATTTAAAATCCAATATTTTCCACATACAAAATAGTTGTGTAAATTAAATAACAGTGACCACAAGGTAAATGTGCATTGTGCAAGTCATCCTACTGTAATGATCTGAAATGGTAAAAAAGGCCAATGAGCTCTGATTTCTCTAAAAACTTGCAGAGAAATTGACCACCTTGAAATCCCTACAGGTTGTTTACTTTCCAAAGCCAAGATTACTAAGGACATTATCACACCATGTCTCGTGGCAATCACATTATTAAAGGAAACAGGAACACACCAGTTCTAAAGCATTTATTATCAGACCTCTCTTCATTCGTGCAATATGTGTTGACACACGTGTCAGTATATGTGTACAAACTGAGAATGGTGACCCCTGGTGCAATAGGTCCCTTTACTTCAGTTCCAGAATGCCTGCAGTCATGTGGCATGAGGGGGCCTGGTTCTCCCCCTCTCCCCCTCTCTCCCTGCTCCCTCTCACTATTCAAAAGCAGTCTGACTCTGTGCTGCTTTGGAAAAGGTGATGGGGAGGAAGAGAATGGGAGAGGAGGAGAATCAGGCTTCCTCATGATATGTGACTGCAGTCATCCTGGAACTGAAGTGAAGGGACCTATCACACCAGGGGCAGCAACAGAACCATAGCGATATTGGTAGATACTGACAGGATTTCCCCATCAATTGAAAGGGGTGCAACACTAATGACTAGAAAGCGAAGCAGCAACAGGATAGCCACGACTCATCTGATAAGTACTGGCCAAATTCATTGCTATGCTGCTGAAATTCCGCTTTTGCAGCTTTGTGTTATAGAGTCCAAAATTTGCTTCCCCCCCCCCCGATGAAACACTGAAGACCTGCATAGTGTCAACACATGGGTCAAAGCTAAGAATGAATTTTCACACATAACTGTAGAGGCACCTAAGTTAATTCCCGCAGCACACAAAAATGTACATGCCTGGAAAGGCTTTCTTGTACACGTACAATTATTTAGTAAGCTTATGAACTGTTAGTGTTTTGAAGGATTCTACCATATCCTTTCCTTTGGATGCCTAAACTGTATTTCTAAATATTCAGATGAAGTGCTAGAAATCTGGGGACTGAAGGAGAATTTCATGGGGTGGTAGAAATCTTATTTGGGGAGCAATGCCTTCGTCTACCCTTTCCTCTTATTACATCCCTTGTGCTGAGGCAAGTAATGGTCAAAAGGCTGCCAAAAGTGGCTTTTCCCAAAAATTATAATCAAAATTTTGGTTGCCTTAATTTCCGCTGTGTTCTTTGGAATTAGGAAAAAATGGGCATTTCTACCTTCCATATGACATTTCAGCCTCCAGATGGTTGGAGTCTTATAAAAACCTTGCAGTGGAACTAGAGTGCAAAAGCAGATACGGTAACTTTTACAACAGCATAGATAGGAGCTGGAAGCCTTGCTGCTATTGACTGGCTCTGCAAATGAATTCATTTTTAAGATGTCTTGAGATGGAAGTATGCATCTGAGAATCATTACAGTAACAGGGGCCATCATTAATAGAATTTTGCCCAAGTACTCCTTTCCTGTGTAATGAGAATGGCAACAGGCTCCACTGATGTATCAACATCAAACATAAAAATTGCTTGGAATATGCTTGTGATGTCGACAGCAAGCCTCCAAAGTTTGCCTTTTTAAAATCGCATGCTTACTTTTTCAGAAACTGATATGAAACAACAAGATTTATACAGAAATACAGCCATAAATCAAGCAGTGTATGCATACTCACTCGCATTCACACACACACACACACACACAAATTCTCAGTATTCGTAACACAGATTGCAATTATCCATTCCAATCTCAAGGATCCCCTTTAAAGCAGAATAAAGAAAACAAACAGAATCAACAAACCATCATCAATCCTGCCCTTTGTAATAAGTTCATATACTGTTTATCAAACAACCGGAACTTTAGCTGTTTAGGTTGCATTCCATTTTCCAGGTATGAATCCATTTGAAGAGGCTAGCTCTGAGTAAACATGAATAAGGCTGCACTGTCAATACTTTGAGCAGTACCAATCTGTCCAGACACAAGTCGCATTGAGTTCAGTGGGACCTGATGTCAGGATAGGTCCCTGAAGGTGTATATTCCTGCCATTTTTTATTTTTTTTGCATGGTTCTGTAACCTTGCTGCTAATTGTGTTTTCATTTCTCTGTACTTGCTAATGAGGATTTTGCGGTAGGGAGTATTTGGCCACTATGGAATGGAAGATAAGTTGGCAGACAGCTGCAGAAGTGTCTGGGAAAAAGAGGAGGTAGGATTGCCTGGGAAGAAAGGATTAGGGGATGATAGGTAACCAATAGCTTTGTAGCCCACCAGATTTCACAGACTGCAAACTGGTTTTAGTATACTGTCTGCTCCCTGAGTCTCAGTTGTGAGCAACAACCTTGTATGGTTTGCTTTCTGGATTTCTGTGCCAATAGTGTTTTCTGTTTAACTCTGCAACTTCTGTTCACTGCATCTGGGAATGCCAATACATGACACCAGTTCCCAGATAACTGGGTAGGGTACTGCAGTCTAATATACTAAGGAAGCGAGGGTGCAGTGCAAGTGTGGATGCTTCTGTTTCTTGGTTAATTTTTTAGCAGCATGTTTGAAACAAAGTTGAGGGCAGTACCCTTTACAGACTATAGACTCCAAAAGAATGTCCATGCTGGTAAGGGGATTCTGGGAATTATAGCCTAGGAAACGTGAGATTTCCAAGCTCTGATTTGAAGAGCATTTGTTTTCTAATTGTAATTTTTTTTCCAGCAGGATACAGAACTTCCAGGGCATCTTTCTCTGCCCCTCTCTGCCTGGTGCCAGATTTCACATTAACCTGAAGATCCTTCTGTGAACGTGAAAGCAGGAATGGAAGGACTATATTAAACTAAGTTTATTAAACTATCAAACTAAATCTGGGAAGAAAACTGTCCTAAACGTTTTCACTGTTAAGATGATGATGATGATGATGATAGGAATAATGGAAAATAATGGAAAATGTGGGCATCTTTTAACCAACATCCACTAATGAACTATTTCCAGGGGATTGTCCTCATAGAATTCAATATGTTCTGTCCCAACACACTGAGAACAAGATTCACAGTATTTGGAAGGAGGGGGCCCAAAAACTCCATCTACTGCAGGTGAAAATCCTTCATGGATTTTCATGAAGTTTTAAAATAATGTGTGGACCTTGCGCATTATTGCACATTTGGACATCCAATTTGGGATGCTGCACATTCTCGGCAAGGGCAGAAGTGGACAGCATATTGGTCAGACATGCAGGTCGGGGGCAAGCTTGCTGGCAAGGAAGTGGCTGGAAGTGCCATTTTCATGTTTTCTGTTACTGGTGTGCACTTTTTTGCAGCACTGAGGTGACCAAAGAGCTTTTTATAAGTGGAAGGTCACACTTGCACACCTTTGATTTACAAGTTAAAAAAAAAATACTGTGCAGTGGTGACAACATGTGTGGAGAATAATAACATGCTGTACTCTCAGCCACCATCTTGATTCACAGGCATGGCTGTGTGTGCACTTCAAACACAGTAAGCTTCACATATGATAAATTTTGCCAAAAGAGTGTGGAGACAAATGAATGCTGCCATGAATTTGCAGTAATGCACATGAATCTGCATTATATCTTCTCATCTACAACCCCCCCCAGACATCTTTTATTTAATGAGCATCTGTGTTACCTATATAGATGACTTTTGTCCTTGCAATGTAGCTTATTACCCAGAATACAGAGCTGTGTTGTGACAGAATTTTACGGTCATCTAGCATGGAAGCTGGAGCAGGTGTATCCAACCAGCAGATGGCCTGACTTGATCTTCTTAGTCCAAGAGAAAATTTAATCATAGCTTTAAATGCATGTAGGCTAGATGAGGCTGTGTTTGTGTGTGTTTTCTTTCTGACTGAAGTGCAAATCCTGCTCAGAGAGCCAGTCCAATTTACTGAATGTGAAAATGATAAATGGCTTCTTTGCTATCAATCTAATTAGGTGATTTTTGGAAACTATTTTTCAAGATTAAAGGTGGGAAATAAAGAAGAAGGGGAAAAGCTTATTTTCCTTAGACAGTGAAAGAGGAAAAAGAAAATCACCCACAGAGGAAAATTATGATACATAGTTCTTCCACAGGGGAAAGGTATCTAAGAGTCTCCTGTGTTCATCGACTGTTAGCCAAACACATCCATTTCAAGAAGGTGTGAGAATTTCATATCAGTTCATTTTGAATCAGAAGTTATCAAAATTCTAAAAACTGGGATGAGGGAGAAAGGGAAACTGACAAGTTTGACCATTTTGAATTTCCTAAGCCCTTTAAAAAATAAAGATGGCTTCTGATCCTTATCCTATACACCCTTAACTTATATCTGGACAAATCATTCCCTTGGTCCACTAACAGCTATGCAATGCACAGGCCTGACAAATCTCTTCATAACGGGAAAAGCCTGCATCCTGTGATGGTGATGTGGTTATGATGCAATCAGAATGTGTTACCTGCCCTGACACCCTCACCTCTTCCAATAATCCATCAATTGGTTACATTTCATACATTGGCTTATTTATGAACACTTCATGAGGTTAGCAGTAGACCCAGACTTTCCAAGAAGCAGGGACTGAGTGACGGTTTGCTCAAAACCTAACAAAGAAGTATTTCCAAATGCCCAGAAGAAATGCCTGGGTAGTAATTATGCAACCGCCCCCCCGGACCGTAAGTTAGAGTGGCAATATGCCAGTTCTCCTGGATGTACCTGGAAGTGAGTCAGTCACTAATTCAATCAAGTGGCTGGAAAACACATTAATCTGCAAACTGGTTTTCCTTCACACCTCTCTTCTAGACAATAGAAGGTTGCCTGATGCCCATCAGTTTTAATGTCTCAGCTATTAGCGATAATTAACATAGATGGAGCTTCCATTGTCTAACTGTGGGAAACTCCAACTAACATTGTATTCTACTCATAACACCCCTTCAGGGTGAACACCAAATATAAATATCACACCCAAATACCACCAAAGTGTGCTCGATTTCCAGAGCTGTCACTCTGTTGGTTTGCTTTGTCATCCGGCACATACAGCCATACTTCTCTGCACAAATCTCTGCTCTTCAGACAGGTATAGTATAGCCCATTCTCCTGAACTCTATTCCTTTATCCCAATACTTCCTCCTATTCTTTGCTAGCTTTGTGTGATTGCTTGAAGTCTGAGAGTTGGTGTGAATGCTTCCAAAATTATTTTTCAATAAAAACCATTTTTATTTTATTTCCTAGCTGCAAGTCTCGTCAGTTAGTACTGGTATACATAGAGGCTGTCTAAATGGTGAAAATACTCCTCACAGAGTGCAAAGAGAATACGGGCTGCCTTAATGGCATCCCGCATCGTTTTACTGTATTCAGAAGGAGGGGGCCAAAAATATAAAAAACTGTAAAGGGAAAGCCTTCGCAGTTTTTCCTGGAGGTATTAAAAAAACTCTGAAGGAAAGGTGCATTCCTGCTAGTTGGGACAAGGGATTCAATTTGAATTGCTTTCCCATAGAAGAGGAAGCACAAGGTGATTGGCTGGATGAGCGCTGGGGTGGGGCTTGCTAGCAGCGATAAAACAGGGTGTTATTTTTTCTTTTTGTGTGTGTGTAAAGACAAAATATTGCTTATGTGCACCAAATAATGTAGGTTTTTTTTAAAAAAAAGTTCAGCGACAGCAGATTAAAAAGGTGAGTAATTCACTCACGGCCGCCATCTTAGCTAGAGGATATGTGAAGTTTATGGGGGCTGAAGACCAGAAGCTGTTGCAACTTGTCTACTGTGGATCACTCTATTGGGGGGGGGGGCTTGTATAGACGCGCCCATATTGTAGGTCAAAAGATCTCGCAGTTACCCAGCCTCTCGCTGCCATATTGAGCTAATTAAAATTCCACATATTAATATCTGATGCACATGGGTTCCCACCAACCCCCAGTAATTCAGGTAACATATGTATTAAAACAAACTTGTTTTCTGCTGCTCCAGAGACTAGAACATGGAGCTATGGATTCAAGCTGTTCAACAGTGGAATATGCTGCCTCAGAGTGTGGTAGAGTCGCCTTCTTTGGAGGTTTTAAAACAATTGGCCATCTGTTAGGTATGCTTTTATTGTGTGTTTCTGCATGGTAGGGGGTTGGACTAGATGGCCCTTGTGGGCTCTTCCAATTCTATGATTCTATGATTCTATTCATGTTGTTGGAGTGCTTGTGTAAAGTCTCCTGGCCCTTTAAGAAGACTGGTGCTCCTGCTTTCCTAGCACTATGTTAGGCTGCTGCGGAAGGAAAGGTATATCAAGCATGGCTTTTCCAAGCACTCATGTTTTCCTAGGTATAAGTGTAGCTGTCATTCAGCATCAATTCTGAATTACTTCAAGCCAGAGCATAACCCATTCCTTTTTCGAACAGTAAGATGAAACTATAGGTCGCTCTCCATATCCATACGTTCCTGGACTTACTGTGTATAAGTGAAACCACTTATAATAACAAACCCTATTAAAATAAAGGACTTCCTATACAAATATACCATAGAGTTGTGTTGGAGGACTAGAAGACGCCTAGAGAGGATGCTTCTCTAGGCACTTTCCAGGATGACTTTATGGTATGTGCCCCTATTTTGTGTCCCATGGATAACTGAAACCACAGATATTGGTACCACAGATATTGGTTCCATAGATATGGAGGGGGGGCACCTGGACACTACAGTATATTATGACTGTAACTTAACAAGGGATATCTTGACTCCCTTTTTTCCTAGTTATTAGTTTTATCATGTGCCTTCAAGTCATTTCCAACTTATAGTGACCCTAAGCCAAACCTCTCATGGGGTTTTCTTGGCAAGAGTTGTTCAGAGGGAGGTTGCCTTTCCCTTCCTCTGAGGCTGTGAGAGTGTGACTTGCCCAAGATCACCCAGTGGGCTTCCATGACCAAGCGGGGATTTGAACCCTGGTCTACCAGAGTTCAAGTCCAACACTTAAACCACTACATCGCACTTTCTAGTTATTTTCATGGTAATAAGTGTGCGGCTTCACTGAATGGTAGAGGAGGAATATCACATGGCTCAAGTGATAGCTTGTGCTTCTGTTACCAATTTTAGTCCCAAGCCTGACTGAGAATCTTTTTAAGGCTGGAATGAAAAAATGAAAAGGGATTTTTGGTTGAAATATCATTCATGCAACATTCATTAAAAGTGAGGATAGACAGCAAAATGAAGTAAAATGTGTCAGCAGTGTCATACACATCCCTAGCAGAGCAAAGACATATATTCTTCTCTGATATGCTGTTTCAGAAAGAATGGGCTCAAATGATTGAGACAGGCAGGCATGGGAGTCTCATTGTACAGATACATGACATCTTCTGTTGAAATAGCAGTATTCCTGAAATCTGAGGCTGTTCTGAGACTACTCTTTTTTACCAACATTTATTGCTCTTTGTCCTTTCCATCTGTGAGTGATAAATGGCATACGAACCAGGAAGTTGGAACTATCCTATCCACAACGGACATCAATAATTCCATGAGTACTCACCTAAAGTTTCTTTAGTCAGTCCCTCATCTCCTTTAATATTTTTATTCAGTATTCTTGTTTATGGTTGGAAGGAATGTTTTGAGCCTCTCCTCTCAGCATATCATAGCAGCAGCACTTCCATGTCTCTCAGACCTCTGCATTCACCCATCACTCTCTGTATCCCTATATTTGTGAAATTACTATTTACAATCTGACCAACCAGGTGGTCATCATCTTTCCTTTCCCATGCACTCCTTTCCCCAACAGGTTGACTTCCTGTTGCAAAAAAGGCCCAGGACAGGCAGAAATGTGGCCAAAAATCCCCCTGGGGACGTGGGAGACATTTTTTGCCATTCCCCCTGCCCAAATATTTTTGAAACAATTTTGAGGGTCCTTGGGAACTCAAAACTGCCTTGGAGGACACATGAGACTCATAGACTGCACTTTTGTCATCCTGATCTATGTCAGCAAATCAGTTCTAGCTATTCATCAAGAGATTGGGAGAGGTGTTTTATGATCAACCAGATGTTAAGGGGTATGCACATTCTCTGTGATAAACCTGTCTTCCTTCCCATAGCTGGATTTCTTCAGAGATGCATGCCTCAGCAATCAGATTTGCAAATTAAGCACATGTTTGCCATCCAGTGACCAATCACAAAACAAAGCACACTAAATGCAAAGTGCATATGTGAAGACAATCAATTGCTACAACTAACAGATGTCTTTCACCACCTGAGAAAGCACCACTCCTTTTTTTTAAAAAAGAAGCTTCTTAAACATAACAATTAATTTGATCCTGAATTGCCCATCCAAGACCAAGGCACATCAAAATCTGTTGCATAATAATAGGAATAGCTCACATCAATATACTATTTCTGGGAAGATTCACACTCCACCATCTAGTGACTGCGTGGAAAAGGTTCCATGCCTTTCCTAGTGGTGTTGTGTGGTAGTAGCCAAGGGAGGTCCAAATGGGGCTAACACAATAAAAGCGCCCTGTTGCTGTGTGGATAGCAGTCCTCAGCATGGGTCACTGATGTTATATCCATGGCAGCTCCAGTATCTCTGTGTCTCCATTGCCATCTTGCAAAGTCTGCTGGTAAGTATATCATTTCCCTTCTTCACTGTCACCACCTGGCTGTAGGGAACCCTTCCTACCTCTTACACTTTTAGTCTGGCAGGGAAGGACACCAACAACTGCCTCATATCAGTCCACCCTACAAACTGAGGTACACAGCCATAATACCCAAAATTGACAAATTGCTTTTGGCAAGAGAAAATCCCATAAGTACCCCTTTCTAGCAACAGAAAAAATATTAATAATAATGCCAACTAGGGTTGCCACATTGAAGACTAGAGATAGCACCTGTACCTTTAATAATTGTATAGAAGAGGGAATTTGAGCAGGTGCTGCTTTTTAACCTGGTTTTATTTGCTGAAATTCTCTCACATACACAGCTACTAAAAATGATACAGAAACCCTCTGCACTTTTCAGTCTGGGAACCCTAATGCTAACAACAACAATGTAATAATACATAACATTTACTTCATAGCATCCCAAATCACTTGCCTTATATTTTTCCCACTTTGCCCGATGATACTTTGTGCTGACCAGTAATTCATTTTGATTAAGATGCCAAATGTACTCTTCATAAGAGAGTAATCCAGTTGTCATGGGAGCTGGTACTGTAAAATTGATGAGAATAAAGTTATCTAGAGAAGATAGAGTTATTCATGAAGAGAAATTTACTGTGGGCAAGACAGAAAGGGACTAAAGAAACTAATTGAACCTTTTTGTGAGTTGGAACTGCCATTTGCCTGTCCCCACCCCCAGTAGCAAAAATCCAATTACCAAATGCCACAGGCAATTCCTGAAGAGGAAAGAGCTTAAGATGGTTCGTGCATGTGAGCCAGGCTGCAGGCAACTGGAGACAGTAAAATCTGCAGGAAAAGTGGTGAAAATCTTCCCTAGTAACCCTTCATCATTTGACCTCTATTTGGAGACCCCTAGCCTAGTATTAGTCCCAATTATGCACCCTTTGGTGGCATATGTGATCACTTTGTGTGTAGTTGATACAAATCAAACAGTCCACAGGTAAGTATCTAAAGAAAGCCAGAGTGAAGCTTGGTTTTTCCTTGCAAACTAATGGAGAGAAGAAGGACAATGTTGGATCCAGGCTTGGGGACCTCTTGAGCAAGATACATTCAGGAGAACTGCAATTTAAAAGAATTTTTTCATTAAAGCAAGGTGAAGTCCCCTACTTTAGAGAAGAATCGCCATTTCTTGGCCTTCCAGGAATGGCAACATTCTGTCGCTTTTTGCATACCATTCCAACTGTCTGAATTTGGTGGGGACAGTCAAGATTAATCTTCTACGATCCCACATTTTCAGCTGCATTTAAAATGTCCCAGTTTCTCTCTCCTCCTCCTCCTCCTTTCCTCCTTCAGCCTCAGCTTACTTCAATTGCTGCAAACTGAGCTCAAAATGCAAAAATAATTTGTACTCAATTAATTTGCAGGGGGTGGAATCTTGCCCTTCCCAATAGTCTCAGGTAGAAACAGGTTACTGAAATTTCTCTTAGTTGGTGTGTTCTTCCTCATTTAAAACTTTTGCTATCTGGACCACACTCTAATATTGCTTGTCCCATGCACCCTGGTTTTCATCCGTGAAATGTTGGAAGTTATGTTTTTGTCCGCATGGTGTAGTGGTTTGAGTGTTGGAGTATGACTCTGGAGAGCAAGGTTCGAATCCCTGCTTGGCCATGGAAACCCATTGAGTGAGCTTGGGCAAGTCACACTGTCATGATGGAGTGACTGCAACTCCCATCATGGAATGATTGCAACACCCATCGTGGAGCCAGAATACATCTACCAGAACTACATCTCCCAATGTCTGTAATTACCACTTTCCTGGTCTTCAGACAAAGGTAAACAACAAGGTTCTGAGAGTGCGAGGTGGACCGCATTTGCTAAGCATGACATCACATCACCGGATTGCAGAGCCAATCAGATTTGGCAATGATGAACCAATCACATTTGGCTAATGGAGTTTTGAAGAGCTGCAGTCCTTTGTGTGATGCCATATGGTCATGGGGGTCTGAATGGAGCAAACCTGATACATTGCTCTGAGTCGTCATCATCCAGAGACTGAGCCAGGCCCCACCATGAGGCCGAGCCTAAATTGGAACACAGACTGGTTCGGATGAATCTTCCCAACTGTGAGTGGAACTTTTCTTAGAGTAGGAAAATGTGTTTAGCTAGACTGTGTTAGTTTATATTATTTATTTTAATCCTTGACTGAATGTAATCTCAAACTTTACCATATCCTATGTAACTCTAAGTTGGACCTGGAGAGAAATGCCTTTTTCTCCATGTTATGATTACCTCTGAATCAAGTAGCTTGCTTGAATAAAAAGAGCTTTTCTATTTTTTCCTACTAAAGCCTACGTCACACGTGCCTTGTTCGGTCATAGCTATCTTGGCTCTTCTCTGGGGATAGAGAAGGGGGGTTGGTAATATTTTAACAGAGCAAGTAGTTCCACTGGTTAACCAGAGAACTGTCCCAGTTTCCTAGTGAACTGGTTTTATTCTGGCGGCTACCTGAAGGGAGACATTGTTCTAAGGGATTTCTAGGTTAGCAGAACCACTGAAAGTGTGCCTTGGATTAGATGGAACACACAAGCCTCTCCTCTCAAGACTGTGCTGGGTGGATGTGCAGAGAGAGAGACAGAGAGAGAGAGAAAGAGAGGGCCCTGTCACATGGTTGGCAGCATGTTTTTGAACCACAGCATTGGCAAGAAAACTTAGATGAAGCAGATCTCTCTGATACTCTGTCTGCCTGGTCTCTGCTGGAAAAAGGGGAAGTGAGGACAAACATCCTCTGAACAAATCATGCAAAAAACCAAAAAACTGACAAGCCAGTGATAGGTTTGCCTTAGTGTCACCATTTTCTTAAAATGTATACCCCGCTCTTTAGCCACAAGGCTATCAGAGCAGCTTACAAATTGTTTTAAGCAATAGCAATTTACACATCTACACTGCATTAAGCAGTTTCCAATGCACATTTGCTAATTGTCCCCACAAGCCGGGTACTCATTTTACCGACCTACAAAAGGATGGAAGGCTGAGTGAACCTTGGGGCCCGCTGGAATCGAACTTGCAACATGGTGACTTGCAGTACTGGCATTTAACCACTGCGCCACCAGGGCTCCCTATAACTCAGAAATGATTTGAAGACACACAACAAGAGCAATATTTTTGTCATACATGCACAAATATGTACTGACACTTGCATGCTGGAACATCAGAACCATGCAAGACTCAGAAGATAGTGGACGGCCTGAGCGTTGTTCTGCCCTAATAGCCCTTGAACTATCACGGCTTAATATTGACATCGCTGCTCTTAGTGAAGTTCGCTTCCATGAGGAAGGCAGCCTTAAAGAACATGGTGCCGGCTACACACTTTACTGGTCTGGCAAACCCAAAACCAAAAAACATCTTTCAGGAGTAGGCTTTATGATTAAAAACTCCATTGCCTCCAAACTCGAAACCTTGCCAACAGGACACTCTGATCGCATTATTTCCTTATGCCTCCCACATGTTGTTCTCTTTAGTATATATGCCCCAACTATGCAAGCCGACCCTGTAGAGAAAGACAAATTCTACACAGACCTACGCCAACTCATACAAAAAGTCCCTGTAGAAGATAAAATTATTATCCTTGGTGACTTCAATGCCAGAGTAGGAAAGAACTCCGAAGCCTGGAAAGGTGTCTTAGGCAAGCATGGTGTTGGAAATTGCAATGATAACGGACGCTTCCTGCTAGAGTTCTGTGCAGAACAACAGCTGACTATTACAAACACAATCTTTCAGCAGAAAGATAGCTTGAAGACAACCTGGATGCATCCCCGATCCAAACATTGGCACCTCATTGACTACGTTCTAGTCCGTCAGAGAGACATTCGTGATGTCCGTCATACCCGAGTGATGCCCAGTGCAGAATGCCAGACGGATCATCGCCTTGTCAGATGTAAACTAAATCTTCATCTTAAGTTCAAACCTAAGAGGGGTGGCATCTTAAAGAAGAGACTCCAAGTCAACAATCTTCAACAAGCTACCATGAGAGACAACTTCCAGGCAAATCTACAAACGAAACTTGAAGACCATCCTACAGATCCTTCTCCTACAGTGCTTTGGCAACATATCAAAAACAGTATCCTCCAGTCTGCAGAAGAATCCCTTGGCTTCTCCCACAAGAAAAATCAAGACTGGTTTGATGAAAACAACCAAGAGATCCAGGAGCTGTTGGCAAGGAAGAGAGCTGCTCACCAGGCATACCTCGCCCAGCCAACCTGTCATGTAAGAAAAGCAGCTTTCCACCTCACATGTAGCAAACTACAACAAAAACTCCGAGACATGCAGAACAAGTGGTGGATCAATATAGCAGAAAAGACACAATGCTGTGCAGATCTGGGTGATCATAGAGGATTTTATGAAGCTCTTAAAGCAGTGTTTGGCAACCGGACTTGTTTATCTCGGATTGGCCTTTTTAGTCATCAGCGCGCTTGCAGAAGGCGTGGGATGAGTCCTTCCTGAATCTTCGTTTGCGAAGAAAAGCCAGAGAGAGAGACAAATATGTGGCAGAGTACATCCAGGGAGGCCTGTGGGCTGCAAATATACTGTCTTTAGACCAGAGGCCAAATGTTGCCCAATTCTTTTGTGGGCCATATCAGCCGCATCATCCTAGGCAAAACAAATGGAAGACTGCTGGGTTGGTGTTACTTCCCACTGATACTGTCACTTGGAGCTGACTCTACCATTAGGCAAAATGAGGCAACTGCCTGAAGCAACAACTCTTAGTTCCGTTTACACGATGAAAAAGTAGTGGGAGGAATTCGTGTTGAGCACTGGCTGTTTACACGTACATTTTGTCAGGCACTGGATTTTGGGAAGGGGGGACCAACTTTTATCATGCAACCTGCGGTTTGTCCTGCGGTTTGTCCTATGGTTTGTCTGGTTTTTTTTTTTTTAAAGTCACAGGAGGATTCAGAAAATCGTACGTCTAAACACCCCGGGACAAGATATCTCAGTACTGTAGCCACTAAGCACCCCTTCCTTCCTCACTTTCAATGGCATTTAAATGCTGTTCTTTCAATTCGGAAGGACAGCAAAGGCTAGGTCGCTCATTCCTCCACTCATCCTCTTATTGCCTCATCCCCAATGCAACACTCAATCATCCCATCATCCCCAACGCAGAAGCTTTAACAAACATTTGAGCCAGCCAATAACATCGCTCGTGGCGAGAAACTCTAAAGGAAGTATGTCACTGAGGTTGTGAAAAAACGAGTAATTGCATCCTTGATTGACATCTAAAAAAAATATATCCCGGGACCGTAAACTCTTGTAAACAAAACAAAACAAAAAAAAACCCGGGGTAGTATATAGTGGGAGAAGGTACATATCGCGGGACGTGATGCCGTGTAAACAATGATCCCGGGATCTCCCGGGATATCCAGTTCAGAGACAAAAATCGTCTAAACAGGGAGGGACGAATATGGGATCAGGAAGTCCCAGGATGCCCTGTGACAAAAACTACCGTCTAACTGTCACCTTGGAGCCAGCTGGAGCAGTACCTTCCTCAGCCCTTCCCAGCCTTTCTGTTGGAGGACAGAGCTATAGCTAACATATGGTCTGAATTGGGCACTTACATTAGACTCCTGCCTCAGATGTGGTGGAGTCTGATATCCCCTCACTGTTATTGTCCTTAAATTTAACTACCAGACCAGTTAGCTTCTTTATGCGGGATTGTTGTCTGTTGCCTTAGGCAGCAAAATGTCTTAGGTTGACCCTATTTTCACTTTCTTGGAGTAAACAGGCAACAATAGAAAGAGGAGCAACAATGTGCAGAGACTGTCAGGGCTGGCAGTAAGCTCCCTGCAGGGCTGTGGACCTGCCCGACCATGCCAGTCTCTAACACTACCTTTAAATACTTACACAATTTGTACATGATTTTGTATGTGATTTTTAAAGAAAAGAAAAGAAAAAAAATGTTTCACATGCTGTTGATTGTATAAGTAATCTCACATACTAAAGTTATTTGTTACTCAAGTCATGTTACTAATATTCTTCTGCTGAAGTTATTATATAGTATATAATTTTATAATATGGCTACGGTATGGCTGAAATTCACTAAGGCAGTTACGAATGTGTAACCCAGAGTATGCATTCATGACTGGTTCTTATTCACAATACCTATGAATTTACTAGTTTAGGGAATATGTAAGGACTATGAAATTCCCCCAGTCCCCATTTACCAGGCAGGAGTTGCTGTGACCAACCGCGGTGTGTTTCCCTGTTGATGGAGAAGCAGTTGACTGACGTTACCACCTCCTCCCACAAGCAATCTCCAGTGTGAGGGGGGAATCCTGACAGAGACCCTGCTTCTGACTCTCCCACTGGAAATCGCTCACAGGAAGGGCTGGGGACATCAGCCAGCTGCTTCCCAATTGGCAAGGGAACAGACCCTTGTCGCTTGCAATGGCTGCTGCCTAGTAAGTGGGAACTGAATGGGTGTTGGGCCAGGAGATACAACTTAGCCATGTAACTAAGGTGGTTACCTAGTTAAGTAGGTCATACATAGTTCTGGCTGCTTTTAAAAATATTCATTCATATATATATATATATATATATATATATATAAACATCACTAAAATAGCCATCCCCCCATTTCCTCCAAAATTACATTTTGCAATAAAAATCCAACGTTACGCATTCTGCCAAGTGGTACTTTTAACCATTTCTAATTTTAACTTCTTTTGGATGTTAAAAAGTGACCGTGTTATCCATACTTACTTGTAAAAAGGAACATTTTAAAAGTAACATCATTACTTTTAACCAATTATTCCCAAGCTCTGAATGGGTATCACATATATTACCTTATTACCACACAGTTTCTCAAGTAACGTGTTTGCTTACTTAAATGACAGAATAGATGTTTTTCCCTTAGAGATATTACGCTGATTGTAATATAAATGGAGAGTTCTTTTGTCTCAGCACAGTGGCTATTAAAAGACGATGGAAGCAAGGTGTTAAGGAAGGAGGAGAAATATAAGTAGATGCTTTTCTTCTTAAAAGTGTTGCTGAGTCTAAGCTTGGAACAGACCTTGCCTATTTATTGTTCCAGCTTTCTCTGTGCTTTCTACGGAGAGCAAAGGTTGTTGGTTTTGAAAGAGAAGGGAACGGTGCTTTGCCTTAGCAAAATTGCTCTTTCTCTATTTTGTACTACAATCTGTGTTTTGCTTTAAAATAATTTTTCACAACTCCCTGTCACAGCTTCCCCCACCCCAAATATCTTGACAATGTAAATGGAGATGAAACTTCAAAAGCTATGTCCGTTTTCAAACACAGCTTATGATTATACAGCTTGAAAGAAGGGCTTGCAGACTCACTCCTAAACATGTTCCCGATGCTGTCTTCTCTTAGATCACCTCTGCTGCTTCTCCTAGTAAATTCATAATGGAAATGGTTTTAATATTATTCCAATGCTAAGCAAACACTGCTAGAGGAAAATATCTTTGGACGTCACAGACACACGTGTATTGTTTGTTTCATGGCAAATCTAAGAGATGGAGAGCAGAGCAGATCCATACTCCGAAGGCTAACACCTGATTGGTATCAGGCCGGCAGTGCAAACTGCAGGCCCTTTTGGTGATGGCAGCCTCATTGTTGAACTCTCAGTCTGAAGAATTCCTAAAATGTCAACCCCTTCCACAGGTTTCCAGAAAAGAGGAACAGTAGGACCCCCTTATCCGCTGGGGATTGGTTCGGGGGGGGGGCGTGGATACCAAAAACCATGGATAATAGCAAACACCATTGAAAATAATGGGACTTCTGGTTTAAAATACCATAGAGTTGCCTTAAAGGACCTAGAAAATGGCTACAGAGGACACATTTTCTAGGAAGACTCTATGGTAGGTGTGCTGTTTTGTGTCCCATGGATAATTGACTCAGTGGATAATGAATCAGTGGTTATGGGGGTCCTACCGTACTTTGGAGAGCTCTGTTTGGTTTCTCTTATGAGACTGAACAATTAAGCAGACTACTGACAAACCCACCTCTGAGTATTCCTTGCCTAAAAAAACCCTATGAAATTCATGGGGTTGCTATAATTCAACAGGTGACTTGAAGGCAGGTGCGTGCATGCGCGCGCACCCCCACACACTGTGTAACTAAATACTGTGGATTTTTCTTATTGGTTCTAACACTGCTATATTCTCCCCCTGCTACTGATTTTCTTGATGAACTTTATTAAATGATATAATGGATTTTATTACAGGCTTATGACCTGTTGTTAATCACCCAAGGGCTCCTTTGGAGCCATGTGAAGCAATATTGTAGAAATGTCAATAATGAATTAAGCAACCAATTTGATGCTGAAAAGGGATACTGATCTTTAATTGCATGCCACTCATTAAGAAGATTGGGTTGCATATGGAAGGAATGATATAGCACACATTCTTCTGGAAGGAAAGCTATTCCATTTGGTGACAAGTATGGGGGGAGGCAGACTTTGCACTCTTGCAACAGCCTCCCCAAGTGGTTTACAGAAAGATAATTTTTGGTTGACAACTCCCAGCGGCCATGCTACTTGGGGTGATTCTGAAAGTCCAAAAAAGGTAATTTCCCCAATCTCTGGCATTCCCCATAGACACTAATATCAGCCATTTGGTTCTGTGGATAGACAGAAGCACGCTCAGCGATACGCCTAAGATGGGAATGGAGTCTGTTACTACAGAGATTGAAGCTCAAGGCAACCTTTGTCTGCATAGTCCCTCAGTTATATCTTTGAAATTTCATCCTAGATTCCATTTTTTAATCCTCAAACAGATGTGGCAAGAGAGATCTTGGGTGGAATTTTTGATACAGTCATGGAGGAAGATGGGAGGATGTGCTCTCATTTTTGCCTGAAGCAAAAATGTAGTTTGCACCCAATTAACTCAGCAGGGGAGAGAGGAGAGGAAGGGAGGGGGGAATCTTGCCTTCCCAATAGGCTCAGGCAAAAGCAAACTGCTGCAGCCTCTCCTACCTTCTGTGTTTTTCCTCAGTGTTGGTTGGCCATATGTGTCCCGGTTCTCATCTATGAAATGTTGGAGGGTGTGGAATAAAGGAGAAAGGTTTGTTTTTAGATGACAGTCTTACAGATTCTGGTAGCTAGAGTCCAAAGAAATTAATATTTCTAATGGCAGAAGCCCTCTGGACACCAACCAAAGAATTGTGCAGAAAAAGTAGCATATAAATGCAACTAAACTCATACCTGTTTTTTCTGAGATCCTTGCAGGAAGGGTGAACACTATAGGATAAAATAATGTATGAGAAGCCAGTGCGTTACTATAACAGGAAGCAGGATGGAAAACATTAAAGATGTACTTTTGTTCATATGACCAGAAACAACTTTTATTTGATTCAACTGCCAGTTATATTGTGCTCTATTGAATTATTGGGAACATGAAAAATGTATTTAAAATTCACCAGTTAAAAGCCAGGCAACAGATCTAGTAATAAGGTCTTGTAATCGTGAAATTTGATTAGAAGTGACAAGGCAAAATTCCTGAGAAGACACCACTGGCTCTGGAATGAATTGGAAGAGCACAGAAATGGTTGGTACTGGCAGTGGCACATTTGGTTGTGTTTGTCTGAAAATACTACACAAACTGGAATTCCAACAGTGCACCAAGGAGTCACATGCTTGATCATGCATGATGCTGCAGTCCCATAGCCATTCACCTGGGAATAAGCCTTACTGAATTTTCTGAGAAAACACACACAGGATTATGTTGTGAGGGTGCTTTGTTTGGTCAAGAAAACTTCAGCCAAATCTACACTACAGAAATAATCCAGTTTGAAAATGGAATATTTCCCATGGCTCCTTCCTATGGATTCCTGGGATTTGTAGTTTGGTGAGGTGCCAGCACTCTTTGGCAGAGAAGGTTAAAGACCTTGCGAAACTACAAATTGCAGGATTCTATAGGAAGGAGCCTTGGCAAATAATCCAGTTTCAAACTGAATTATTTGTGTAGTGTGGATTTGGCCTGATGAATGAACATACAACAGAAGCACAAACACAGAATGTGAAAATGTCCTCCCTCCCTCCCTCCCTCTCTCTCTTTCTCTTGGGTATTTCTTCTGGAAGATGTGTGATACTTTGGGTCCCTGTGGCTCACCACTTGTGAATGAGCTGTATTCGAAGGAGCTGGAATGAAGGTTAGTCCTATCTGGTTTAGGTGCAATAACACAAGGTTAGGACTTTCCGAAGTCTTGCTGTACACTAGACATTTCCTTTAGGAGTGCACAAGGCCAGCCTCATTAGGACTTGGTAAGGAGCACCAGCAAGTTTTGCAATTCTCTACGCCTTCACTGCAGGGTATGCAGGGAATACTAAGCAGGGGGAAATCTAAACTTAGAAAGTGACTGGCTTCCTCTCCATGGAGATATGGATCACACAGCTAAGTAGGAGGAAGACAAAATACCACATTAGGTGGTTTCAGCATCTGCTCCTGAAAAGGCTGCTACTGCTCTCTGCTGGTCCAATCCAAGCCAGCCAGAAGCTGCACAGAGGAAGGCAGGCACCTCTGTGGGGACTTTTATCAGAAGAAAAGCTGATGAGGGCAGGAAGCACAGCTGAAGTAAACCTAGGGCTTCTACTCAAGGCCACAACAATGCACTTTACACATAGTGCAGTGCTTAGAAAAGTTACTTTTGTAGGACTCCAGTGCCTAGAATACTCCAACCAGAAGTTTCTTTCTGACTACAGCTCCCATTACCTGTCACGCAGCATGGTCACTGGGAGCTGTCATCCAAAAACATAAAGTCTCTCAGAGACAGCTGTGTCACTGACTTTATCACACTACACTCTTATAGTGCTATTATTCCACTTTAATTGCTCTGGCTGCCTCCTGTGGAATCCGGGGATTTGCAATTTAGGGAGGGGCATTTCCAACTCTCAGCCAGAGAGATCTTAGGTCTCACTAAACTACAAACCCCAGAAATCCACAGGAGGCAGCCATAGCAGTTAAAGTGGAATAATAGCACTATAAGAGTGTAGTTTGATAAAGTTAGTCTGGAATATCAGTTGCAAAGGGATCTTGTAGCATGCCATGCATCTGAAGAAGTAGACCAAATCTACAAAAGCTTATGCTACAACTTCTTTCTCTCATTTACTCTCAAAGGGGTTAAAAGATCCCTTTCCAACTGATAAAGGTGCCAGTTACATGACAGGAATTGTCGCGTTGCCTACCGTGACATAGTGATCACAAATCCACCCCTTGCTGTTTATACGATTTATGTCTCTGATCTGGATATCCCGGGTGGTCCCGTGACTGATATTTACACGTCCATAGTTCCGGTTTTGTTTAGGTTTTAATTTTTTTTTTTGGCTGTCAATCAAAGATGCGATTACTCGTGTTTTCACAACCTCGGTGACGCACTTCCTTTAGAGTTCCGCGCCACGAGCGATGCTATTGGCTGGCTGGGGAGGGAGAGAGAGGGGGGCAGAGGTTTGTTATTCCCCCTTTGCTTCTTGAACATTTTAACCCCTTCAGAAGAGGCAGAAAGCATTTTGAAAGATCCAGACAGATCTTTCGCTCAGACGCAGGGCTTTCCTTTTGAAATCAAGCTGAGTGCTTTGAAAGCAAGCTAAGTGCTTTCCTTTTGAAATCAAGCCTGGTTTTCCTCTTGCCTCTTTAAAATATTAACCCCTACAGCTGGCTGCAGAGATGGCTATAGGCAGGCGTTTTGAAAGACACAAACACAGAGAGGGGGAATTAAAGGGTGCTACTTCGCTCAGAGGCTTGAATATTTTAATGTGCCAGGGAGGTGACCAAGCTACTACGATCTCTCTGTAACATGCAGTTGAGGAAAAGGTAAAGCTGAAGGGTTTGCAGTTTAGAAATCCATTTAAAAAGGTGATTGAGTACACACACACGCGCGCACACACACACACATCAACCTTCGTGCAGCTGGAAGGGATGCCTTTGTTTTTGGCTGGTGAGGCTGGATCTGTTGAACGGGTGACTGACCCCTCCTTTTCTGGTCCCTGAGCTCTAAGCCCGCCCCCAGTCACCATTTCCGGTCATCCCAGTACCGAGACTTTTTGTCCCATGCTGTTTACATTTCCGATTTTCCGAATCCTCCCGTGACTTTTTTAAACACCGGCACAAACCGCGGGACTGGAAGTCCCGCAGGTTGAGGGATAAAAGGTGGCCCCCCTTCCAAAAATCACGTACCCGACCCGATGTACGTGTAAACTGCCAGGGATCGACATGAATTCTTCCCAGGACATTTTCATCGTGTAAACGGCCCCAAAGTCTCTCAGTTCTAACAATATGCATGCCAAGTGTCTGATTGTGTTAGATGTTAGGAGATGGGATTGCATCTATTTGCTAAGAACACTTTTTTTTTTTTAATGGTATCCTCTCATTTACTCAGGAGGTCAGATCAAGGCAACCTCCCTGTTCTTCACTAGTTCAAATCTCAGGTCTTGAACTCATTCATGTTTCCACTTACATCAATCACATTTTTCCATATATTCCTTCAAGTTATTCGGGGCGGGGGCTGAAAATAGTTTTCTGCTTTTAAGCTTCATAGTAAACATTCGAGATGGAACTGAAAAACAGTGTCTAGCCCAGAGCTACCTGTTTTGAAGATTGTGTCAGAGCCTCAAGGAACATCTTGTTATCAGGGGCGGGAAACTATGAAAGTAGTCTGAAAGCTTCAGTCTAGGGCTTGGAACTTTGCTGTCCAGCTACACAAGAGATTGCATTGACTTTTGCCCAGTATGGATTCTTCTCAGTTTTCAAACGTCTGATTATCTATCTAGTAGAACTTTGAAAAATAACTTTATTGGCCATGATGGCTAGGGTTTTCTGAGAACTGTGGTCAAAAAAGTAACTTTTCCAACTTCTACTACACACACACACATATATATAGCTCAGCATTTTCTACTTTGAGGGATGAAAGAGTTTTCAGCAGAAATCTTTTACATTAACTACTCCATCCTTCTCACTGGAGATCTCCTGTAGGTGAAGTGTGACTTGAGCTACTGAGCTACACTTAGGGTGACCAGGTAAAATAAGGGAGAAGGTTCGTGCACCTTTAAAGGTTGTGTAGAAGAGGAAATTTCATCAGTTGTTGCTTGCATGACAAGCAACATCTGTTGAAATTCCCTCTTGTACCCAGCCATGAATGGGACAGTAGCCTTCTCCCTTATTCTACCTGGTCACCATAGCTACAGCCCCTCCACTTAACAGCAGAGTAATGCCCAAGGTGAGAAGTAAAGAGTTGAAATACCGTCACTAAGTTCCTTTGCTTTTGTAATGAGGGCACAATGAAGAGTTACACTTCAAAAATATGCAATGAGTGGAAGTGGTATTATGGGGCAGGGATGGGGGAGAGAATGTAATAAGTAATGTGTTTAGGATTCCCAGATCTTTTCTTCTTGGTTCCTCAAAGCAAGGGCCTAAGGCCTAAGAAGTTATTCATCTAACACCTTTCAGTTTCACATCCCTGAAGGCTGTGCTGGCAACTCTTTTGCATCTGAAGTGCCAAAGAATAACTGTAAAGGTAAAGGTCCCTTTCTATGGAGATTTTCAGATGGGCTAAATATAGCGTGATACCTACGCCAGGAGAGCGCTAAAGGGCTTCCCTTTTAGATGATGTCATTCCCCTGTCGTCATGCTCCAATTCAGCTGTCATTACGCCAGTGCTTCTTTTTATTCATGGGCTAAGCCGTGAATTGATCCCCCATTCTGTTTCTGTAACAGAATGATGTGTGATTGGAATTGTGCCCTGTTTTGCTGGCGAGATCCCAGCGTCAATGGGAGGTCCATGCCATAACACTTCTGGGTGAGATTGGGACATCCACATAAGTGACACACTTTTTTTGTATCCTCCCTGGGTTACTTGGGATGTATTAAGTGCGTTTTTGTGCTTGCTGTCACTTTTGGATGTGTATTTTGCTTTTACTTTTTGAATTTCCCACACGCTTGTATTCTTGTGAGAATGTCTGGGATTTGAAACCAGGAAGTGAAAGGAGCTCCATTCAATCTCCTTTCACTCCTGGGATGCCCTGCTGAGGGAAGGACTCGTGAACAAGCTATGTGTGAATTTTTTTTATTTTCTATCGTTACAGGGACAGGAGGGGGTGGAAGATGAGATTGCGAGAGGGGAACACTTTTTTTATTCCCCTCTGAAAAATCTCCTATGTCCAAGTGATATATTTTTGTAGTAAGCAAAGTATTCCTTCCAATTTCCCAACATCAAGGCTACCAAGTATATCACGACAGGAGTTGACAGTGGTCAGAGGTTGGGGTGTGTGTGTGTGCATTAACCAACCTCACAGGAGACCTTGCAGAGTAGGATCCACCCTTCCTGCCATACTCTATGCAGGGGAAAAAAATGCCCCCCCAAATCAAACAGTTTCTCCTCCTGCTGTTGTTTTTTAAAAGATGGCCTCAAATGGCCCAGAGCCCCTTCCCCCAAAATGTGGAAAATGCATCCCACAACCACTAGAGAGCTTTTGGGTGCATTTTGGGTCAAGCATATTTTTTAACCCCTGGAGGGCTGTGGGGCTGCGTGCAGGTTGTGAGCATACATTACCCACCCCTCTATTACAGGGTACAGATGGTTAAACAGGGTCACGCTGTGTTACATCTACAAGTATAAATTCCAGCCTACATCTAACTGTTAGTTGCAACAAGATCCATTCTCCTAATGGAACTTCCCCCTGTTTGCTAAGTTCCCATTTATTCAATGGGCCCTCTATAGTTGGGACTAACCAATGGATTTAAGTTTCTATTAGAAGAGCCAGCATGGTGTAGTGGTCTGAATGTTGGGCTACGACTCTGGAGACCAGGGTTTGAATCCTTGCTCAGCCATGGAAACCCACCGGGTAACCTTAGGCAAGTCATGCTCTCTCGGCCTCAAAGGAGCGCAATAGCAACCTCCCTCTGAACAAATCTTCTCAAGAAAACCCCATGATAAGTTCACCAAAAGGTTCCATATGTATGGAAAAGCCGCCCTGATTGTTTTAACAGAGGGGCAGGGTATAAATACATTTTATTGTTGTTGTTGTTGTTGTTGTTTAATGACTTGAAAGCACACAACAGCAACGATATATAAAAGAGGAATGGGGCATGCCTCTCTTAATTGCTGAGCATCCATTCACCACTCTACCTGGCACTTCTAAGTTGAGGTCCAAAGTTTCTTGAAGCTATACAATTCTCTCTCTCTCTCTCTCTCTGTGTGTGTGTGTGTGTGTATGAAAGAGAGAGAGAGAGAGAGAGAGAGATCTCCTTTCAAATGTTTGTTCTTCCTAGTTTTCAAAAAACAAAACAAAACAGCCCACTAGATTATCAAAGCCAATTGAATGAAAGCTGAGATACCAAAATGCAGATGCCAAAACTAATAAGAAATTCAATTTTCTAAGGGGGAGTGGGAGAAATAAAACATTTCTTCTTCAAATAAAGCTTGAATCCAAAGCTTTTAATCTGTGTTGATAAGTCAGGAAGTACTTTTTGCAAAAGAAAAAAAGAAGAAGAAAATGAAGTACCTATCCTCTATGAAGAAATAATGTGTGAAGAAAGGGGGAAATGCTCTTTAGCAAACTATTCAGCTCTTATTTAGTCTAGAACATGGCACTGGATTTGAACTCCCTAATCAGAACCCCCACCCCACCTCTGCCACTGCCTTTTTTTGCTCTGTATAGTAATTTTTCTACTCTCCCTACAGCACATGATTTAATTACATTTAAACGAGAATGTATCAGCAGAGACCATTTTGATTTCAAGCTAATATTTTTTTCCAACCAAGCTGATGTCACTATATATATCTTCTTTCTTTTTTTTTTAAAGATGCTCTCACATTATGAAGTGAAATGCCTTGGACATTTGCAAAGCAGCTGCATTTCAAGACCAGAAGAATACGGCAAGCACTATTCCCCGGACAGCTCATTTACTCTTATCTGCAGGGAATTCTTGCCAATGAAAATTTGTCTGTAGCCACTGGAATTAGCATAAAGCAGCCTCCCAGCTTTTGCTCTCCTATGGCTTCCAAGTCCAGAAGACTATCTACTGGACTACAGTAAGACCATGTGGTCAAAGACATCTAAATCCTAGGGAATCAAATAGGCTTTCTCTAAGCCATTTATTCTGCAGGGGAAGCTGTTCTTCAAAATGAAAAGAAACATATCTGGAAAACCCTGTGCTTCATTTTGACAGCTCAGGGACACCATCTTGTTCTCTAAATCATGCTCTCCATCTCCAAAGCCTATATTGCTACGGAGAGAGTGCCATGCTGTGTTAGTAGCCCGTGTTTCTCTGAAATAGGCTTACTGATTATGGGCAATGCAAGGGACATGGGATGCCTGGTGAAAGTGGGTGTCCAACCTTCTCTCACAGATTCTCTCTCCCTCCACCTGTTTAGCCAAGCTTACTCAACATATTGGAGCAGACAGAGATGGTGTAAGAGAGGGAAAACACACACAAAGAGGGAAGACAATTTATGGTGACCCCATGAATTTTGTAGGGTTTTCTCAGGCAAGGAATACTCAGAGGTGCCTTTGCCAGTTCCTTCCTTTCAAATATAGCTTACAGCGCCTGGTATTCATTGGTGGTCTCCCATCTAAGTACAAGGGCAGACTGTGTTTAGCTTCCAAGATCAGATGGGATCTCGTGTTTAGGGTATTTAGGCCCTAAGGACCCACATGCTGCCTACTAATTCTCTTAACTAATGGCATGACCATTTTCAGCAGTGGCTGGTGGTAAAGGCACTCTGACTTTTAGGACTTCATCAGACAGGGCTGCAATAGCAGTTGTCCTCCCGTGGTCCATCTGTGATCCAACTGTTAATTACGCGTAACTTTTCATTGATGAACAAAAGCCATGAATAGGTCACAATATTGCTCTTTTCATGGTACTGATGACTGGAAAAATCACATTCCACTGTAATTCCAATATTAAAGCGTGAATAGGCGGTCTGCTTCCCCCCCTTCCCTTTCCCAATGAGAACACATATTTAAACTTCCTGTGGGGGTGGAACATGAAGTGTACCAAGAAGACGCTCTTTTAATGAACTATTGCCTTTGCTTGGTATGTTTTTATGCTTAAGTGTTTATTTGTGAATTTCCTTCATTATGTATTTGTTTTTGGTGTGTTTAACCAAAGTTGTGTCTTCTTGCGTGAATAGCCAGAATCTCACCCATGCAAAATCATGGAAGTAAGAGAAATTTTTTCTTAAAGGTGCATGTACAGGCCAGCACCAAGTGTCAATACTCTGCCATTAGAAGGCAATGAGAAGACAAGTGTCATTATAGCACAAGCTGAAATCCCCTTCTTAAACTGTTAGTGGTGGTTGTGCAATAATTTCATGCCGGTAGTGTTGTGCGATTACAGCAATGTGCGATAATTACTGTAATCATCCCACTATTTTCCCACTTTCCTCAATAGTGGAGTTTCAGCATTTTTAGATGCTTGTCTGATAAAGTCCTTAAAGAAGCTATCCCAGGTGCTGAACGTATTTCAGGGATAGGGTTCAGGACTGTGGATAGCTCCTTTAAAGTTTAGACTAAAACCCAGAGTGGATTCAACACCCCATTGGCATTAGAGCCACCAGCCAGCACTAGCACACACTCCCAGTTGCACTAACAAAGAAATAGGAGGTTGAGAATCTTGTGTTTCTTCATAATTTTGCCACAATTCTATTTAGGTAAGAGTTACCTATTCCTGCATGGCAGAGGGTTGAACTGGATGGCCCTTGTGGTCTCTTCCAACTCTATGAGTCTATGATACTCAAGAGAAGCAACCAGCTCAGCCTCAAGTGCTCAGCATGCATTTTTAGTAGCTCACCTACCTAATCTGCACACTTACATTTTCCCTGCAGCAGGGGTGGGCAGCTGGGGTCCTCCAGATGTTTTGGCTTACAGCTGCCATCAGCCAAAGACAGCATAGTCCATGATGAGAGAGTATGGGTGCTGCAGTCCAAAAAAAAAAAAAATCTGGAGGGCCACAGTTACCCACTCCTGACCTAGAATAATACTGGGCAGGTAAAGTGGAACATCAATGGGATTTTAAAGCTAACAGGGTTTCAGTAAAGTCTTCAGTAAATAATAGGAGGTGAATGGGTGCTACTAGACAGAGGGCTCCCAACACTACCATTCAATAAGCATTGTGTGGCTATACAGGCTGAGTCTCCATTATCCAAAATGCTTGGGACCAGAAGTGTTCCAAATTTTGGATTTTTAAATTTTTTGGAATACTTGCATATACATAATGACATATCTTGGAGATGGGACCCAAGTCTAAACATGACACAGAATCATAGAATCATAGAATTGCAGAGTTGGAAGAGACCACAAGGGCCATCCAGTCCAACCCCCTGCCATGCAGGAAATCACGATCAAAGCATCCCTGACAGATGGCCATCCAGCCTCTGTTTAAAGACCTCCAAGAAAATATGTTATTCACATATTGTTGGCTCTGGAGCCCAAAACTCTGGACAGCCTCTCCCAGTGGTTTCATGTACATGTTAAATAGCATGGGCATGAAATGGAACCTTATGGGGGAAGATTTCTCCAGCATCACCATATAGGTTTGCCCCTCAAAGAAGCAACTGAGCCACAGTTAAACTGCGTCTGCAAGTCCTCTCCCAGGAAGACTGTCCAGAAGGACACCACGGTTGATGGTACTGAAAGCCACTGAGAGTTCCAGAAGAACCAAAAGGGACACGATCCCCATCTCCAATTCCTGGTGTATGTCTTTCACCAAAACAACTTAAGCTGTCTCTGTTCTATAAGCAGGCCTGAAACTAGATTGCAATGAAACTATTAGATAATCTGTCTCAACCTAAACCCCAGGAGTCTGGATTTTACCACATTCTCCAGTACCTGTGGTATACTAGTAGTATTTCAGCTACCTGACCAAACTGTTTCCCTGCAACAGGAGCTGATATCAGAGGAATGAGAAAGGTACATATGTGTGTTCAGGAGGAAATGAAGGACTAGTTTTGGGAGACATTTCAATAGCAGCTCACATGGGGAAGCTGGGTATTCTCCAGGGCACAAACATTGCTTTCAAAGAAGTAGCCATGTTAGTATCTTGTAGCAGAAAAAGGAGGAAAGAAAGGGGAGGGGGGAATGTAGCAGCACCTTCAAGACTAACTGGTCCCCACTTTCTCATTCATTCATTTGTTTCATATACACATTATACACATAACCTGAAGGTAATTCTGTACACAATATTTTAAATAATTTTGTGCATGAAACAAAGTCTGTGTACATTGAATCCATCAGAAAGCAAAGGCGTCACTATCTCAGCCACCCATGTGGACAATTTTGGAGTATTTTGGATTTGGAATTCTGGATAAGGGATACTCAACCTGTACTGTCTTTTCTTTTGCAATGCATTTTTCTTCTGGTAAGAAAAAAGATGTAAGAGGTGATGGGAGAGCGTGAGAAGGCTCCAGTGAAAGGTGATGCCATCTGTCTGGAGTGCCATAACATTTCCATCTTTGAGGCAGGTTAATTGCACGACAACAGCACTAACTGGAAGCTCCCTATGCCATCACTTGCTGGTGACCTGATTGCTCAAATGCCAGAGGAGAAGAAACCACCATATATGCCAGGTGCAATTCTGAGGGAAGGCAAATGTGTTTTGTTAAGGACAGAGAAATTTCCCAAGGCAGGCTGCCCCATAGCCCCCAAGGCTGTTCCCAGAATTTAGCTAAAATGAAATTCAAAGCAAAGGTGGAAAAGGCTTTCTTAATGAGCACTACCACTGTGTCAGCTAAAAGCCCCAAAGGAGTAGCTTTTGACCTGGAATGAGAAAAGAAAAAGACCTGGGTATCAATTTTGCCATGTGAAAAAAAACAAACATCTGCATGATGCAGGCATAAGGACATTACAGTCCCAATGATATCAGTATAAGATTTATAAATATACTTAATGTTCCCACTGAAATCACTGTGATTCATAAATGCTTACCTTAGATTAAAACAAATCAGTGTATTTAATCAAAAGAGCAATCCTGTATATATCTATGCAGAATCCTATGTATTCAGAATCCTATATCCTATAACATGCTCCCCCATCCTGAGTTACTTGAGTTCTATTATTGTTATTGGCCGGAATCCTCTATGATAGTTATGATTGCATAATCTAGAGTTACACATTCATGACTCTTAATCTCCTAGTTTAGGGGCTACATAGGAACCATGAAAATCCCCCATTCCCCACTTACCAGGAAGCAGCCACTGCAGCTGATGGGGGTCTGTTCCTCTGTCAATCAGGAAGCAGCTGACTGGCGTTCCCTGCCCCCTTGTGAGATCTCTGGCATGAGGGGGAATTGTGTCAGGGGCCCTGCTTCTGCTTGTTGCACTGGAGATCACTCACAGGAAGGAGAAGAAATGGCAGTAAGATGCTTCCTGAGCAATGGCATCAGTCACAGTGGCTGCTTCCGGGCAAGTGGGGATAGGGGGTGGGATAAGGCTGGGATTCACTGCATAGGACTGTAATTACGGTGCTTATGCATCCGTTTATCCTATACAGGATTCCGGCCATCATCATCATCATCATCATCATGGGTTAGTGTGGGGAATGGAGTTCTTCAGCTCAGGACTCAAGGCAACATGTAAAAAAGTCAGTTAAAAATTCACAAAATACAAAAATTAAGAAGTGTAATTAAATTATAAAAAACAGTTAAAACATAACCCATTTAAAAAAAAAAACAGCAGAGGAAAAATAACAAATAGAAAACCCAGTACATTGTTTAGGTGGGACAGGCCTTTTACAATCAGACCTCAAAGGCCTTTTGAAACAGAAAGGTCTTCACCTATCTGAGGAAAGAGAATAGGGAGGGTACCTGTCTAACTTCTTTGGTTAAGGAGTTCCAGAGCCTGGGGGCAGCCACTGAGAAGACCCTCTCCCATGTTCCCACCAGATGTACCTGTGAAGGTGTGGGACAAAGATAAACACTTCAATAGCCATGTTTAAATATTTGAAGGGATGTCATATTGAGGATGGAGCAAGCTTCTTTTCTGCTTCTCCAGAGACTAGGACATGGAGCAATGGGTTCAAACTACAGGAAAAGAGATTCCACCTAAACTTTAGGAAGAACTTCTTGACAGTAAGAGCTGTTCGGAAGTGGAATGCACTGCCTCAGAGTTTAGTGGAGTCTCCTCCTTTGGAGGTTTTTAAACAGAGGCTGGATGGCCATCTGTTGGGAATGCTTTGATTGTGTATTCCTGCAGGGCAGGGGGCTGGACTGGATGGCCCTTGTGGTCTCTTCCAACTATGATTCTGTAAGATCTCAAAACATGGGCAGGTTCATAAGGGAGAATATGGCCCTTCAAATAACCCTGACCTGAGCCATGTAGGGCTTGATACGTGAAAAACACCACTTTGAATTTTATTTTTATTTAGTTATTTATACCCCGCTCTTCAGCCTCAAGGCTATCAGAGTGGCTTACAAATTGTTTTAAGCAATAGCTATTTACACATCTACACTGCATTAAACAGTTTCCAATGTGTGTTAGCTAATTGCCCCTCACAAGCTGGGTACTCAATTTACCGACCTACGAAAGAATGGAAGGCTGAGTGAACCTTAGAGCCCACTGGAATCGAACTTGCAACGTGGTGGCTTGCAGTTCTGGCATTTAACCACTGTGCCACCAGGGCTCCCTTGTACCCAGGAATGGACCAACAGCCAGTGGAGCTGTCGCAACAAGGGTGTTGTATATTCCCTGTGGCCAGCCCTAGTTAGCAATCTGGCTGCAGCTCTTTGGAACTGCTGGAGTTTCTTAACATTCTTCAAAGGTAGCCTCACTTAGAGCCCAATCCAACTGAGATGTAACTAAGGCATGTACAAACTACATTTGCGCTTTGAACTCAGTTTGCAGCAATTGAAGTAAGCTGGGGACAAAGGAGGAAAGAGGAAGAGATAGAAACTGGGACTTTTTAAGAGCAGGGTGCCAGTTACACGGCAGTTTTTGTCGCGGGGTGTACTGGGACTTCCTGATCCCGTATTCGTCCCGCGCTGTTTAAATGATTTTTGCCCCTCTTATGAAAATTCCGGAAGATCCCGTGATTCATATTTACATGGCATCAGGTCCCATATTTTTTCATTTATCCCGCACTCTTATATCCTGTGCTTTTGCTGTCTACACATGTTTAGAGTACCGGGATTATTTTTTTTTGGCTGTCAATCAAGGATGCGATTACTCGTGTTTTCACAACCTTGGTGACGTACTTCCTTTAGAGTTCCGCGCCACGAGCGATGCTATTGCCTGGCGGGGGGGGAGCGATCAGTTGTTGCTGGAGAGTGGGGGAGAGATCAAAAGCAGAGCGGACTGGAGCCCATGCAGCCCAAGCCAGTACAAGCCGAGTGCAGTTTGCAGTGTAGAAATCCATTGAACAGGATGATTTAGTACACGCGCACACATACAAACCTTCGTGCAGCTGGAAGGAGGCAGGAACGATCAGGGTTAAACCCTGTGCTTTCCTTTAGAAATCAAGCCAAGTGTGTGTGGGGGAGAGGCTTGCGATTGCCCTGTCTCTTTAAAATCTTAATCCTTTAAGCAGAGGCAGCTGTGGAGTAAAGGTTTCAAGCCAGTGCAGGTGATCATAAAGGGACGACACACAAGGCATTTTAAAAGACCCAGACGCCAGCATTTTTTACTGTGCCTTTTGGGGTGGGATGAATGAAAGTGTGTTCATTTGCTCAGATGCTGGCATTTTTTACTGTGCCTTTGGGGGGGGGGTGATGAATGTTTGATTATCCGTTCAGACCCAGGGAGGTGATCAAGGCAGGGGATGAATGGGCAACCCTCAGCCTACCACGATCTCTTTGTAACATGCAGTTGAGGAACAGGTTAAAGCTGAAGGGTTTGCAGTGTAGAAATCCATTGAACAGGGTGATTTAGTACACACGCACGCACACAAACCTTCATGCAGCTGGAAGGGATGCCTTTATTTTCAGCTAGTGAGGCTGAATCTGTTGAACGGGTGACTGACCCCTCCTTTTCTGGTCCCTGATCTCTGAGCCCGCCCCCAGTCACCATTTCCGGTCATCCCCTAGTACCGAGATAGCTTGTCCCAGGTTGTTTACATTTCCAATTTTCTGAATCCTCCAGTGACTTTTTTAAAAACCGGCACAAACCGCGGGACTGGAAGTCCCGCAGGTTGAGGGATAAAAGGTGCCCCCCCTACTGAAAATCACGTGCCTGACCCGATGTACGTGTTAACAACCAGGGTTTGACACGAATTTTTCCCACAACATTTTCATTGTGTAAACGGCAACCAGTTGAAAAAGTAGGAAGATAGAGGATTAATCAGAACTCTCACTGCCACATCAGGACAGTTGGAGGGTACAGTTCTGCAAAGACATTGAGTTGCCCATCTACTTGGAAGAAAGAGACAAACCCAAATGTATACAGGTGTTGTTGTTGTTGTTTGTTGTTGTTGTTGTTGTGTGTCTTCAAGTTGTTTCAGACTTATGGCGACCCTAAGGCAAACCTATCATGGGGTTTTCTGAGGCTGAAAGTGTGTGACTTGCTGTTTAAACTTGATCTACAGTAGGCCTTCTACCAGTGTGGAAGCAGAGATATTCTTTGTTGGAATTAGGACAAGAGCTACAACTCCAGTCATTATAGGGTTAATGGTGAGTTAAGTTCTCACTGAGATTGAAACCTTCAGCTGTTTGTGTTATCTGAATCAGCTGTGGAGCCACTATAAGGTTTACCCCCATACTTCCTCGTTTTGCATTGTACTGCATTTGTATTTGTATCTGTGTGACCATTTACTGTTTGGTATGTTTTGCTAGTTTGTATATTTGCTTGCCACATTGCTCTAGTTCATTTTAATACCTTTTCTCTATTTTTTAAAATATTACTTTGATGTAGATATATTGTTTGCTGCTTATTTCTTCTCTGGCTTTTCTTTGCAAACGAAGGTTCAGGAAGGACTCATCCCGCACTTTCTGCAAGCGTGCTGATAACTAAAAAGGCCAATCCGAGATAAACAAGTCCGGTTGCAGAAAGCACAGCAGAAGGTCTCCTTGGGTGATGTTTCTGGGTTGTGATTCTTTCTGTGTTGTCGTTTCTCTTCAAGACTTGTTCGGTGTGAGTTCTCAAATAAGGCTGCAGCATTGTGGATAGTGTGTCTCCAAGCCTCCCGATGTGAGGCCAGGGCGGACCATTGTTGGTGATCAATTTGGCCGAGCCTGAGATGTTGTTTCAGGGAGTCCTTATATCACTTTTTTGGAGCGCCCCTCTTATGCTGACCTGTGGTGAGTTCACCATAGAGTACTATTTTTGGGAGGCAATGGTCCTCCATCCTAGAAATGTGCCCTGCCCAGTGCAGCTGTGTTCTCAATATCATGGCCTCAATGCTGGTGATCCCTGCTTGCTCAAGGACAACAACATTCGTCACATAGTCAGTCCAGTGTATATTTAGGATTGTGCGTATACAGTGCTGATGAAAGTGTTTGAGGAGTCGTAAGTGGTGGTGATAGGTGACCCATGTTTCAGACCCGTAAAGGAGAATAGACAGTACAATGGCTCTATATACATTGATTTTTGTGCTTCACCTCAGGTGTTTTTTACTCCAGACTCTTTTGTTTTCCTTTGCCTAGGATGGTTGCCATAAGGCTAGAGAGCCCATCCTGCCCTTTGACGCTCTTTGTCAGACCCTTTGGTTTTTGTTTTTTTTAATAAACTTTATTGAACAAATAGTCGCAAACATCCAACATACACACGATTAAACACAAAACAGAATATATATATATTTACATACAAGACCAACAAACAAAACTAATCCACATAACTAACATGACTTAAAATTAAAAAGTCTTCCCACCTGCTTTCTTCTCACTCTAGTTTACTTTGTATTATTTATCCTCTAGCTACAATTTTCTCCCTAATTATCTCCTTGCTTATCCATTACCCAAATTTCCAGCAAATCTCTCATTTTCCTACTTCTATCATCCTTGCATAAGATTTCTATTCAATAACCTTTTTCTATTATTTATTTTTACATATTAATATATTAAAAATAATATTAATATGTTATTAATGTGTATCATATATAACTATATTAGATATTACATTAAAGACTAATGCAGAAACAAAAAAAACTTGCAAAGATTCTCTTTTCTATCTAAGCAAAAATTAGCATTTATTTGCCTAACTTGAAAAGCCAATTATGCTAATGTCTCCTTCCTTTTGTCTTCTATACTCTATAAATAATTTCCATCTTTTTACGTAGTCCTTCATTATTTTTCTTCTTATCCAATTTGTTAATTTGTCTGCCTGCGCCAATTCAGTAACATTTACTAACCACTCATGTTTTGTCGGGGGTTCCTCCGATCTCCATTTTTTCACTATCACCATTCGTGCTGCTGTAATCAAGTAATAAAGTAGGCAACTATTTTCCTTTTCTCTTTCATTTCCTATCGTTAAAATATTTAATAAATATAATTCTGGTTTTAATCCTGTTTCAAAACCAAGATTTTTTTTCTATTTCTTCATTTATTTTTATCCAAAATTTCTTTATCTTACCACACTCCCACCACATATGGTAAAATGACCCGCAACGATTTTTACACCTCCAACAATTCGGCATACTATCCTTTGACATTTTAGATAGTTTAAGCGGTGTCATATACCATCTATACATTAATTTTAAAAAGTTCCCTTTGGTTTTGACCTATCTGGCATGGGAGACCCTACCAGTGGCTATTATGCCACCGCCAGCATAGCTCAAAACATCGTTAGGGTACGCAAGCCTCTCTCCCACCACAAGGGGACGTCAATGGAGAGGTGCTGCTTATTTATAGAATAGATAAAGTACTGTTTTCAGTACTTCATTTGTCTTCTGGATCCTATTTTTTTCAACACTCTTGCTACCTCTTCAGCATGTCAAGCGTGACCCACTCAAGCCACTGAATCAAGCCCCAAGCCTTAAAGAAGAAGGTTCGTCAAGTCCAGCCATAAAGGTTGCTCCCTTCCACACCCCTGAGCCCCAGAGCCCTAAGGAGAGCTCCCATTCGCTCAAAGGTACCTGTGGGTACTCACTGATAACACCCTAAGAACTCTGTTCCCTACGCTAAACCGCCCATTGTTGAAACAGAAAGCTGAAAGCGGAGCAAGGTTAAACCCCCTTGAATGTATGTACTAAGTTTAGGCAAGCCTGAAAAAAGAAGAAAACCCAAACAAACCTACTGGGAAGGCAAGACTCCACATTATGAACAGTGTTACAACAAGGAACTGTACTTTGGAGGTGTCCATCTTTCCTGGGAGTTGTTTACATGGCAAAATAAATCCTCAAAGAATGTGACAAGAAGCCTGATAGTTCCCACGCATTTCGAAGCAACAGCTTTTCAGAAGGAGGGGGTGCAAAAAACCCATAAGTTGCGCAGTATCAGCTTTCGCTAGTTTTCCACACTTTTTTGATTAAGTTCGCGAAAATGCGCATAATTTATCGCGGGAACTAACGATCGTGTAAACTGGCATCTGCCTTTTCAAATTACTGTGAGCAGAGCTGAATCCTGATTGGTTGGAGTGACCATTCTGCTTTATCCGAATAGGGGTTGGAGAGAAGAAATTCACCCTTCTGCTTGCAACCCACTTTGGAAAACCAAGCCCTTCCTGTCTGTCTTTCGGTGGGTGGGTGGGTGGGTCGGAAGATGCTTCGCTGCTTCGCTGCTTCGCTGGTGTGTGTGTATGCTGGGAAAGAGCCGATCGCATGTTCATTCTTTTGTTTGTTTGTCCTTCCATTCACTTGCCTTTATTCAAGGCTTCGGAGGCAGGGAAAACAATCAGGAATGAGGCAAGCCCCCGGCTTCTGTGGTGTGTGTTTGTGTGTGCATGTAGGAAGGGAAGGGAAGGAGATCGCTCCACCATGCTTTTGCTTCTTCGTGCTTTCATTGACTCCTTTCTTTATAGAAGCCTTTCGGGGCTGGGGAAGATGGGTGGGTGGGGGGAGAGTTTGACAGATCGCTCTTTCAATCCCTTGTTTGTTTGTCCTTTTTCTTTCCTCTCATTATTTATGGTCTCCATAACCCCCTCCTTGCTCCCTCCCCGCCTCCTGACTGGCTTTAATCATCTGGAGGCGATTCCACCCCCCACCTTTGCCTGTGTGAATTAAGCAAAACAGAAAGTTGCTGGATCTGGCTTCATCATCCAAAAATGCCAGGCGTCGCGTGATTTATGCACTCCTGATGCGAAAGAATGGTAATCTGGAATCTGGTGAACTTTTTCCTGTCATGGAACCGGCCCCTTTCCCTTTTCAGGCTCCCACCAAGATAAGGACTCCAGGAAACAAACACCAGGAATTCCTTGGGGTGCCTTGCAGCATTCACATTATCCTGGGGGCTTGCTGTCAAGCATTACCCTTGGAGGCATGGAAATGGCCTAAAGCTATTTCACCTTCATTCATGTTTCCCCAGGAAGGAAAACAGTCTGCCCTTTGAAAAGAATCTGGGGAGTATTTTAAAAAGGAGATGCTTCTATTTCCTTCTTTCTTGAGCTTGTAAAATTCTCACATTTTGTTTGACTCTTTAGTAGTTTTAGTTAGAACATGTACTCAGTCAACCTTTATTCTTTTCAAGAATAATCTAGCCTTTTAATTTCTCTATTCTTTTTGGATTTGGTTTCTGCTCCCCAGTTACATGGAAATGATCACGCTAAAGAAAAATGGGAAAAGAAGTGAAGGAAACCTTTTAGATTTACAGGGGCCCATTTAGGCGGCAAAATAAAACTGGGAAGAATTCATGTTGAACCCTATTGGTTCACACAGTCATTGGGGCAGACATGAGCTATTCGGAAGGAGGGGTAGCAAAAAAACCAGTAACCCCATGACTTTCTGCCCCTCTATTTTCCACAGATTTTTTTTGGAAAGTCCAGGACAACCCACGCTATTGGTTGTCTGAACAATCAGAAACCATCCCAGGAAAGGGGGTGAATTTTGATTGGTCGGACTTTGGAGGGGGGCAGGCTTGCAAGGGAAGCCTTGCAATTCTTCATCTGCCATTTTTGTATGGCCCTGTGTAGGGTCCTCCACTGGCGCCAAAGCCAAACTCACTCCCCTCCCCTAGCGGGCCCTTTTTCCTGCCCCCCCCGGCTGCAGTGACTTCTTCCACCGAGGGACCATTCCCTCAGTGACAGAAGCCGTCATAGTCAGTGGTGAGGTGGGTGAGTGAAGAGTGGACCAGACGTCCCCCCTCGCCTAGCCCGTTTGGCCCAGCATCCTAGGCCTCAGGAGCTTGTTCTGCCCGGCAACACCGGAGTTCAAAAAGTGTCTTTTGCCTCCCGAGTGACAGCTGTTCCAGGTGGAATGACCTCCTGAGAACTAGGGTGCTTCCGAGTGTCAGAAGTGCCCTAGCCATTGGGAGCTCATCTGCCTGCCACCGCTGGAGCTTGGAAGGCCTGTAGTGCTTCCTCTGTGACTGTCAGTCACGGAGGAAGAATCTTTGGCCTCCCAAGCAAAGGTGGTGCTGGGCAGAACAAGCTCCCGAGGGCTAGGGCGCTCCCCACCATGGCAGCTCATTCCACCCGGCTTGTTCGCCTGGCACCACCCTAGCCCTTGGGAGCTCGTTCCATCCAGCACCACCTTCACTCGGGAGGCTGAAGACATTTCCTCCGTGACTTTCAGTCACAGAGGAAGTGTCTTCGGCCTCCCGAGCTCCTGCGGCGCCGGGTGGAATGAGTTCCCAAGGGCTTGGGTGTTTCTGACACTCGGAAGCACCCTAGCCCTCAGGAGCTCATTCTGCCTGGCACCGCCAGAGCTTGGGGGGTTTAGGGTGCTTCCTCCATGACTGTCAGTCATGGAGGAAGCATTTTTTGCCTTACAAGTGAAGGTGGCACTGGGCAGAAAGAGCTCCCGAGGGCTAGGGTGGTGCCGGGCGGAACGAGCTGCCACAACAGGGGGCACTTTCTCCATGACTGAAAGTCATGGAGAAAGTGCGCCTGGCTGCAGCAGCAGCAAGGGCACCAGGCATAACGGACTAGGGGAGGAGAGACCTCTGGCATACTCGGCTCTCGCCCACCTCACCAGTGACTACGACAACTTCTGTCACGAAGGGAACAGTGCCTCAGAGGAAGAAGTCTCCACAGCCAGTGGTGAGCTGGGAGAAAGGCTGGCTAGGGAGGGGAGAGAGGTCTGGGCCGCTCGGCCCTCTCCTGGCTCTCAGCTTCTGGCAGCTGGGCTTTGAAGGCAGCGGAGAAGCAAACAAAAATGGTGGTTCCAGAATTGCCAGGCTTCCCTTGCAAGCCCACCCCCTCCAAAGTATGACTAATCAAAATTAAGCTCTGCTGTGTGCCTCTTTCCCGGGAAGGAGGTACGTGTAAACAACATATCCAAAAGCCCGAGACTTTTGCTACCCGCAACAAATTGTGGGAACAGTACGGGACAGATTTGAGATTTTGTTATCTCAGTTCTCCCCAGGATAAAAACTGCCATGTAACTGAGCCCCAGCAGTGTCCATCTGGGCCTCCGCAATCTCTCTGGGTGGAGCTGAAAAGCATGCATCAGAATCACTCATCCTTGCACTAGCTGAGCCTTGCTTGAGCTGGACTAAAACCTGAGAAAATGTTAGCTGAACTAAAGTGCAGGGAGGCTGGTCCAGCCACCAGTGAAGAAGTGGCTCCTCTGAGGCAGGGGACAGACAACAACTGTTCTATATCATATTGGAGAATAGACTGTGATAGTATGACAACACCACCCATGCCAATGTAATAATAATAAAAGTCTTCTTATTTGAGGAATGCCAGTTGTAAATATTCTGTCTCTTTTGGTGTGCTGTCCAGCTCATGTCAAGAAACAGGGTGGCTGTGAAGGGACATTTTACCATATGTGGTGGACCTGTGAGAAGGTGAAAAAAAAAAAAGGATAATGTTTCATAAGACCATGGAAGAAATAGTAAAAAATTAAACTAGAAATGAAACCGGGGCTTGTCTATACAGTGAAAATACTCCTTATAGAATTTGAGGAGAATACCTTTTGTCCCAATGGGATCTCGCATCATTTCATTGTATTTGGAAAGAGCAAGATGGGGGCAAAAACTCCAAATACTCAGCAGGAAAAGCCTTTGTGGCTTTCCCCATATTTTTAAAAGAACTCTGAAGGAAATGTACATTCCTGCTTGTTGGGACAACCGATTCACTTTGCTGCATATTCCTGATAAGAGCGGAAGTAGAAAGCTGATTGGTTGGACATGTACAGAGGCGGAGCTTGCTGGCAAGGCAAGTGCCTGGAACTACCATGATGGATTTTCACCATAGTGATTGTGTACTGAGGTGATAAAACAGCCTTTCCCCCTTTTTATTGTTTACTTTAAGTGGAAGATCACACTTCTGCACCTTGGATATGCTTTTTTAAAAAATTGTTTGGCAGTGGCAAATGGTGACAATAAAAATGTGAGTAATTCACTCGCACCCACCATATTGATTTGCAGACATCCCCATCTTGGTAAAAAACCCCATGGAAACAAATGAAAGCTGCTGCAAATTGGAATTAGTGAGCATCAATCCACATTTTATTGCCTCATATAGAGAAGCCCCCAGAAATATTTTTCTTGGGATTACTAGATGACTCTTTAGAGAAAGACTTTGGGAAGATAATAAGATATAGAACCACGGCAGCAAGATTAATTTATGTTCAACAATGGAAGTTACAGACTGTTCCATTATTAGAAGAATGGACATTACAATTTTTTGATATGATGGAGATGGACAAACTAACTACTTTACTGAATGATAAAACTATCAATGAATTTCAGAAGGTATGGAAAATGACAATGGATATCTGAGAAGAACTAATGGCAACATAGAGATAATTATATGTGATAATTTTCGAATTTGGCAATACACAGGTGTTGGAGGAAATTTTATACAATTGAGTTGAAACATACCTAATTTTATAACTGTATAATTTTTTTTCTAAGTTGAAAAGTAGAAAACTTTTAAAGGATTTAAGTGGTTTAGACTTTAAGGGGATTTTATAACTTTTCATAATAACTTTTTGGCTGATAAGTTGGAACCAACATAGTCCATTTTCTCTTTTTCCTTAATTATGTGTTAAGTGTTTGGGGAGGTAAAATAGTGAGGGAGGTTAGATTAGGTGGAGGGATTTTGTTTATTGAGTGTGGGTTTTTTGTAGTTGTAGTTTTTTACTTGTAGGATGGAGGACCATCGCCTCCCAAAAATTGTACTCTATGGTGAACGTGCCACAGGTCAGCGTGAGAGGGGCGCTCCAAAAAAGCGATACAAGGACTCCCTGAATCTCAGGCTCGGCCAAATTGATCACCAACAATGGTCCGCCATGGCCTCACACTGGGAGGCATGGAGACACACTATCCACAATGCTGCAGCCTTATTTGAGAACTCTCGCCAAGCAAGTCTTGAAGAGAAACGACAACGCAGAAAGAATCACAACCCGGAAATGTCACCCAAGGAGACCTTCTGCTGTGCTTTCTGCATCCGGACTTGTTTATCTCGGATTGGCCTTTTTAGTCATCAGCGCGCTTGCAGAAAGCACGGGATGAGTCCTTCCTGAATCTTTGTTTGCAAAGAAAAGCCACATAATACACACACACACACACACACACACACGAAACAGAGTGGCTGTAAATAAGCTGAAGGTACCAGATATACAGTAGTTGCCTTCAAATCTGATGTGACTCAATGAATAGTATGCGATCAGTAAACATGTGGCTGTGAGGACGCTTAAGGAAGAGCCATAAACAAACAATAGGTGTTTCCTTTTTAAGGTTGAATGATTCATATGGTGGAGTTGAATTTTTCATGGGCAGTTTTTGGTTAGGAATGAATTAAACTGCAGCATATTTGTCTCTGCGCATGTCTCCATCCTTCATTCCCCCACTCCTCTAAAACATGGTTGTACCATGTCGAGTCAAATATACCTTTGCTCAGACTGTGTTTGGCCCTGTAGTAATGGAAGGTTTCCCCAAACATATTAAAATATTCTCAAGACCTGTGGTTGAATTCTGGATCAACACACATGACAAATATGATGGGGGAAAAAATCAGCAGCGGTGCAGGCCAGACCAGAATAAATAGCATACCTCCAGAAAGGTAATGACTTTCATTCAGTGTACGCCATTTTCCATATAGTTGCTTCTCTCTTTCCTTCCTCCTTGATTCATCATAGATTTTTGGAATAACGATGTCCTTTGGAGCATTACACCAAAAATTCCAGATTTTTTTTAATTTTATTTTTTTGGAAGAGCTTCTACATTATGCTGAGGGTACTCATTGTTGTAGAGATTTCATCAGCAGAGAATAATTCCACAGGCTCGATTTGCCCTCTTCACTCTGGAACACTAACTAGAAGAGTAGCCATGCAGATGAACTGTAAGCAGGGATACCTGTGGTTCAAATCTGTTGGAAATGCAACAACACTTAGCACTGAAAGAATTAAGTGTGCCTCAGAGTGGACAGTAGCTTTAGGTAAGAAAGTTAGAGTGACCCACAGTCCTCTCTGCTTGCCTACCTATCCCGCTCCCTCTGTGATGTAAACAGATACTCTTAGGGATGTTTCCACCTCTTCTCTTACCCAGAACTCTCTCAGTCCTCCACAGAGATGAAGTTAGCTTAGGATAGCACCCTGAGTAACTTTCCTATGTTAGAATGGAGTTCCTACAATAAAGTCTTAATCTATTTCTCTAAAGCCAGTGGTGTCTTTGCTCCAGAAGATAGCACCTCTTATTAACCACTGGGCGCATACATTTACAAGTTGACCCCCCCATATCCACGGATCTGGTATCCACAGTTTCACTTATCCATGTCCAAAAATATGTGTTTTCTCTAAGGAGATTATCACATGGGTCCTTGGGAAACAAGTCTATCCCGCTACCCCCCCCAACCCACTCTTGGAATGTATCCCCCATGGATACAGGGGTCGACTTGTATCTATCAAAATCCTCTTGTCATAAATTTACGAGATGGCCCTGGTCAAATGACTCATCTGCCACCACTGCCATTTGCAACATGGGAACACTAACAGGGCTGTTCTAAGGATTGCTCAGATAATAGACAGATATGTGCTCTGAACATGATACTGGATTATATATAATACACCATATAATAATTATCTTGGGTATCTTGCCTCTCCCAGTGTGCTGAATGGCTGCTCAGGAAACACACTCAACCCACACCCAACCAATCACTACCCACATGCAAATTCCCTCTCCACCTCACAATCCACTCCTGTCACTCAATCTGTGGCCCAGATTGTGACCCAAATAGTCAACTGGCGGTGGTGATGGGCTGCCTGTGATGGGACCCAGGCAGTCATCTGGTGGTGGTGGCAGCGGTGGCAGGGCAACAGAGCGAGTCACCCTCAGCAACTCTGGGAAAAGTGTGGAATGCAGAGAAGGGGGAGGAGGAATTTCAATCCACTGGCCTACCTTACAGGGTTGTCATGAGGTCTACTGGGCATTTTGGGGGGAGTTTTTAAATGGTGTATGGTATGCCATGTCCAGCTAGTACATCATATAATTTATGTATGAGTATATTGTGGTGGTATGCAGCCAGCATGGTATAGAGGTCTTTGTGTTGGACTATAACTCTGGAGACCAGGGTTCGAATCCCTGCTCAGCCATGAAAACCTGCTGGGTGACCTTGAGCATTCACACACTCTCAGCCCTCAGAAAACCCTGTTATAGGGTCGTCATAAATTGGAAACAATTTGAAGGCACACAACAACAATTGTGGTGGTGTTAGCATGATTTACTGAGACTTGGAAAGGTCGATTCAGTGTGGAGAAAAAAAATCAGCTTTGAGAAAATAGACAGTGGTACGTACGGATAAGCACACACACAAACACACGGACCTGAATAATCCAGAGAAACCAAGCAAAGATTTGACAGTAGATGCTGAGTCTGAGGCTACAGGCATAGAAATATTTAAATAAATAGAAGCAACATAGACTGATCTAAAGAGCAACTTTCCAACAAAAACAGCTTGTGAAAACAAGGCAGGTCAGTTGTTAAACAAGAATTGTTGCAAATGCACCATATTGTGAGTGTTTATGTCCGACTGTGTGTAATAGTTTTGCTGCCAAAGTAAGCAGCAGGACTAGAACAGACTATGAGCAGTAGAGGAACACTGAGAGCCTGCTGGATAATCCGTAAACAGCAATCCCAAGAGGAGAGAGGACTTGGAAATCAGGAGAACAAATCTGACATGAATAAATGTTGTGTAATGTCATGTCATTTTATTATCAAAACACAGATGCTTAATTTTGTCATTATTCAAACAAAACACTTTTTTCTTTTTTCTTTTATAAAGAGACACTTCATTACACTAATGATGTACATGTCAGGAGCTGGATGTAAATCTACAAGTTTTTTTTTTTTTAATGTGTTAAGTCTCGTTTCAACACAACCTTCTGCAGCAGGCCAAAAAGGATGTTTGAATGTCTGCCATTAGAGAAAGCTGGGCTGTCTGTCTGCCACTATTGATGCTCTCATGGGTTGGAGAGAGAGGTTCTATTCATAGAAATTGCAAGGAAGATGTCAACTAAAAAGGAGGAGAGATTTTCTAATGGTGAGAAGGGGTTGACCATATAAAAGACTGCTATGGAAGCAGCGGGCTCTCCTTCCTTTCATCATGGAATTAGAAGTGCCTCAGTACAGAGATTTAAAGGGGCCTAAGCAAATCTAACCCTGCATCATATTGCAGCCATAATGCCTCATGCCCGTGAGTTAAACAAAACACATACAAAAACACCTCAAGGAACATGGGCAAATAATTTTAAAAGCATGAAGGGTAAAGGGAATTGGCCCCATTTCAGCTTGGTTGATGGTTTTTCCATGGAAATCTATTGTTGAGGTGTGTGTAGTAGATATAATGGACCTCCTTTAATAAAATCTGCATAAACATAGTACACTTAGATTTCCACACTTAGAGGCACAGGTATTGGAAAAGAGGGGAGAGTTGAGAAAGATATGCCAGATACTACGTAGCTACTGCCTTAGGGAGCCAGTGTGGTGTAGTGGTTTGAGTACTGAAATAGGAGTCCAGGAGACCAGAGTTTGAATTCCCTCTCATTCATGGAACCCCAGTGAGTGATGTTTGGTTAGTCACATTGTCTCAGCCTCAGAGGAAGGCAAAGGCAAACCCCCTCTAACAAATCTTGCCAATAAAACCCCATGATAGGTTCCTCATAGGGTGACCATAAATCAGAAATGGCTTGAAGACACACAACAACAGCAGCAGCAGCAACAACTGTGTTAGGCACTGGGAAACATTTTGTCTCATTTATAATCATTTGTCAACGCAAAGAATGAAAATATATGCTAGATGTTATCTACAGTGGAGAAGAGGTTAAAATATACAATTATTGAATGAAATGCTTCTACTCTTGGAATGGGACTTTATCTGCCTATTCTCCTCACTGCATGCCCCTGCACTCATCCTGAACATGTTCTGAAGAGTCCTTAAACCTCTAGCATATTTTGAGATTGCATAGGGAACTGCTGGCGGGAGGGAGGGGAGGGTTGGTTCCTGCTGGTGGAAACTATTCTGTTGGCAACTGAGTTAATTGAATACTACGGATATTCATTATTGGATGAATAATGCATTTATTCAAAAATATTTTTGTTAGAAAAGTCAGCTGTTATGCTGAATTATATTATCAATGTTTAAGCATTGTTATCTCCAAAAAACAGCTTAATAAAAAAATGTACATTATCAATTTATTATCAGTAGTGCACAATGTTAAGAGCTAGGGAATGTTCACAGATTTCTTTGATCCAATCTGTCATCTCATGCAGAAAAAAAACTAGTTTTCTACATAACCCCAGAAAAATGACTAAGCTGTAAAAAATTTTTCAAAAATCATAGGATTATGATGTTAGGGTAGCACAAATGGGCCCCGCTATCACACAATGATGTCTTTGTGTTATTACTCTGTGCTCCGGCCATGAAAAAGATGTTCTTTCTCATTCTAAAGAGACGTCAATATATTATCAGTAGCACTCTTTTCACGCTACTGACTGCATGTGAAACGACAGTGGGTTTTCACAACATCCTGTTGTACTGTAATTGCAAGATTACAGTGTGGATGGGTGGTCCTCAGCAAGAAAAAGCAAGGTGAGAATGTGAAAATGAAGTACAGGATGCTCTTTTTATAGACTGTCCCCTTTGCACATTTTGCACATTTTAAGGTTTGTTTCAGTGCTTGTGTGTTCATTTACTTTGTTAATTAAGGTGTGTGTGTTTTTGGTGTTTTTTTTGTTTTGTTTTGTTTTTTTGTTTTGTTTCGTTTTGTTTTGTTTTAAGCATGCTTGCATCTTCTTGCAAGAACCACCAAAATCTTGCCCATGCCAAATCGCAGAAGTAAACTCCCGTTCTTAAAGCAGTAGTGGTCATCATGTGATAATTCCATGGCATTTCTTTCTCATGATTACAGCTACATGCGATAATAAGGGTTATAACACCATGATGTTCCCGCTATCTTCATTCATGGAATTAAACCTTTTTATAGATGCTAGTCTGATAATATCCTAAATCTCACGTTATTAAATGGGATGAATAACTTAGCAGTGCAGTGAGTTCTTCAAACTCTGTGATTCTACAAACATTTAACTGAACTGAACAGAATGTTTTCTGACATTGGTTCAATAGGATTTCACACTATTGCACTTGATTTCCTTCAGAGCTGGAGGAAGTGTAGCTTTCACCATCTTTTCTAGACAACTGGGAGCAAGCTAGTACACCATTTGCCCTAATGGCCCAAACTCTTTAGCCTAGAGACTATGGAAGGAGGGGAGAGCTGTGGAGGAGGAAGAGGCAGCTACTACCTATATATACACCCCACTTTTCTTCCAACACTGAATTCCCACTCCTTGGGGCCAAGTTCTGTAGCGTCAAACCATTCACAGAACAGCCCCTTTCACCAACGTGTTGACTATTTTGCCGCATGCATTGGGATTCCTTATGCAAGTAAAAGAGTGGAAGTGCTGGTAATGGTCACGCATGTGGCTGTCAGAGGTTTAAGCAGCCCTCTTGGTGTGTCCCTCCAGCTATAGGCTGACTCTTTCTACAGTGCCTGTTTTGTCCACACCTGGCTCTTGGGGGCCCTACAAACCAAGGCACTAATGGAGGTGGTGTCTTGGGAAATCAGCTGTAACTTGTTAACTGGCAATTTCCCAAGACAGCCTTCCCAGAAGTGCTTTGGCTCCCTAAGCCCCCAAGAGCCAAGCACTGGCTAAACAGCATTCTCTTAAAAGAGCCAGTCTCTAGCTAAAGAAGGGCATTCTGCAATTCCAGCATACCAACATAGAGTATTCCACTCTGCTAGAACATCATAGGATCTCAGCCAAGGTTGCCTACCACCCAGGCAAGAACTGGGGTGACCAACTTTTGGCCATGAATTTAAGGGAGATTTAGTCATGACAAATTCTGCACATTTTTAGTGGTGTGGCATAATTCCTGTAAATATTCATTGGTACAGGATTACATCTTTAATGGCCAGGCCATATTGTTTAATATTTTGATTGGCTTTGTATGTTTGTGGATGTATGTATGCACTATCCAGGGAACTTAAACAGCAACAACAAGAAGAACAACAAAAGCTATTCTAAAAAGATCCCAAGCACCACTACTAACTTTAAAGAAAATGGAAAGAACCCTTAAAGATATCTTATCAAAACAGACACACAAAGATACACACTCACCCCCACACAAATCAAAAACCTTCTTTTATATACAGAGATGCAAAAGCACACAATACCCCATTGCCCCTTCTTACAGGGACATGCAAACATGCACTTCTCTTTCTCACATGCACACAGATGCAACACCACACACATACCTCTCTCTCCTTCTCCCTCCCTCACATATTCTTTTTCTCTCTCTCTCTCTCTCTCACACACACACATATATTTCCCCCCTCTCTGATATAAATGCAAACACACATCTGAAGCTGGCAGGAGTTTCCTGGCTTGCTTTTTAATGATACACACACACACACACACACACACACACACCAATTTGCTTGCCCTTGACATCTGAATGTCAGACCTTTGTAAATATATGGGAGAAATAGAAGGTCAATAAGGCAGCCAGAAGGATCTTAAAAAATTAGCTTGAATAAGGGAGATGGGAAATAAGGGAGAGTTGGTTAGTCTAGCAACAATCTAGTGAAGACATGCTTAGCTTAAACAAGGTGCTGCTTCCTATAACTTCCTATTAGGCCCTAGGATTTGACCTGGAGATCAGTTATCATCAATTTACCCAGCAAATCTAAGTCTAATCCCTCAATTTTTTCCCCACACCTGTTCCAAAATGTTCTCTTTTTTCAAATTCAATGGTTACAGAAGGTTTTTATTCCTTTTAATGCTAGGACTCAGATATCATTTTCATCCTTGTGGCTCATTTCCTAGTTACAGCCACAAGAGACCTTGTGAGTAATATGCACAATTTGCTGCAAAAGTGAATTTCTGGCCAATTATTTCCAGAGCAAAAAGTGGAAACAACCAGTGAATAAATTAATACTCCGTGCATATTAAGATTCATTCTGTGCCATCCCAAAGGCAGGCTACCGATTTCCAAACAATAAATTACTTTTGCAATAAAGGTTACAATGCATTGCTTTGCCCTTTGGGAATAAAAGTACCTGAATTGTCATGGAACCCTTTGATATTTACCACAGTGATTTAGCTTGCTGCCTTGGTGCTCACAGTCTGTGCATGAGTTGGTTAAATAATAGATAGGCTCAATGACAGTATGAGAATAAAAACAAACAGACCAAGGACTTTATCAGACCACCCTCTGTAAATGTTCTTTTGCTGGCATAAATTGTACCATTCTTATGCCGAAAAAGAGCCCCCCTACCAGACTTACCTTGAGCAGCATAAAAGAGGCATTCCCGGCAGTAACGGAGCACCAACAAAGCTTTGTTTACATCTAGGGTTGAGATCTCACCAATTCTCACAAGAAGATGTTACCGTGGGAAATTTAAAAATCAAAGCAAAAAACCCACACAAAAAGTAGACTCAAGCACAGAAACACACTTTAAAACCCCCTACCTGGCTGTTGTGATCTTGACTCGAAGTGTTTGCCCATTGATGCTGCATTTACTTGAGTACAATGGCGTAAGGATTAAAATGCTGGCAGTGTCGGCAAAAAAAAGCACCACAGGAGATCAATTGATGGCTTGGCCCATTAATAAAATAGAAGAGTTTTTATACTTTACATGATTATGAAAAGACAACATTGTCTGGTATGCTTTCGCAATCATTAGGCGTCTTTATGATGCCATATTTGCCGCATCTGATAAAGTCCCAAGTCTTTTGTTTGTTTCGCTTTATATAAATTGGACAGTTGACTTTGACACTTGATCTTTCAAGAAAGAGGAGAAAAAAGGCTTAGGATTTTATACGATCTGAAGAGAAACTGGAGTATGGCTTAGAACCAAATCACTTGTTAGAGGAATGCCTGTTCCCTAACATTACTGTGTTTACCTCCTACAACTGGATTTCCTTAAAGTATGTGCCTTGGTAATCAGAGCTGCAAATTGAGCTTGTGTTTACATTTCAACAATCAATTACAAAACAAACCATACTGAACGCAAAATGCATTGGTAAGGAAAAACATATTTTCTGACAGATGTCTTTCACCACTTGAGGGAGCTCCTCTTCTAAAAAGGTGATAAGCATATCACAGACTTTTGATCCTTAGATTTACATTTTCCTTCCATCATACAGAACTGTCATTAATTTCCTGAATAACAGTAGCATACTTTCTTCATGTGCACCAACTCAGCAGTCACAAAGAAGTGAGAAAGCTTTCAAATTCATTAAAACGATTCCATCAGACAGGATGTAAAATCTTACAGACACCAGGGGAAGACGAGGTGGAGGGTTCGCCCCACTCCTTCATCACCAAAGCCTTTTTTTTTGTTTTTTTGCTTTGTTGCTTGTGTGATTGTGTCTAACAGAGATTTCATAGTTAGAAGTGATGTTGTCGTTGATGCTGCCAATCTTAAGCAAATAACAAATCTTCTATGGAGTGCCTTAATCTGGGTTATTTTCTGATCCCACTGAGGATTCCAGTGTATTATGGGGTGATGACATGATGAAATGCCTCATGTCCACAGGAGTCTTTGTGGGTGCAGAATGCAGAATCCAAGGGGGATCCCACAATACCCAAACACCCAGAACCAGAAAACATGTGCCCATGTTTGCTTTAGGTAGTTTTATTGGATTTATATTCTGCCTTTCTCCCAAAATGGGACCCAAGACAGGAAAAACTTTGTCCCAGTTGTTGTTTTTTGTCAGGAAAAAGAAAACCCATAATCCATAAAAACCCAAAATACATGGAAGGTGGGGGCCAGCATGGCGTAATGGTTTGAGCGTTGGACAGTGACTCTGGAGACCAGGGTTCGAATCCCTGCTCAGCCATGAAAACCCACTGGGTACCTTTGGGCACATCACACACTCACAGCCTCAGAAAACCCCATGATAGGTTTGCGTTATGCTAAAGCTGTCAATAAAAAGTGATGCCTCATTCACGCCAGCACGATGCAGTGGGAATTGGTAAACTACATTGTCATTTGATAATTTCAGCCCGTTGTGCTATCATTGCATCCTAATGACATGGGTTTTGCTGTGTCTGATAAAATCCTGAGACTAGCTTCAGCAAAATAAGGCAAATATAACATAACTAAAAACTTTACTCATTAACTTGAAATGTACATTGAGGACATATAGTATATACAGGTCACCCCGCACATCCACAGGGGATGTGTTCCTGGACTTATGTGTATAAGTGAAACTACAGATAATAGCAAACCCTATTAAAATAAAGGACTCCCTGCACAAACATAACATGGAGTTGCATTTGAGGACCTAGTCATTCCTAGAGAGGACATTTCCCTAAGCATTTTTCAGCGCAACTCTATGATATGTATCCCCTATTGTGCCCCTCAGATAACTGAAACCATGGCTATTGGTTCTGTGGATAATGGGGGAGACCTGAACATACATTGCCTAAGCCCTATCTAGCTAAAGGAAAGTTTCAAGTAAAGAGGCAACTCAACAGAGCTGGCACTCAACATCCTGAGGGAGGAAGAAAAGATTGCGGGGTGGGGGGAGGGAAGAGTCTTTTATGTGACCACAGACACACCAAGAAGGTTCTCTGGTCACATGGTGTGGTTGCTTAGATGCATGGACACATTGCCGACTGTACATTGCAATGAATGACTGAGCAAATGGGGAAAGTTCTAGAAGGACAGTACAGTGGGCCCCCAATATCCACTGGGGTTTAGTTCAAGGACCATCTGTGGATACCAAAATGCATAGATGCTTAAGTCCCATTATATTCAGAGGCATAGTAAAATTGTGTCCCTTATATAAAATGGTGAACAGCAAGATTTGCTTTTTGGAATTCCCCCCCCCAAAAAAAATTTTTTGAGCCCCATTGCTCTTGTAACAAATGTGAGAAGGGAGTATAAAGAGAATGCTTCATTGAGCAGTATTTTCCAGCAGAAACCAGTGCATTATTGGTCTCAGCTGCACATTGATGGGGGAGGAAATTCCACAGTCAAGACAGCACCACTGAGAGAGCTGTCTCCTTTGTGGGTACAACATTTACCTGAGGTCCCTGGCAGCTGGGGACTTCATTGTCAGTAGGAGAGTGAATCCACTCTGGGTTTTAGTCTGAATGTAAAGGATACATTCAGCACCTTGGGTAGCTCCTGTAACATTGGTATACTAAAACTCAGAGCATATTCACTGTCCAAGTGACATGGGAGCCACTAATTCTCACTACCTGAAGTACTGGGAAAATCGCTTCCCCTGATGAGTGTCAGGTACACATAGTGTGATATAGGGAGCGATGCTGCTGTGCTCTCCAGGGCTTAAGCCCAGAGCTTGGAAAAGTTACTTTTTATTATTATTGATCATGCTGTTTGGGGATTCTGGGAGTTATAGCCCAAATAGTAAGTCTTCCCGATTCTGGATAAGCCCAGCTGAACACATGAGTTTACTGTTAGATCTGCTGTTAAGATGCACAGTGCTATGTTCAGAAACAAAGATGCTGCCCTTCCACAACATGCTGAACTGATGTCTTCTTTTATGATCTATGGCTAATGTCCTGCTCCATCTCCCTCTTCAGCAGAGGCTGGCCATCTCCCTAAATTGGCAACCTTTTCTCCTTTTCCTAATTGTTGTTGTGTGTCTATGTGCCTTCAAGACACCTGTTGACTTATGGTGACCCCATAAATTTCATAGAGTTTTCTTAGGCAATGAATATTCAGAGGGGGTTGTGCCAGTTCGTTCCTCTGTAACATAGCCCACAACACCTGGCATTCATTGGTGGTCTCCCATCCAAGTTCTAACCAGGGCTGACCCTGCTTGGCTTCCAAAATCAGATGGGATCTGGTGTCATTAGGATATTTAGGCCAAATGTTATTGTTATGTGCTTTCAGATTGATTCCAGCTGCCTGGGTCCTTGTAACAGTGTTTTCTTGGCAAGATTTATTCAGAGGTGGTTTGCCATTACCTTCCTCTAAGGCTTAGAGCATGTGACTTGCCAAAGGTCACCCAGTGGGTTTCCATAGCTGAAGGGAGAGTTGAACCCTGGTTTCCAGGAGTCTTATTTTCACACTTAAAACACTACACCATGCTGGTTGTTCCTAATACCTTGTTGGGAAATTGGAAATGTTGTTCAAGTGCATTTAGCAGGTTCATCCCACAGAAGACTCAGCATGAAGCATCAAAAGAGCTAACTTTGAAGAAGTTGTGTGCAATATATCAGGGGCAATTTTTCCCCCACAGCACAGTAAATGTGTCTTTTAGGATGCAAATGGCTTTGTTATCATAGAAATTGTGTTGTCTTTAAGCTGCATATTACTTTTGGGAATAAACATGAATCTTTCTTACTATATATGAATAATCTGCTGGCAAGAAATGATGGTGACTGACTATACATTCAGCACAAATAAATGAGGTGGTATAATAGAAAGATGCTGCTGATACAGAGCAGTGACTGAGGCAGTGGGGAGCCCCCATGGCTTCACTAGCAGATGTGAATAACTGGTAGAAGCAAAGAGCAGCTGGGGTTAGCACTGTGCAGATGTGTCAACTGCTTAATCATGCCCAGCCTCAACAACTTTCTGTCAGATTCTATGCCTATCACTGTTACTAGATGGAATCTTGTTGGTTATTGTTGTTATGGGCAGGCAAGGGATACTTATGTTGCTGTAAAGTCAGGGTGTTGTTGTTTGTTTTTCACCTCCAAGACCCCCTGTCTTCAACTGCTCTGCTGAGGTCTTGCAGACTCAGGGCTGTGGCTCCTTAGTTGAATCTATCCATCAGTTATGCGGTCTTCCTCTCTTCCTACTGAGTCCTAGTAGACCACAAGTTGAACATGAGCCAACAGTGTGATGCGGCAGCTAAAAAGGCCAATGCAATTTTGGGCTGTATCAATAGAAGTATAGTGTCTAGATCAAGGGAAGTAATAGTGCCACTCTATTCTGCCTTGGTCAGACCTCACTTAGAATACTGTGTCCAGTTCTGGGCACCACAATTCAGAAAGGATATTGACAAATTGGAGCGTGTCCAGAGAAGGGCAACTAAAATGGTGAAAGGTCTGGAAACGATGCCTTATGAGGAGAGACTTAGGGAGGTGGGTATGTTTAGCCTGGAAAAAAGACGGTTAAGAGGCGATATGATAGCCCTGTTTAAGTATTTGAAGGGATGTCACGCTGAGGATGGAGCAGGCTTGTTTTCTGCTACTCCAGAGACTGGAACACGGAGCAATGGGTGCAAGCTCCACGAACAGAGATTCCACCTCAACATTAGGAGGAACTTTTTGACAGTAAGAGCTGTTCGGCAGTGGAACACACTCCCTCGGAGCGTGGTGGGGTCTCCTTCCTTGGAGGTCTTTAAACAGAGGCTGGATGGCCATCTGTCGGGGATGCTTTGATCAAGATTTCCTGCGTGGCAGGGGGGTTGGACTGGATGGCCCTCGTGGTCTCTTCCAACTCTGCAATTCTATGATTCTATGATTCTACTGCCTTCCACCTTTCCAAGCATTAGTGCCTTTTCTAGTGAGTCATGGTGTGCCTGAAGTACGACAGTCTCAGTTTAGTCATTTTTGCTTCTAGGGAGAGTTCAGGCTTGATTTGTTCTAGGACCCATTTGTCTGTCTTTTTAGCCATCCATGGTATCTCCAGTACTCTTCTCCAGCACCGCACCTCTTTTTTTTTTTTCTTTTTTTTTTACTGGCTCCTAAATGCTATGGGGAGATGGCCATGAAAGCCATCCCCATCAAGACACAGGGCTACACTGCACTTCCCAGCCCTGCCCCCCAACACCCTGGGTGTGTAGCCCTCAAACTTCCCCAACATGAAAAGTGGTCCCTAACAATCTGGAAGTTGCCAATCTACACTCTGTTTCCTCTCTTCTAGTCTTTATTCATAGATGTCCTCCTGCAGAGAGTTCACATGTCCAAGTGAATTATTTCCTAATTATTAGTCAGGCTTCATTCTTCCTGGGAGTAAACCTCACTGAACATAACAGGATATACTTTTCAGTGAACATACATAGGATCATACTATGAATGAGCGATATTTAGTTAATTTCCACTAAGGGGCTTACCACACTCCAAAGAAAAGCAGCAAAGCAGCAGGAATATCCCATCTTCCGTGCTGCCTTACTGCATGATGTCAGCATTCTTCTAGCATTCTTTTATTCCAGTCCCATGGAGGACCGAGGTAAAACTGCATCTTTTTGCTGATGGTCTTTTCCAGTTAGCAAAAAGATGCAGTTTTATCTCAGTCCCCCATTGAACCTGAATGAAGAATGCCAGCATCATGAGGTAAGGCAGCAGGGAAGACAGAATGTTCCTGATGCTTTGCCACTTTTCTTTGGAGTGTGGTAGGCCTCTGAGAGACCTTGCAAGAGAAGGAAGCAGGATGACATAACAGGACAGGATAACACAAGGGGCATAAGAAAGATAGACAGCTTACAGGCACACAAAGAGGCATAAGAACCATTTCCCCCTCTTGCTTTGGGATATGTCACACAGTACAAGAACCAAAAAGAGCAGGACACAAGGGTCTAAGTCTTAATTTAGACCTTGTTAGAGGAGACCCATTGAATCAACTAAATTTACCTCGGTGTTGACTCACCATTCAACCATTGACCCAATGGGTCTATTATAGTTGGGACTGAAAAAAAGTGTCTCCATGTCAGCAAAAGTCAAGTAGTATAAGATTTTTCAATAGCTTTTTAGTCCAGAAAAAGGAAAACCAGTTTTTCCCCAAATCAGCAAACAGCTATTAAAAAACCAAGTCTATTGGAATGGGATAGAAGAGGGACCAGGAACAAACCAAATCAATTAAGGCTGCAATTCTACACACACTCACCTGTGAATAAGCTCCTTTGGCAACAAAAGGACTTACACATGAGTAAACATGTCTAGGATTGTGCTTTAACATACATGTTAAAGATTGCATAAATACAAATTTGCTGTTTGGGCAGAACCTACGATTTCCAAGCATATGTTGAATTCCTTGCAGAGTATGATCTAAGAAATAACATCTTTGTTTTCTTGATTAGATATCTCTAAGACCAAGAGTGATAGTGAACTCACACATGTGTGGGAATCTGAGATCAGTAAAAGCCAGCTGCTATGCAGAGAGCAACTGCTTTGTCCAATGGCAAAATAAATCCACTTCTAATGCCAGTCCCTAGCCAACCAATGAGAAAATTATTTAAAGGCTAGGGCCACCTCCCTAACAATTCTGAACTTGCATTATAAAAGAGCTGACTAGTTCTGGCATGTTTCCTTTTGTTAAAACAAAGCAGGGGGAAAGGTCAGCTTTTGGATGTTTACTCCAAAAACAAAACAACAACAACAACAAAAACCCCTGAGACTATCTGCTTCTTCAGGCTTCACTGTAGGGGTTTGAAATCCTAGTCACACTAGGTGGCACTGTTGAGCTACAGCAGGATACAGTATAGCGCTTTGCCATGCCATGCCAGGAAGCTGGAATTTGCTTAGGTTATAGACCATCTAGCACATGACCAAGAGTGTTTGATTTCTGCAGGCCTGCTCCATGCTTAGGACCACTCCAAGCAATTTGCTGGTGATGTCCATGCTAGTGGCTTGGTGCCCCATTCCCACCTATTTGTTGATGGGGTTGGGTTCCTCTGCTGAGCAGACTTAGATCTCCTCTCAGTGAAGCCTTGTGGGCAATTGTCTTTACATTTTTCTGTGCTTGTTACCAAGTATGTAGCCTAACTGTAGAAGGAAGTATGTGGTATATGTTGGGAATGGTCTGATTAGCCGTGCACCTGAGTCTCAACTCTGGGAAAAGGAGGTTGAGTCTTGGTACTGTGAGAAATTGGAGTGAGGATGATGGGTAGCCAATGACTGTGTAACCCACCAGATTTTGTAGATTGGAATGTTTTTACTATACTGTTTGTCAGTTATGTTTCATTCTGAGCACCAACCCTTTGGGTTTGCTTTCTGGATCACTGTACCAATAAACTTTTTTGTTTTGAACTCTGAAACTGCTGGTTACTGCGTCCGGAAATGCCAGTATATGACACTCATCAACAGCAGTGCTGGCTTGGGCATTCCAAGAGCAAATGGAGGCAGATCTTGCTATATTTGCCTCTCCCAGATCTGGACTCCTGAAATGCTCTGTGCTCTCAAAGGTATCCTTAGAAAAGGTAATCAAATAATACATTTGATTCTAGCTTTTGGGGTGGGGAAGAGTACAACCTCACAATCCCTTCTGAGTCACTGGCTGCAAGTCACAGTTCTATGGGACTGTGTAGCTTTTGTAATGCTTAGTGTACAGAGTCCTGTAGAACTGTGAATCAGACCTGTGCCATCAGATCAAGTTGCTGTTCTGTGTTAAGCTGGCAAATTCTATCGTATTGACTGCTTTGGCCCAAATACATATCTGCATGACATTCTGAAGAAATCTTTTCAAGCCCACATTCTACCAAAACCTGGCAGGTTAAGATAATTTAAAGAAGGCCCACAATTTTTTAAACACAGGGATGCAAAATCAAGCCCATGAGAGAGCCTGGTTTCCTAAAAGGGAAGTGGGGAGAGAGTGAGAGGGAGGGGATAAGCAATGTTTATATATGATTGTCTAAGTATGTTTATCTGCTCCTGTAGTAACAGATAAAAAGCTTTTTTTTAAAAAAAAAAAATTCCACTTATACTGACTGGACCATGATTTATTGCCACACATTAGCTGTCCAAAGACTTATGTCAAACACAGAGCTATCTAAAGTGGGACTAAAAAAAGGTGTTGGTTTTTTGTGCATCTGCTCTTGGCTTATTTTGGGATCTCATTCTCCCAGAAAAAGATGACATTCTCCTGACATCAGTGAGAAGGTATAAAAAGAAGCGTCTCACAACAATATGGCTTGCAGTAAAAATCCGTAGCTGTGGTGAAAGAAGGAGGGGCTCCTGGTAGCACCTGCAAAGAGACTGCTAGATTGCCTCCTTCTCTTTCTGTTGGGGAAGTACCAGGGGGAACAATGTAGGACCCTTCCACACTGCCCAATTATAGTGTTCTGATTTCACTCTAACCCATACCTGCCAACTGTCCTGATACGATGGGGACAGTCCCAATTAATCCTCTGCCATCCCACTTTTTCAGCTGCTTCTGAAATGCCCGAGTTTTTCTCCCCTCTTCCCACTTTCTCCCTTGGTCCTCAGCTTACTTCAGTTGCTGCAAATTGAGTCCAAAATGCAAAAATAGTTTGAACTCAGTTCATTCAGCAGGGGGAAGAGGAAAGGAGGGAGCAGAATCCTGCCCTTCCCAGTAGACTTGGGTAAAAGAAAACTGCTGCAGCCTTTTCTACCCTGTCCTTTCTTCCTCTTTATTAGGAACTTTGGCCATCCTGACAACACTTTAGTGTTGCTTGGCCACATGTGTGCTGGTTTGCATCTGTGAAATGTTGGAGGGTATATTAACCGAGACATCAATTGTGACTAGGAGACCTAATAAGGCAGTTGGGCATGGCTACGAAGCCCTCTGCAGACCTTTGTGCTCAATGATAGAAGGCCCCTGGCACAGGTAGATGTGTGGGGACATTTGGGGAGCAGGATTTATTTCTCTTCCCATGTCCCCATTGAGGGATTCCCCCCCATTGCATTAGGTGAATGCTTCAACAGGGGTTAACTAAAAAAACAAAAACAGTGCTATTTCAGTAGTCCCATTTGTCATTGTGTCCTTGTCATGTAGCAGAGCTTGGCAATGTTACTTTTTTTGGACTATACCTCCCTAGTCAGTATGTTGGTTGGAGGGTTCTGGGCAGTGCAGAGCCCTTTCACACCACACAGTTATAGCACAGTGATACCACTTTAACTGCCATGGCTGCAACCCAGTGTTTGTAGTTTGGTGAGGCAGTAGAGGAGATCCTTGGCTACAGGAAGGGATTCCACCTAAACTTTAGGAAGAACTTCCTGACAGTAAGAGCTGTTCGGAAGTGGAATACACTGCCTGGGAGTGTGGTGGAGTCTCCATCTTTGGAGGTTTTTAAACAGAGGCTGGATGGCCATCTGTCAGGAATGCTTTGATTGTGTATTCCTGCATGGCAGGGGGTTGGACTGGATGGCGTTGTGGTCTCTTCCAACTCTATGATTCTATGGCTAAGAATTCTAAATGTCCCTCTCTGAAATGCAAACCCCAGGATTCCACAGATAGAACCATGGCAGTCCAAGTGGAATCATAGCACTATACTGTGTAGTGTGAAAGGGCCTGTCATTCCAAAAGACAGAGGACTTTTTCAGATGCTCTAAAAAAAACCCTGTGGAGGTCAGGAGGAGGATGATGCTGTCCCACTTCCAGTGATCAATTTCGCACAACGCTGTCCTCCTTCTGTTCTTTGTTCATGCTTCCTCCATGCTGGAGGGACAAGAAAGGCATCACTTTTCATTGATGGAAATTTCCATCAATGAAAAGTGGTGCCTTACTCATCCCTCCAGCACGGAGGAAGAACAGAAGAAGGATGGGAGGAAGGATGGGAGGAGGACAGGGCATGCAAAATCGATTGCCGGAAGCAGGACAGCACCATCCTCCTCCCAACCTCCACTGTTGTTTGTTGTTGTTTGTTGTTGTTGTTGTTGTTGTTGTTGTTGTTAGAGCGTCTGAAAATCTCCAGAGAGACAGTCAGACTTGGCCAAACTGTGCCTGGGAGCATTCTCAAAACTAGCTGACATAAAACTCATCTTAAAGAGAAGCCCCATGCATATGACTGCCCAAATATGCTTCTCCAGATTTAAATCACAAAGCCAGATTGGTAAATGGTGGAGATGCACTTCATTAGAGCTATGATCATTTTTGCCAGTAAACATCTAACTGCTATGACTTAACCTCCATTTTAGAATTGGCCTCAGTTGTGTTGCCAAGTTTGCTTTTAAGTACAGTATGTTATTTCCAATTCACCCAGCTCTATGGTCTCTCTCTCTCTCTCCCCCACACACTGTGTTTTTAATAAAAAGTTTCCTCCACCCAAATTGATTTCTATTTCTCAGCCATATATTGTGCATTTGAAGTTCATTCGATCAGACACTGCTTACATCCTTGTGGTGGAATCACTTACCTTGGTCTCATTGCTGAAGGGAGATATTTAATTAAACATTAACTTAGTCAAAATACAGCCTGGAGCTATACTGTTCTCTCCAAGCCATGTCTGGTTATGTTCTAGCTAAATATCTCCTCCTCCTATTTAAAGGCAGCATTGAGGAAATTCAAGTGCCTCTTACTTTAGAAAAAGCGCACTGGTTGCTTTTTGTAAATTATTCCTGCCTGTCTTTAAAAAGCTTTTCCAGAGATTTGGAGCTGTCTTGTTAACAAAGCTCTGAAGCAACAGGAGGCTTCAAGAAAAGCCTCTTAAAATACTTCACAGATATAGCTAACCCTCTTGGACTTGTCAAAGCTATAAATGTTGTGACAAAAGCAACAACAAAAAATGACTACTGCAGCTTTCTCTGTGACTCTTGTCATTTCCTGATCAAGACAGAGTAAAAGACATGGCAATCAGCTCTTTATAGGTGCATAGCATAATCAGATGGCTTCCATCTTGGTTAAGATGTAATCTGAAATCTTTTGAGTCAAGCACACAAACCAGGCCAGCTAACTGAGCTAAGGCACCAGATCTAGGGGTTGTCCAAAAGGTGAAAAAACTCCTCACAGAATGCCAGGAGAATCCTACCTGTCTTAATGGCATTCCGCCTGATTGCTCCATATTGTGAAAGGAAGGGAGCAAAACTGACAAAAACCTTGCCAGAAAAGCCTTTGCCAGACGAGCACAGGGGCAGGGCTTGCTAGCAAGGCAAGTGCCCACTGCTGCCATGTTGGATTTTTGCCTTAGCAGCAAGCACTAAGGCAAGAAAATGGGGTATTTTTTTTCTTTTTCTGCTTTTGTGCTAAAGTGAAAAATCACTCCATCACATCTTGGATAACATACAGTATTTTTTTAAAAAAGGTCATCCATGGCAAATTCAGGTAACTGCAAACACAAGTAAATCAGTCATGGCCACCATGTTTCCTATCAGGCATGTGGAGCTTAAGGGGGCAGAAAAACCATTAGGACAGGTCACGCAGCTGCTGCGAAATGTCATTACTATGAGGGGCTCCATTTTTTATGGGTTTGGATAGACAAGCTCATCTCAGGCTTTAATTTTAATATATCCACCAAGGGTGTGGCTATGGGAAGGTGGGCAAAATGAGGGCATTGCCCCGCAAATAAGAATTCTGCCCTCCCCAATGGAAGTTTTCCTTCACTCCCCAAATTTCTAGCAGGGCAGCAACTTAAACATCAGCTGAACATTTAGAAATACAGTTTAAGCATTCAAAGAAAAGGGGCAGGGCAAGTTGTCAAGGGAATGTGAACACAACAAATATGAGGCAGGACTGAAGGAAAACTTCATGGCGAGGGCAGAATTCTTATTGGGGAGGGTAATGCCCTTATTTTGCTCTCCTTGCTCCCAGCTACACCCCTGATATCCACTGTGTGCTAGTGATTCATGACACTAATGAATAAAAATGAATAGGGAGGGAGGATGGGTGTTTAGTTGAGAGGATGGCTGGTTTGTAGCAAGGCTTGGAGAAATCCTCTAAATGAAGGCATAGGCTCCTTAGAATTTGTATTTTGCCTTTATAGTATCATGTAATCATCTGAGGAAGCTTCAGCTGGTGAAACAGAAAGAATAATTCCTGGGTCTTCTGTTCTTAAACTGACCATTTTGATGCTGATTAGTTAAGTTCTGCTCCTGCTCTTCTACTGGGATTACCTAAGGATTCATGCCTACATGGTACTTAAGACTGGGACATTATTTCTCAAATCTTTCTGCTGGATTTCCATCTCTATGGTTGAATATATACCACCCAAGCATCCATGAATGAGATTTCCACAAAGCAATTTGAAGCCTGATATCATTAGTAATATTTTCATTGGCCAATTTTGGTGTAAGAATTTATTATTCATGTGTATAATTGTTTATGAAAAGCATTTTGATATCTGTTTTATGTGCATATTTGCTTATACATAGGACTTTATCAGACACACTAAATACAGTGTCATAATGATGCCACATAAACGCAAAAGGGTGGGCAGATCAGATGCCGCCGCCCTTTTGTGTTTATGTCCTGTCAAAATCCCTGGCTGAAGCTGTCAATAGAACCCACATGGTGCTTTAGTTGCTGGCATTGTAGGCGTGTGAAACCTTGGCCCATGTAAATCTCGTCACTGCAGTGAGAATGGCCAGTCCGGTGCGAAAACCTCCAGGTGAGCTTGGGACATCCAGGTAAGTTTTGCTCTTCTTATGACCCTCCCCGGGTTACTTGGGACTTTTAAAGATTGTGTATGTGCTTTGTGGAACTTTTTATGTGTTAGTTTTGTTTTTATTTTCGAATTTCCCACGCAATGAAGTCTCATGGTTTCTAAATGAGGAAGTGAATGGGTCTCCATTCACTTTCTCTTTATTGCTGGGGCTGCCTTTGCCAAGAGAAGAAGGTAAGTGCGGGGGGCGGGGAGAGAATTCTTTTGCTGGCATTTTTTTTTTAATGTCGGCAAAAGAACTTTTAAAGGGGTTAGTCTGATAAAGTCCATAGATTACCGAGTTACCTGTGCTGTGTTGGTTATTATATTAGTTCAGGTTAAGGTAGCTATGTATCCTAATTTGTAGAGGGAAATTCTCTATTTGAGGTCCTTTCAGAGAAAAGTCTTTGATTTGAAGATATCCCCAGGGCTGGGGAACAAGTGATCCCCCGAAAATGTTGTTAGTAGACTCCACCTCCCATAAATCCTACCCTACATGACCAATACCGTGGGATGATGGACATCATCTGGAGAGTTCCACAGCCCTACTCTGTTTGAAGGGCTTTCTAATCCAAATCTGAATTTAAAAAGCACAAGAAGGGAGAACAGGGTTGTTTAAGTTTCCCCTTAACCACTAATGTCAATTAGTACTCAAAGGATTAAATAATACTGCTGATGGAATCTCAAAGAAAATACTTTGAATTGCACACTACTGACCTGGGCCCTTTCACACAGTTATGGTCCACTTTAACTGCCAAGGCTCTGTCCTTTGAAATCTGAGGATTTGCAATCCATGAAGGGCATTTAGAGGCTTATTGCACTAGGGAAGGGAAGCAGCGGTGCAGCCTGATAATCGTGCCTCCTGTTCTGCCTTACCACATGACATCAGCATTCAATAGCTGTTTTTCCTTTCTGGTTCTGTGGCAGAAAGTGGTAAATGTGAGTGTTTTTTTCTAGCTCTTAGAAAAAAGACTCATGTTTACCATTGTCTCCCATGGGACTGGAATGGAAGAGCAGTTGTACAACACTGATGTCATGCAGTAAGGCAGGACAGGAGGCACTGTTATCAAGCTGCACTGCTGCTTCCCTTTCCTCACTTGATAAGTCTCTTAGAAGTCTCAGTGGCTTACTGCATGCTGAATTAAAGCAGCAGTGCAGCAGGAAGGTTCCATCTTTCATGCTGCCTTACTGCACGACATCATCGTTCTTGTATTTGGGTCCTATGGGAGACCGAGCTAAAACCACGTCTTTTTGCTAACAGAAAAACCTATTGGCAAAAAGACATGCTTTTACTGGAAGAATAATGATATCATATGGCAGAGCAGCACAGAAAGTGGAACCTTCCGGCTGCCCTGCCACTTTAATTCGGCATGCAGTAAGCCTCTCAGCTAGAGAGCTCTTTTGCCTCTGACTAAATCACAAAACTCTGGATTCCACAGGATACAGCCGTGACAATAAAAGTAGAATCACAGTGTTATAATTGTGTAGTGTGAAAAGCCCTCCCTCAAATAGCTTGATTAGAGGTATTGTGGAGATGTATTAGAAGGGCATGAGAAGAAATGCAAGTCTCTTATTTGAGATGCTCAAGTTTTATGTGCTGTGAAAGAAGAACCCAGGATCTGGATTTTATAACGTTTGCTCTTATGGCATCATATAACACTTCTGCACTAAAGGCAGTAAGAACTGAATAGGAACTTGTATAATAATAATAAAAAAGCATTACTTCTTATGGGTTGCCCTTGTTCTCTGCAAGGTCACAGAAAGAACAACAAAGCTTGTTTAGGTTAGGGCTTTGCAGCTGTTACTAAAAAAGCTGGCGGATGGAGGCAGCTTTAAGATATGCCCAGGTGTTAATTTAGGGGACAAGAACTTTGCTTAGCAACTCATGATGTGCAGCTGCTATAATTAAGGGGCTGAGAATGTCCTTACTTGGTGACTCTTGGTTTAGAAAGCCCTAAGAATGGTGAGTTCAACAGAAACATGGTTGGAGATTTTCAGACTACCCTGTTATAGTGTTACTATTCCACTTTAACTGCTCTGGCTTCCTCCTGTGGATTACCCCCCAGATAGGGCAAAATGTGAGGTTAATGGGGACAAGTTGACACCTTATCCCCAACTGGTGGATGGTGGGACTCATCAACATCATCATAGCCTCCATTCTGCCCAGAATAAGGTTAGAAGTCAGTGTAGCTAGATGGACAGGCACCTGCTTCTTTCCTGGCTTGTGCTTTCACCTGCTTCTTTTTATTTTTGTTGGACCTAGCAAACTGGGTGACTATGAATATTTTTTATGCCTCAGTTTATTTTCTAAAGTTGGGACAGAGTCCAGTTGTTGAACGTGGGGACTTGGAATTTTTTGTAGAACTTTAGATTTGAGATCTAAGGCTTGGGATAAAGTTCAAACTTAAAATCTAGCAGCTTTAGTAGTGACTCATAAAAAATTCATCCAGTAGGTTCTGACAAGTCTAAACTGACCTTTTTCAATGTTGATTTTCAGATTTTTAGTTTTAGATGTGTTTTGCTTTCCATTCAAGCTTCTACATTTAATTATTTATATGTCAGCTTTAAACCTTCATGTGCCTAGAAAGATTTATTGATGGTTAAGTTTAGATGTTACATTCATACCATGTGTAGGAGTGTGTCAAGTGGAAGTTAGAGCGCTTATCAGAGCTTAGTTTAGCTTTTGAAACAGAAGCAGAGTGCAGGTGAGAGCTGAGATGGGTCACATCATTTAATCAGCTACACTAGTTGCTCAGTTGCTGCTTTTGCAGTGGGAACTTTGCCAATCCTGTGCTTTCTAATTAGTTTCAGGTTTGTACTACCTCTGTTGTCACTGATGTTAAATTGTAATCATAGAGGAGTGTGATACAGCTGGGGGGGTGTTCTTCTGCCTCCTGAGAATGCCTAAGCTGCCCTTTGCTGTCATCATGTGATACAGCTTTTGCACTCGCACACCTGGCTCTGAGGACCTTGCTGCCTTATGAGATATGATCATGGGGTTCCTCTACCTGGGAATTCCCTGAATTGTGCCCCCTGTTGATCTAGCTGCACCACCTCTACAACACAGGCCAAAGGGAGACTGTAGGGGTTTCCTTCTACTCTCTGCCACTTGCAGAGATTTACCTTCCCCTTCCCTTCTGTCCTGAAGATAAGACAAACGCCAGAGCAACCAAGGCACGTGTACGCATCAACTGAGAAAGACAGAAAAAGCTTATTTATTCCAAAACAGAGTTCATAACATGCAGATAATCCTCATGGAAGGCTCCTCCCTTCCAGGCACATTTATAGACATTACAGACATAGTAAAGCATTCAGTAAGCATTCAGCAAGCATTCAGCCAAGTAGGAAAATAACAGAACTTTCTAATGCAATCTAGCTAATATATTCCCTGATCTACTCACTGTCCATGGAGTTCAATCTGCTGAAATCAAAGGGTCTGTGAACCACATGTCTGTTTTCAGACCAGTCTCAAACAGCCTTCGTCCAGCTGATGTGAAGCCTTTGCCTCAGGATGTTCCTTTGTTGTCTCTCTCTACCTGGGATGAGGTCCCTCCATCTCAGGACTCCTTTGTTCTTTTCCCTGTCTTGTGGCCTGAGACAGTATTTATTACCTCACCTTTGAAGCATCAAGGACTCCCTGAAACAACATCTCAGGCTTGGCCAAACTGATCACCAACAATGGTTCTCCCTGGCTTCACATTGGGAGGCATGGAGATGCACTATCTACAATGCTGCAGCTTTATTTGAGAACTCACGCCGAATGAGTCTTGAAGAGAAACGACAACGCAGAAAGAATCACAACCTGAAAACATCACCCAAGGAGAGCCTCTGCTGTGCTTTCTGCAACCGGACCTGTTTATCTTGGATTGGCCTTTTCAGTCATCAGCATGCTTGCAGAAAGCACGGGATGAGACCTTCCTGAATCTTTGTTTGCAAAGAAAAGCCAGAGGGGGAGAAAGAGAGAGAGAGAGAGAGAGAGAGAGAGAGAGAGAGAGAGAGAGAGAATTGTCTGAGAACCATGCAAGGCTATAGAAGAGTAAGGCAGAAAGATTGGCTAGAGGGAGAGATTCGGGAATATAGGGCAATAGTTACCAGTCTTTGTGCAGCAAAGATACGCAGATAGGCTGAGAGGGGCACAGGAGGTTCCAATCTGGGGCGCATTGAGAAAGAGAGTGACCAGGTTTGTCCACTGTGGCATAGCTTTGTATTGTCAGGGGACTAATATTTATACCCTATTTCATATCCTGAAGGGGTAATCTGGTTAGTACAAAGCCTGGATGGCTTTCCCATGGGATGGACAAAGGAAATGGAAACTCAACTGCTTGCACTAATGGCTGGGAGATAAGAATTGATGGGCTTACAACAACCTTGCAAGGTTGGACAGGAGAGAATATAGGAGAGATTTCCTTAGGACTGGATTTGGGAATGGTCACTTAATTGTTTGATTAAATAACTCATTGCTGAGACACCCAGGGCCGGAAGAAAGGATTAGCACATACCTCCTTAATGACTGTCTTTACTAAGGGGCTTCCACATAATCACAATTATGAGATATCCTGGGGAGGGAGTAGTAGGGCATGCTAACACATATATCAAAACACTGTTTTCAGCCCAGCCCCCACCACAAAAGGTTTCCTTATACCTGCTTTATGATTATATTTTACTGGTCCTACAGCCATACCAAAGCACTAGACCAAGCACCTTCTCCCATATAGATATAGATATAGATATAGATATAGATATATAAAGCTTGGGTATGATTTCTTTCCCAGTGTGCTGATTGGCTGCTTGGGAAAAACCCAACCAATCCCCTCACTCCTCACTCCCTCAGCTGATCACCACCCACATGCAAATTTCCTCTCCACCTCACGATCCACTCCTGCCACTCAATCCCCATCTACACCTCCAGCCTCACAAGGGCCCCTCCCTCCTCTCAGCCCTCAGTCACTCACCACCCAAATGTAAAACAATGCAATATTTTTTTTCCCTAAAATAATAGCACGTAGCTGAACTGTGTGAACTTTTCAAATCTACTATAATGGTGTATGTTACTCTGGGCACAGCTAGTTAGAAATATGTTTGCCCTCTTATCCAAGCTTGTATGCAAACCCTGTTTCCCACCTTTGTCCTTATAAATAGTCTTTACCAGCATTGTTAAAGTGATATTTATCGCTACTCCAGCATGTTTTGAATTTCCATTACTTCTCTTTCCTGCCTCCTTTGTACATACGTCTATCCACAGAGGCTTTGCTCCATGCACCTGGTGAAATGCACTGTGTCCATGAAAATTTATGCTAGGATCCCTGACCTTCCCCCGCCCGCCAGTTAGTCTCAAAGGGATTCCTTTATGGATTCTTTTACACTGGATTCCTTTTTGTCTTTTTATGCTAAAACAGAACAACATGGGTGTCTCTTTGAATACTGGTCCAACAGAGCAATTCTTCTTGTGCTCTTGGGTTCATACTTCAAGGGAGACAGAGATGTACAATGGTCCTTGTTAAATGTGGCTAAGATCTAAGGCTACCACCATCCGCAACACTATCAGTCTGAGCGGGTAAGATTTGCCACCCCCATCCTCCCCCTTCCCTGCTCTCTGGATTTACCAAGCACTTAAAAGAAAAGAGCTCCTGAGGCTAAATAATGACTCACAAGGAAGCCAGTTTAGCCACAGTGAATTAAAGCCTCATAATAAGTCCGCTGAACTGTGATGACAGCTGCAGCTGGAAAGTGTTATAACATGTGCAAAGGGCCCTGTAAAATAGGGCAGGAGGGAAAAGGAATGAAAACATGCCTAAGTCTTACCCAGTCAAGTCAGGTTAAAGTTTCAACAGCAAGGAAGAGAGGTGATGTCAGAGAAAGGGAACCTGTTGCTGGGGGCTGGCTGAATGATGGGAAAGCTGCTGTTCCTTAGGATAGGCTGGAGCCGACCCTACTCACAAATTATGACTACAAGGACTCTGGTCCCATCTATATGAGGTGGAAAAAATATGAACACGTCCAAAAAAGCAGCCATTTGCAGCACTGCGACTTGTCTAAATGGTCAAAAGAAGCCCCTTAAAGTTCGCATGACCCCTAACCAAGATGGTAGCTGTGAGTGATTTACCTGCGCTTTTAAATCTGCTGCCGGCAATTTTTTTTTTTTTAAAACAGCTTACTGTGGTGCACACATGCAGTAAGATTGCCATTTTATCGACTTACCGTACTTTCGCTTAGCCGAAAATCCAACATGGTGGCAGCAGGTGCTTTGTCTCCCATGCTCATCCAGCCAATCAGATTACACTCCCTGGTCATACCAATGTGAATGCAAGTGTCCAAATGATCACATGTTCACATGCTATACAGAGTTTTTTAAAAATCCAGGAGACGCTCTGGAGGCTTCCCACACAGAGTTTGTGGTGGATTTGGCTGCCCCCTTCCAAATGACACATATTTATGTGAATGTCCATTTGTACAGATCACCTTCCATTTGTATCCTATTAGGATTATTTTCACAATTTAGACAAGCCCTCTATTTGTGAAGACCAATGAGTATCATGAGCTGAGTAGGACAGAGCTAAGAACACTGGTGAGCAATTTGAAGTGGTTGCATTTTTGGCTTTCTGGAATACAGATTTAAAAACTGCACACACAGTGTGATAAAAGAAAGGTGTCAACCAGTGTTTCAGTGATATTTTAAAAAGTGTAATAGATGTAAATGATGGTGATAACATGTTTTTAAGAAGGATATATCTTTCAAGCAGCAGGCTGGTCACTTCATCAGCAATACTGGGTAAGATAGACCAGTGATTTGACTAATTCAGTAGCTGCTTATCTTCCCGAGATTGTTGGTAGAATAAGTGTATGTGCTGCAAAACTGAGGAATATAGTGTTTGTATGTTTTCATCTTTTAGCCCAGGGATGGGCAAAAATATGGCTCTGGGGCCAGAGGTACCCTTCTAGACTGTTCTTCATCCCCAACACCAGATCCCTCCAGCCTGCCCTTTTTCTGTTGTGTGTGTGTGTGTGTGTGTGTGTTTTAAAGGGGGGGATAACTGCTTCTTCTGATAGTGGTAATTCAAGAGTAGGGACCTCCCCTGCATTGTTTTAACATTAAAAAACCCAATTTTTTTACAAAATTAAAAAAATTGGATTTGAACCACTTCTAGCTTTGTTTTGTTCTCCGGGGGCGGGGTGCTTTCTGGCAGTTTATGTCCCCACTGGAAGTTCTTAGGAACAGAAAATGGGGACAAGTTGTCAAATCCTGTTTTGATCCTTTGAATGTCTTCTGGGAATGTGATTGGTGATTTTTAGGCCAGATTCTTGTAGACTTTTTTTTTTTTTGAAGGGTGGGTGGGTTGAGGGGGAAGAGACAGCACTGAGGGCCTTTGCTGGCTGAATGTGGCTTGTGTGATGTATTTCCAATCCGTTTGTACTTATGCATTTAGAACTTTCAATGTTTGTTACCTCTTATGTCTTATTTATCTCTCTGTCTGCTCAGTACAAAAGTAAATATATTTTACTTTTTAAAAGGGAATGAGGCCATGTATAGAGACAAGCAGGTAACCTGTAAGGAGTTTGTTTTTTCTCTTGCTGGTAGTTCAGAAATTAAGGACTTTATCAAATACACAAAATATAGCGCCATAACCCCGCCACATAAATGTGAAAGAGTGTGCATATCAGACAACGTCCCCTTTCATGTTTATGTACTGTCTATAAGCAATTCTATTTTAATGACAGCACAACCATCAATAGATTGGCTGTGGCAACGTTTTGCAGGCACTGCCAGCATTTGAAACCTCGTACCTTTTCCCCCTCGTCATTACAGTGTGAATGGCCAAAATGGGCAGAACACTTCCAGGTGAGATCGTGACTTCCAGGTAGGTGACGCTCTTTTAATTACCCTTCCTATATTTACTCATAAGTTTTGTAAGTGTGTTTGTGTGCTTTTTGTAATTTTTTGAGTGTTATTTTTGTTTGGTTTTTTAATTTCCCATGCTAGGTATTCTCATGAGAATCTGAGGGATTTAAGACAAGGAAGTGAATGGAGCTCTGGTCACTCCTTGTTCATTGCCAGGGCTGCCTTTTGCCAGGTTGCAAGGTAACTGAGGTATTTGGTGTTTTTTTCACAGCATAAAAACGGCACAAATTATGCCAGCAAAAGAACATTTTGGAAGGGTGGTTTGATAAAGTCCCAAGACTGATAAATGTGTTCCATGAAGAATCTGAGAACAATGGGTTATAAAACTCAGGGGAAATGTTTCCCATTCATTTAAGGATGCCGCTATTACCGGAGATGGGATTTGGAAGAGGGCAGGCTCTGTGAAGATGAGAACTAAGAGCAACCACTAAGAGTAGAAGTGGAAGGCTAATGGCTCTTGAAAAAGTGCCACACTCACTACAGAGAACCAGCTCTATTACAAAACAATTTGACAGCGGCAGCGGATTTTAGATATTACCAGAGCAAGCTAAATGGATAAAATTGTTCCATTGAATTTTATGCATTTCAAACCTAGAAGGGCAGCATTTCAGGCAGCAAAGTATCCTGGGTTCCAGTTACCATATCCTCCAACTGTCCTAATTTGGCAGGGACAGTCCTCGCCATTCCACTTTTTCAGCTGATTTTAAAATGTCTCAGTTTCTCTCATTCCCCACAGATGGCCATCAGTCTCTGAAAACCTCCAAAGAAGGAGAATCCACCACACTGCAAGGCAGTACACAGCAACAAAGTAAAAGCTGTCATTCCCAAGCCAGCAAAGGAAAGCAATTATTTACATTGACATATACTCTATGTGTGTGTTTGTGTAAGTCAGCAAAAGGAGATAAAAACATCCTCAGCTTGGAGTGTTTTAGATATGTTGGACTTCAGTTCCCAGGAAAGCTGTAGCCCAAGACATCTGCAGGTCAGCAGGTTGGGGAAAGAGATGGAGGGAGACATGGGTTGGTACCTTACATACATGCAACTTCCTTATGGAAGTGGTTGGACATATCTGTCACATGTGGAATGGTTGTATTCAGTCCAAGGTGGAGGAAGTCCTATGTGAGGTACTTTTGCACATGGCTGCAATTGAATTTAAAATACAGAAGCAGTCCTCACTCAATTAACTCAGCAGGTGGGAGAGGAAATGAGGGGGGTGTACCCTTCCCACTAAACTCAGGCAAAAGCAAATGGCTGCAGCCTCTCCTAGCTTGTCTATTCTTCTTCATTAATAACTGTTGCCATCTTGACCACATGTTGGTTGGTCAAATGTGTCCCCCCAGGTTTGATCTGTGAATGTTGAAGGGTATGAGTTGTAACAATAGCTTACATAGTTCTTTAGAGTGTACAAAGTGTCTGAGACAGACACAAGATTTCAATAAGTCTTAACATTGCTTCCAGGACAGAGCTTCCCTTTAGTATCTAGTTCTTATAATAAATAATAATAATAATAAAATTTATTTATACCCCGCCCCTCTGTTAAAACAATCGGGGCGGCTTACAAAATTTAAAATACAATACAAATAAAATCCCTAAACACCCCCACTCCCACCCTCCCCCATAAAAAAACATTAAACAAATATAAATTAAAAACAACTAATCTAAAATCACATTTAAAACTATAAATACAATAAAATATAATAAATGGCCAGCAGCCTAGAAGAGGCCAGGATCCCCTGAGGCCGGGATCTAATTAGGAAAGGCCTGCCGAAAGAGATCCGTCTTTAGTGCTTTTTTAAAGCCACTCAGGCTTGTTATCTGACGGATCTCATTCTTCTCATATTATTCTTCAAAACTAAACACATCTTTCACCAGGATGCTGGCATCCAGAACCTGTTTGGGAAAAATGCTTCTCAAAGTTTCTAGGTCCACAGACAAGAAAACTTTTGATGGAGCAGGGCGGCCAGATTATGGACTTTATCAGAGACAGAAAATACAGCATCATAAGGATGCCACATAACTGCGAAAGGACATGCGGATCAGACGACGTTGCCCTTTCACGATTATAAAGAGCCCAAAAGCCATGGTTTTTAATTGACAGCTTAAGCCATCAATAGATCTCCCTGCTGCTTTTTTGCCAGCATTGCTGGTATGCAGTACCTTTGTCCCTCTAAATCTCAGGCTTATCCCAACAATGGCCAGTCAGGCACAAACACTTCCAGGTCAGATCGGGTTTCACTCTTTTTAGGACCCTCCCTGGGTTACTTGGAATTTGTGTGTGTGTGTGTGTGTGTGTGTGTGCCTGGTGTGACTTTTTATGCTTTGTTTTTGTTTTAAAGTTTGAATTTCCCATGCGATAAAATCCCACAAGATTTCAAACGAGAAAGTGAATGAGGCTCTGTTCACTTCTTCTTCATTCACAAAGGAGCCTTTGTCAGGACAGGAGGTGAGTGCGGGGGAGGGGGGAACGGACGTTCTTTTGCCAGTATGAAAATGCTTATTTTTCTTCTGGCAAAAGAACGTTTAAAACAATATGTCTGATAAAGTCCTTAGAGCCCTATTGCACAAAGGAAGGAAAGTAGAAGTTAATCCCAAGAGTAGCGTGTCCCACCTTGTCTTATCGCACAATGTTGGCATGTTTCAGCTGTTCTCCTGTTCCGGTCCAATTAGAGACAATGGTAAACATGGGACTTAGCAAAACGTGTCAGAGGATGATAGGACACTCAATCCCCAGCAGAAGCCAAAAAATTTATCTCAGTAGACTTAGTAGCAACCCTTTCCCAAGAATACTCACACACAAAGTGTTTGACATCCAAATAAACAGGAGGCACTTTTATCTTCAAAGTCAAACAGTTGCAATATTTACAAATATTTACAATTGAAGGTGAAACTACTTCACCAGGCCTCAGCATTCACAGGAAGAGAAGGAAGTGAGCTCTGGTCTGAACTCATATGTGCATATATATATATATATATATGACATTGCCCCCTAGTGGCCTGACTAGACATGACTTGGTAGTTCATACAGTCAGCCATTACGACTCAGCATGGTTCTGCGGTTGTTCGGCCATTTTATAATGGAGTTCAGTCTCTAATTCCTGACAAAAAGACCCGCGTTTACCACTGTCTCCCATGGGACTGGAACAGAAGAACAGCTGAAACATGCTGACAGTGTGTGATAAGGCAAGGTGGTGCTTTTATCGGGGTGCGCTGCTGCTTCCTTCCCTTGTGTGATAAGCCCCTTAGTGAAAACCAACTCCTTTTTAATTAACACTTATTCTAAGTTCATCTCCCAGCCCAGGAGTGGGGAAAATTTGCCTTTCTAGATGTTTTGGACTATAATTCCCATGATTCCACACCACTGGTCATACTAGCTATGACTTGTGGGAGTTGAAGTCCAAAAATCTAGAAGGCCAAAGGTTCCCCACCCTTGTCCCAGCCCAAACAGTGAGATGGAAGATCTTCCTGCTTGCATGGTTCATCCCTGATTGGATGCGTACCTAATTTCAGGTGTCTAGATTTTAGTCTTGGAGCTATGGTGGAGACAGACAGGCTCATATCATGTCTTCATTAGTGTATGTAAATATCTTCCTTCAGCTTGGACTTGAGGTTGAGCATGGGTTTCTACTCATCCAAATAAAGATTTCTCTTCCCCACCCCACCCCAGATATTTGACAAGGAATTGAGCTGAATGATATTGTTTCCTGTGGGTGAGATGAAAAAAAAGGTGTCTCCACCCACCCATTCACCCAAGTGAAGGTGCATAGTACCCAAAGCCAGCCATGCTATTTTATCACCTGAGGCAAAAAAGTAAAATAAAATAAATCATACAACCCCAGTGCAGTAAAAATATAATAGTAACAAACTGAACAACTAACATTTTTCTGTCACTTTATGACACTCCAGATCTCCTGTGTGAGGTCACTTCCCCATTCTGCCTGTAGGCTCACCACCCTATATGATCTTATTGGGGCTGAAAGTGAAGAGGAAAACAGGCTATCTACCACAGTGGTGCTGAAGCATCATCCCCAGGCATAAAAACTAGCTTGCAGCACCAGAGTCTACCTACATAGACTCAGAGGAAGGAGTGGCGAGTGATGGCAGCATCTCACTGATCTGACCAGCACGATCCAGCTTTTCCCACATGAAGCAGATTTCCCCAGGTGATTAATTAAAATGTTTTAGCAGACTTTGCCCTGGCTTCCCTCTGGCTTTGCCTAAGGTGTCATCAGGACTGCCCTGGGAAAGAGCCCTGCGTCGTTTGGACTGCATGACTCCAGGATGGGGGAAAGCCATGGCAAATAGTCTTTCTAGACAATTCCTCAGCTAAGGGTCATAACTAAAGCATGCAGGGTGTGTAGACCACACCAAGTGACACCTTTAGAGGGGTGTTACCAGCACGTTTTCCGCCATGCTTACTTTGCTGGGCCTCTGCAGTTGTTCATGCCTGCCTAGAGGGGGTGATAGTGGCACAGCAGGGGGGCATGTCACAATGGTGCCTTTCCCTCCCTGGCCCAGGGAGGGAAAGCAACCACAGCCATCACAGAATACCTCCCCACCATGCTTACTTCACTCACTGTAATGCTTACTTGGAGGGGTTACCCCCACCAGGCAGGCAAACCACCACACCATAACAGAAGTCTTTGGCAACAATGGCCTTCAACTTTGCCTGCCTGCCCGATGTCTCATGGGATTTTCAGTCCCACAAGACTTCCAAGAAGATTTGGAAAGCAGGGATATGAGGGCCTGCCTCTCCACACCCAAAGTAAGTGTGGTAGCAGCAGAGAAAGCTTTTACTGATGGCAGGTGGGCCATGGTGGTAGGGGTAAAATTATTTTGTTGTAGAGAGAAGGGAGGGTGTTAAAAAAAAATCATCTGCACCAGGTGTCATACTAAGTCATACTAGGTCTGCCACTGCCTCAGCTGAAAAAGCAGAGTAGTAGGCTCAGCAAGAGTTACAGCCTTTCTTAAACTGTGTGTTTCCCTTGTTATTAACCTCTGCCATCTTGACCACACTCTGATGTTGCTTGGCCAAATGTATCCTAGGGGTCGTTTACACGGCAAAATAAATCCTAAAAGAATGCGACAAGAAGCCTGATAGTTCCCACGCATTTTGAAGCAACAGCGCCCTTTTCAGAAGGAGGGGGTGCAACAACCCCATAAGTTGCACAGTATCAGCTTCCGCTAGTTTTCCAGACTTTTTTGATTAAGTTCGCGAAAATGCACATAAATTATCATGGGAACTAACGATCGTGTAAACTGGTATCTGCCTTTTCGAATTACTGTGAGCAGAGCTGAATCCTGATAGGTTGGAGTGACCATTGTGCTTTACCTGAATAGACTGAGGGGTTGGAGAGAAGAAATTCACCCTCCTTCTCCTTGCTTTGGAAAATGTGCTCTGAGCCCTTCCTGTCTGTTTCAAAGGAAGGGGTTGGGAAGATGCTTGAAGCTTTCGGGGCTGGGGAAGACGGGTGGGGGAGTTTGACAGATCGCTCTTTTGATCCCTTGTTTGTTTGTCCTTTCTTTCCTCTCATTATTTACAGCCTGCATAACCCCCTTCTTGCTCCCTCCCCGCCTCCTGCCTGGTTTAATCATCTGGAGGCGATCCCCCCCCCACCTTTGCCTGTGTAAACTACGGAAAACAGAAAGTTGCTGGATCTGGCTTCATCATCCAAAAATGCCAGGAGTTGTGTGATTTATGCACTTCTGATGTGAAAGAATGGTAATCCGGAATCTTGCGAACTTTTTCCTGTCGTGGAACTGGCCCCCTAGTTTTCATCTGTGAAAATTGCAGCTTATGTCTTATGTCAAAATTATTCTAAAAAAATCAGGAACTGCTTCCTATACCACATCTGGTGGCAGGAGGAGAGACCAAGCTCTCAAAGCACCCAATAAGCTTATGACAAATTGTTAGCATGCTCCCATGATGAGATAAAATTTCTTGGTATAAGATGTGCCCCCTTAACCTGATATCCTTTTTATAAAAACAAAACAACAACAAGCACAATCCTACACATTGTATCAGTAAGAAGTGTTTTATTGACTATGACAAGTAAACACTGTTTAATTTGAGGTCAATTGGCCTTTGTAAGTGTATATCTCATCTACTAGAAGAGGGGGCAGAAAAAAAAAATGAAGCTTAAAAAAGGCCAGAAGCCCTGTTTGTGTTGGAGGCATATCAGGAACTCAACAGGAAGACAAGCCTATTGACTGGATATTCTTATCTCCTTTAGAAAAGCCCTTTAGTCTCAAGGGAAGTATTAAAGCAAGCAAGGATGAGTACCTCTTCCCTCACCCACCCAACAGGATAATCTACCCCATTAATTGGCTTGTTTGTTTTACTCATGCAAACAGAGCTCCCCACTCACATTGGTGCAAGAGCTAAATGGCCCTGATAATGGGTATGGTTGTTCTTTTTGCCCTCTCCCTATCAGGCCAGTGTTGGGGTGGGGGGCAGAAATACCATGACATCTGGAAATAGTGAAACAAATTATTGAATTAATTCCCTAGAGCAGCCTGATATGGCACCTCTAACCTGTTCTGCCTTTTTCTTACCACTTAGTGAATATCTCCTGTTTTTGCCATCAGCAGAATTGCTGTTATTCATTCACACGTTTAGCCTACAGTACAAACAAGCAAAGGATTAATTTGAAATGCCCCTGCTTGACATAACCTGATTAATATCCTCTGGCCTGGCCAAAGTCAATGTCTCTGTGAAATTGATAGAAGTATTGTTAACAGAAAGAGGAGAGGTTACACACAGAATTTGAAAATGTTACTTAATGGGAACTGGGAAGTATTTCTTCCAGAATATCCCAGTCAGCATGCCAGTGGCATTGCCATGGAAGTTGCATTCCAAAAAGTAAATTTCCAAGCTCTAGTTCAATCTTCTGCACACCTGCAATGACAGAGACAAATTGATTTCAGTAGGTTGTGCCTGGCACAAGCTTCTATGATTTCTTCTTAAAAAAAAAAAAAAGTAACAGCTACAGCATCTGGCTGTTTTTCCAACAGTAAAAACTAAAGTATACAGTATAGTTGCTCTTGAGTCGACTGACTAAAATCAGTCAACTGTTGCTTTGTGATTATGTTAAATTAAAAGACAGCAAAACAGTGTCTTCTATTATACCTTGGACCTAATTGCTTCAGACTCTGAAAGAGTACAAAGAAGAAAAGATATCTAAAGAAGAAGAACAGAAAATTTGGAACATTCTGGAAATCTTTGCTGCACAGGCCTCATCTCAAGTGGTCAACCTGTGCCTGGGCAATACAATTTCTAAGTCCTCAGTACAAACAAACAAACAAAACAAAACAAAGCTTCTCACACCAAAGCATGTGACCAGCAGCTACAGAGAAGAGTTGTAGAACCTTCTCCTGGGGTACATCTGTAGAAATCATGCAGTTTGACACCACTTTAAGTGCTGTAGCTCCATCCTATGGAATCCTGGGAATTGTAGTTTTACAAGATCTTTGGCCTTCTCTGCCAAAGAATGCTGGTACCTCACAAAGCTACAAATCCCAGGATTCTGTAGGATGGAGCTATGGCAGTTAAAGTGGTGTCAAACTGCATTATTTCTGCAGTGCAGATGCACCCCTTGAAAGGCTATCTGGAGGATTTGTACAGCGTGTGTGTAGATGAAGGAGCTTTTTCACTCATGTGAATCCTTTTCCAGTGGTACAATCTAGCCACAGGTTACCAGAGCTACAGACACCTGGCATTGTGCTCGCTCCTGCTCAGCAAGATGCACGATCAGGCTCCTGGTTAGAGTTATCAACCTTTGCATGCCTGTGCTCATAGACTGCTACTCTGCATGTTTGTAGACTTCTTGTTTGCTTGCTTTTCCACACCCACTCTCTTCCCATATCATGCTAACTTTCAACCATTTTCTCTTCTCTCTCGTACTAGACCATTATTCGATTATGAAAAAATAATTTGCAAGTAAAGCAACAAATGTGTGTGTAGCTTGTGTTTACAAAGAAGAGTAAGCTTATTTTCCTTCTCTGATAGACTTTGTGGGAGGTGTGCATGGATCTGATTGTTTCAGCTTCTGATTTGCCAATTTTACTACTCTGCTAGAGAGATCCATTAATATACCTCACATTTCCCAACAATCCCCCCCAAAAAAATTAGCAACAGGCATTATTGCCACTCTTTGGACTGTTGATACCAAAATTTTGCAATGCATTGTGTGTGTTTTGCAATGCATTGTGTGTGTCTGGGCCTCTGGGATTCTCCTAACCCCTCCGTCTCCTCTACTCTTCAGGTTAGGATCCCTTCTCCACTCCTATCCACCCCTTCTCCTTACAGCATTTCTCCCCTTCCAGTAACTGGCTTGGGTTTCCTTGACCATGGTGCATTCACCCCTGACTAGCTGTCAGGGCTCCACTGTACCAAAATGGTAGATAGTTTAGGATGCTTGTGGGGGGGGGGGGGAGAGAAGGAGGAGAAGAAACTAACAGCAGTTGAAAGGGAGAAGCAATTCCCATTCACCTCATCACTGACGCAGGAGCACACAATAGCAGTACTGTGGGGTCTACTTTGCTATGCTATGCTAGCTAATATTCAACAGTAAATCCCAGTGCAACAGTTTGCAACAACAGGTAAACTATGTACAAGCAAAATGGCAGATTTGCAGCCTGCACAGTTCTTGAAATCCTCCTCCTTCCCCCTGAAACAAAAGGAGGATGTTTGATCTTCTTGCTTGGAGAAGACAGGGAAAAGCCTGGAAAAATCCAAATCCCAACTGTTGACTGGGGAGACATGGAACAAAAGCAAGTGGGACCCCACATAGGTGTGAGCCATTGCATGTTCCCCTGTCAGCTGGGCATGAGGCAAATCCCTACAGCCCCTGGGCTGGTTGTGACACTCCAAGCTCCCTTAAGGGAATTTTGGAATGGTGATGAACAGCTCACAAGCCCAATCTCCCCTCAAGTGCTATGCCAAAAGTGCCCAAAGCTATGGCAAGATGAGGAAGCAAATGCAAAGACCAGAATAGAAATCCATGATTCCCACATAGCAAAACCTGCATGCAAACATAAGTCCAAGGATGGGGTGGGAAGGCAGCTGAAGCCTAAATATGAGCAACATGTTGGGAGAACTGTTTCATCCCCCTGTAGCAGACCTGATAGGAGACCTTGTTTACCAGGTCCCACCATGAGAACCTGTCTCCAGGCTCTCTGGCCAGGCTCTGTTACCTGCCCTGACACCCCCCCCACTCCTTTAATACTTCAATATTGGCAATATTTCATAAATTGACTTATTATTGGCACTCCATGTGGTTGGCACTCTGAAGTACACAACAAGGTCTGCTTAGAAAACCTAAGGAAGTAGCCTGCTAAAATTCCTAAAAGACATGCACAGGAAAGGATTATGCTAACTCCCCTGGAACTGATTAGCTAGGGAGAAATGGGCTAATTCTCCTGGACCATCACAGAAATGAGTCATTTAATAATCCCATTAAGGTAGTTGGGCACTCTTTGCTTGCAAAACTGGTTTTTCCTCTCACCTTTTCCTAAAACAATAGAAGTTTGCCTGAGATCCATCAGTTTTAATGTTTCAACTGTTAGCAATTGTTAACACATCTGGAGAATCCATTGTTTAATCCTGGGAAACTCCAGCAGACATTGTATTCCACTCAAACTCACCCCATTAGGGGGAAATTCGACTATAAATATCTCCCCCAAAACACCACCAAAGGCTCCACAGTTCCTTTTCATACCTCCATGCTGCCAGTTTGCTGTGTGACCCTCAGAATGATATTCTGAGCTCCTCCTTCTGCACAAATCTCTGCTCTTTCGATAGATATAGTATAACCCATCATCCCAAACTCTATTCCTCTATCCCAATACTTTCTGCTTTCTTTGTTAGCCATGTGTGACTCCTTAATGCCTGAGTGTATGCATGTATGTGCTCCCTTGATTAGTTTTCAACAAAAATCATGTTTATTTCATCCCCTGGCTTGGAGTCTCCTTACTTACTACTGGTATACATAGGTCAAAGAATCCCACCATTACCTGGCCTCTTGCTGTCATCCTGAGCTAATTAAAATTCTTTATACTGGAATTCAGACACTAGTGGGATCCCCATGGACCGCAAGCAATTCGGGTAACACCTCTTAATTGGCTGACCCAGATTGGTGATAGTAGATCACCATAAAACAATGTGGCCTCCTGGGACATTTCCAAAAGAAGATGGCCTCTTCCTGCAACTTTGCACCCCTGGGCAGGTTGCTAATGGGGACTCCTGGTAAAGAAGGGCATCTGTGCTACCTCTTGCTTCTGCTTTTATCCTGATTTTCATGTGTGCTATTTCCTTGCCTTCTTCTTCAAACTGTGCCATAGCCCTTTGAAGCATCATGCTGAAGAATATTGTAAATAAAGTTGGAGCAAGAACACAACCTTGCTTCACTTCATTAGTTATTAGAAAGGGCTCTGATAGAGCATCGCCATATCTGACTTGACCGTGCTGCAAGATAATCATTTTAAGGAATTTGGGGGGGAATCAGACCTTTTCTACAGACCTTTTCTACAAACATACAACTCCTCGAACGCTTTCATCAGCGCTGTATATGCACAATTCTAAATATACACTGGACTGACAATGTGACAAATGTTGCTGTCCTTGAGCAAGCAGGGATCACCAGCATTGAGGCCATGATATTGAGAACACAGCTGCGCTGGGCAGGGCATGTTTCTAGGATGGAGGACCATCGCCTCCCAAAAATAGTACTCTACGGTGAACTCGCCACAGGTCAGCGTAAGAGGGGTGCTCCAAAAAAGCAATACAAGGCCTCCCTGAAACAGCATCTCAGGCTCGGCCAAATTGATCACCAACAATGGTCTGCCATGGCCTCACATCGGGAGGCTTGGATATGCACTATCCACAATGCTGCAGCCTTATTTGAGAGGTCACGCCGAACAAGTCTTGAAGAGAAACGACAACGCAGGAAGAATCACAACCCGGAATCATCACCCAAGGAGACCTTCTGCTGTGCTTTCTGCAACCGGACATGTTTATCTTGGATTGGCCTTTTCAGTCATCAGCGTGCTTGCAGAAAGCGCAGGATGAGTCCTATATAATCATAGAATTGTAGAGTTGGAAGAGACCACAAGGGCCCAACCTCCTGCCATGGAGGAAATCACGATCAAAGCATCCCTGACAGATGGGGGCAGATATATATTTTTGCACTCTCCAGAGAACTTTGGTTTGGGTTATTGGGTGGTCCAACAATGTAACAGCTAAATAAATGGGAGAGACGCCCAATTATTTTGTAATAACTATTTCTGTACAGTACGCACATAAACAGAAAGGAACCAACACATGCCCAAACAGTGGTCAATCTACATTTGATTTTTTTAAAGTTTTTATACAATATTTTTTAAGGAACAGAAGACCTGATGTAATATGTGTGTATAAATCAAATTGTACAGGTAGGGACACCCTTTGAGTGAAAGATCTTCTGTGATTATGGCTTAAATTAATTTAAAAACTTACTTTTGGAGTACAGCTCTCGGAATCCCACACCAGCAGTTGTTGTCCAAAAAAGGAACTTTTCCTAACTTCTAGTTAAAATGATTCTCTTTTTTCACATTCAGGTGAACAACTGTATCTACTGCTCTGTTCACACTTACCTGGAAATAAGCTGCTAGGGATGACAAACTCCACTGAACAAAGTAAGACTTCCAGTCCTGACTAGTCAGACATGATTATAATTGCACTTGGCATGAATCCAGTTTGCATCTGTATTAGGGCTTTTGGGCAGACAAGGGAGTGGAACATATAAATTAAAACCGTGGGGGATCCCAGAATATCAGTCTTGATCTTTTGTTAGCCACAATTTACTCTGGTTCACCTTTCAGTGTTAATATAAGTAGCAGAAACACAAGGTGTGGGTCGTGATGTAGAGTACTGTCAGAAAAGTAAATATTAGGGGCATATCACTTATCAGCCCATGCTTGTATTTTCCTTTTTTGCAGAAGTGTCAAGCCTCTTCAGGCTTTGAAGCCTGGAAACCCAACTATGTTGTAAGGGGCATCCCTTCCCCCCCACCCCATTTTATGAAAACAGAATCACATGAGCTTAGAATCTCAAGGCAATCACATTATGAAAGGAAACTCTCTTCTTCCATGCAACTGCAGTACTTTGGAAAAAACCCTGGTATGATAAGTTTCTTTGCTACAGTTCCAACAATATAGCAGTCAGTCCATGAGGAGGTCTTAATCTCCTCCTCTCCTGCCCTAGAAAGCAAGCTAACTCCATGCCTGTTGGAGTTTTTAAAATGTGTATCTTTGCTGTGTTTGTGTACTTACAGCAAAACAATAAAATAAAAATAATTTTAATCGGTTTTGTCATAATTATGCAAATACAGCAAAGATAAAGAAAATTTAAAAACTGACAGGCATGGAGTTAGCCTGCTTTGGAATAGCGAATGGGACAGGGAGAGAGGAGAATCAGACCGCCCCCCCCCATGGTACTGGCTGCTGTAATGCCAGGATTGGAGCAAAGGGACCTGTTGCACCAGGGCCAGCAGCAGAACAATAGTGACAATTAGAGCTATTGACGTTTTTCCCCCATCAATAGAAGGGGACACCACAGTAACAGTTTGAATACATGCCTCCTACAGGATAGTCACAACTTATGATAAGGTTCAGCCTTAGACGCTACTGCCCTGCTTTAATTCCACTTTTCTCGACTTGTGTGATAATCTCCTGAGTGTGGAAGACCTTGAACAGTTATCTACTCCTAAAAATAGTTTTAAGCAGCTGGGGACAAAAGTTAATCGCCACCACCACCATTCTCTTGCGTTTGGCCTAATACAAGCGGGAATGCTACACTGACTGCTTAAATACGCCATGTGTGGCCTGATCCAAGATGGTTTGCTGCCTGGGGCAAAAATGGCTTCTATACCTATTTTATGTACATTGCTGACCTGACTGATGACAGGACAACTTTCTCTACTACCTCTGAAGTAATTAAGTTAGCTTAGAGGCAGGCCCTGTGACACACACAGTTCAATCCTTATAACATCTTCCCCACCACTTTCCAATCTTACCATCTCTCCAGTGTCAGAAACCAAAGCTAGCTGCCTCAACCTGCCTAATGGTAGAGCCAACTATGGTAGGGGAAGAGAGGTTGGAGCCCAGGAACCCATTTCTGACCTTGTATACTATTTGCACACTGGACCAAATGGTTGCATAGGGCAGAGCTAAGGGCAAAGAAGATGTGGTGGTGGTGGGGACACAACTCCCACAATCTTGAAACCAACATGACCAGTTATAATCAAAGAAGTAACTTTTCAAAGCTCTGTTACAAGAATTTAAACATTAAAAAACCCAACAACAAGATGCATTTTGTACTATTCTGCACTAATTGACTGTTCAGTGGAGAGACTGCATATACTGTATTAGGTTCATATTCTTTGAGATCTAGGTGTGTATGTCCCTATCCACACATTCATACCAGTGTGTGAACAGCCCAAGGGAAAGGCAGTGATGCCAAAGGTGAAAGGGTGGGGCAGCTGTTAGCTTGATTTCTACAGTATAGCACATTTAAACAGTTGCTGAATAGGACTCCGCCCCCCACCCCCATTAGATCTGATAAAGAGCATACTGTAAATCATGTGAACCTTGACAATTATGCTGCTGAAGTGAGCCAGGCTACATTTCTGAAAATAGCATTTACAGTCCTATCCTGTCCATGCTTATTCAGACATTAGCCCAGGGTTTCTCAACCAGGGTTCCCTGGAACCCTAGGGTTCCACAAGAGTTTGTTAGTGGTTCTGTAATATATTGAGATTGGGGGGGAAATCCTTTTATTTTTTTGGAGCTGTAGATATCATAATTTTTAGGCAGGGGTTCCCTGAGACCTGAAAATTGTTTCAAGGGTTCCACCAGGGTGATAAGGCTGCATTAACCCCATTGTGTTCAGCATAGCTTCTCATATGAGTGGCAGCTTCTGTTTTGATTTGGATACAACAACTGTATCAGGCAGTTGGGAACAGCAGTTAAAAGGAAAGTATTTCTGGCCTCTCTGTTTCAAGAGGTAATGCCACATGCTTTGTTTCCAAACTAAACACTTCCTATTCCAGCCATCTGTTTGTAGCAGAAACAAGTCTTATGGCCTAGTAACCCCATGCACTTGAGGATACTCTACAACTATTCTGTATCATTAAATACCAAAGTCAGGATCATCCATGCTGTAGTATTTCTGATTTCTATGTATGGTTGTGAAAGCTGGACAGTGAAGAAAGCTGATAGGAAGAAAATCAACCCATTTGAAATGTGGTGTTGGAGAAGAGCTCTACTGTTACCATGGACTGCCAAAAAGACAAATAAATGGGTCCTAGAGCAAATCAAGCCTGAACTTTTCCTAGAAGTCAAAATGATTAAACCAAGGCTATTGTACTTTGGACATATCGTAAGACAACATAACTAATTGGAAACGATAGTGCTAGGTAACGTGCAAGGCAGTGGGAAAAGAGGAAAACTTCAACACAGATATACTGATTCACTCAAGGAAGCCGTGGCCCTGAGTTTGCAAGACTCGAATAGGGTTGTTATTAATAGGGTGTCATGATAGGCTGTCATTCATAGTGTCATCATAAGTTGAAGCTTATTTGATGGCAATTAACAACAATGATTATGAAGTTTCATTTGGCCCAATTGGGCATTATGGATTTCTTTTCCTTTTTTGTCTCACTTGGCTCATCTATACCAACCAGGATATGCCAGCTCCCTGCGAGCATATCCTGGCTGAAGAGGTGGCCTGCCCCAGTTATCTGGAGAAAATGAGCCACAGTCCACACAGGAACACCAACCCATTTGTGCAGCTGCCACCACCACCATCATTTCCCCTGCTCCCTTGGGTCTGGGCAGCTGGCCACACCATATGAAAATCCCCCTGTATGAAACCAGCCTTGATCACATGCTGCAGGGCTGCTGCCTTAACCCAGAAGATCAGCAGCAGCAGCAGCAAAGACTGGCCTGCTGTAGGCACCTGGTGTCTTGAGACAGCTGCCTATAAATCTCCCAGCAGATACCTGGCAGCATTGTTCTGACGACCATTCTCTCTTGGTGACTGGCCATACTCTTTGGCATTCATGTTTTCTTGGCCTTGGACTGGCTATGATTTACTTTTTGCTTGCTTTGTTTATCTGGACTAGTGACTTGCTGTATGACTTCTGGACTGACTGACAACCACCCTTTTGTTTCTTCCTTCATCCTGCTGGATACCCTGTGACTGACCTGGACTGGATTAATGACACAAGAACTCTTGCATTCAACCACCTGATTCCTAGGACACTTGCTGACTTCAGCATAGAATATCTGAGCAGACAATTTTTCTGTAGGTGGAGGAGAAAAGGCAACCACTACATCACCTTGTGCTGGTTCTGTCAATGCTCCTGTGATCCATCCTTCACCAAACCTGGCTATTGTAGTGGATGACCAAGTGATACACAACTGGTGAAACAGTGGGTGAACACCAGGAGCATGGAAGAAATGGGTGGAAAGAACTCTAGCTCCTTTCCCTTCCACTTCAGCTGGAGATTTAGAAAGTTACCTATATTTTTAGTGGGTCTGTTAATAAAACATTTCCACGATCTCCTGTTGGAGACATCCTATGCACTGGTGGAACATAAAGATCCACCAGTATACTTTCATTGGAAGTCCAGGAAAGTGAAGTCAGTTTCTTCTTCTGTGCCTCTGCAACACCAGGTGGACAGTGCCATTGTGGCCATTTGGACCAGAGGGGCAGAGCTGTGCTCTAGCACCAGCCAGCTGCCATTACACAGTGAGGGGAAGAGGGAAGTGTTGTTCAAAGAGGTACCGGATGCCTGCTTCTGCAACATCCAAAAGAGTACTTACATAGGCATAACACACAGTAAGAGGATTCTGATTAGATAGTTCTACTCTAAGTCTCATGAAGGGCTTGGAAAAGTTAATTTTCTGGAGCTACAACTCCGGTCACGATGTATTCGCAGTGCAATGCAGAGGTAGGGGGTGTACACTGCCATTTTGGTTCCTCCAAGGCTCCAGAGGGCCACAGTACACTATTGTGGTTGTCATTTTAAGTTAATATAAGACTGTTTTGGAAAGGAAGTCCCCCACCAAACAGCTTGTAATAGCCTAATTTGCTTAGAATGAGTGACTTTTTTTGGTTACTTTATCAGCTGAAAATATTTGGAGGGCATGTGTGGCACCCAGGGGCACCCAGAAAGATCCCATGACAGGGTCACACAATTCCCACCCTTGTTATAGGGGGTCCTAGGCAAGATTCCAGTGAAGAAGCACAATACTAGAGGTTGGAAAAGTTACTTTTTGGACTAGTTCTAGCCTAATCAACCATGTTGGCAGTGGGACAGTAAGTATTGTAGTGCAAAAGAATTACTTTTTCAGACTCTGCACAAGACTACATATGTCTATGGGGCATTTGATATGCTATGCAAGAGTTTCCAGCCCTGTCAAAGTGCCTCAGAGAAGCTGCAAAAAAACCAGCTATCTTAAAGCTGAGCTTATTATGCCTTTTGACCAAGGCATCTGGCTTTATAATCCCTATATATTTACATTAGTTGTCTGAGGTCTATGTGAGACTACCATTCTAATGATGCCACCTCCCTTGATAGCCTTGTGGCAGGACAATCTTTCTGAAATGGGATTGCTGTTCTCTGGTGTGCTGAGAGAGAAAATCAATTCTTTGCTGTCAGGCTGCAACCTGAAACATCCCATAATCCTTCCCAAATGTTCTATAGTAACAAATTATCAGGTGTTTAAAAACAAAGCCTCACACTTGCCACCCATGGTCATACATGCATGACTAGACTCCACTGGTTATTAGGGGATGTTTGTATTAAGCAAACTAAAACCAACAGTAGTTTTTTTTTAAGGATAAAAAGGCCTAGGAGAATAATAATGTTGTAAGCTTAGCATGGTGCCAGCATGATGTAGTAGTTTGAGTGTTGGACTAGGACACTGAGAGACCAAGGTTTGATCTACTGGATGACCTTGAGCAAGTCACACTCTCTCTGCCTTAGAGGAAGGCAAAGGCACACACCCTCTGAACAAATCTTGCCAAGAAAACCCCACAATAGGTTCATCTTAGGGTTGCAGTAAGTCAGAAATGACTTGAAGACACACAACAGCAGCAGCAGCAGCAACAAGCTTAGCATCAAAAGGCCTACAACATAGGTATCAATCATTCCCCCAACAAGAAGCCACCACTGAAAAAGTCCAATCCTTAGTATATCAAATGGTATTTTAAATATTATTTAAAAGTGTTCTCAAATTGACTTGTTTTAAATCAAAAGCAATGTACACAATCCTCATCTGGATCAGACCTTAGAAATGTTACTCTTTTGGACAATGACTCCTAGAATCTCCCATCCATCATGGGAATTTGAGGAGCTGTGGTCTAACATCGTTATGACATGACATTGTGCAAGAACATTGTTGTAAAATCAATTAGCTAATAACATGGTATCTTCAGTTTATGGAATCCTTGATCTTCTGATCTAGTAACTGTGGTAACCCGTACACAGTCAACCCACCACCTTAACACTCTGGCTTTAGGGTGGCAGTCCTGTGGGTTCTCTTGCATCCCACTACTGCCCCCAAAAATATGTGTGGTGCCAGGCTCCTTCCTAGTGGCGCGGGGGCCTTTCCTATCCCACCACTGCCACCAAAAATATGTGTGAGGCACCAACCACTTTCTATTGGGACAGCCCTTTGTGTCCCTGATATCAGGTAGCGTGGTTTTCATTAAACGGAGGCCAAGCAGCTTTAAACTCTAACAAACGTTTATTGAAAAATATAAAACAAATAAACTGTAGTTGAGTATTAAAGTTGTTAATCTTCTTAAGGCTTAGTTACATCAGATTCCTTTTAAAATAATAACATCAATCTAGACACACGAGCACTACTAACTCAGGCACAAAGTCCTAAATCCCCTTTATATACTTGACTTGTTCTGAGCCTCTCCCTATTAGACTCTCCAAGTCTATTCAGTCCCTCTCTGGACCCTTAAGACCCTTCTGTGGTCGTCAGACTGAAAAGTTCCCTCAGGAACTCTAAGAGCACACCCTCCCTTCGGTGTAACTCTTTCTTTTCAGTCAAACCTCAAAACAACTCAAACCCCCACTCACTCTCTGTCAGGTCTTTTTATAGCCATGCCCAGCTGCCTTCCTATTGGCTGGGCACCTGCTGCTCTGAGATTGGCTAAAGGAGCTGCCTTTTCATCACAGTAACCTCTAAATAAATGAGGGGTGGCCCATGGTCCAAAAAGGGATGGAGGTTCACCCTGAAGTGGTGGGATGAGGTGCCCCACTCTGCTCAGGACACACTCCAGACGTTAGTTCTTGGGATTCCAGAAAGTACAATGAAAAGTAAATTGGTTGCAAACAGGGTCACAGGGTCTGTTTCAATAGACCTATTGAAACACCTATTTCAAGGGATAGGGATTGGATCAAACTCCATTTTCCCTTTGAACAAGTGACTGGCACTGTCATGCCAACTAAATTTTGTGCATAGAGCTTGAACCAGGACAGTGGCTCAGTACACAGCCATAGTGGGTACATCCAAGAATTTTTTACCAGCTTCATCTGCATATCAGGACTGATTCTGTCACATCTGCTCTGCAAGCATCAGTTTGCAACAGCATGTGCATCCAATTGATAGATGTGGAGAATGCTGGACCGGTACCCTTATTTCTTATGTGCATTTTCCAGTGGCTTTGACTATGGCTTTGACTGTGTCATCTTTGCCTATGGCTTGAGGAAGGAACACTGGAAATCACATGAATATCCTATTAATAGGCCCCGTGAACACTTCTGTTCTGCAATTAAGTAAATACAGTATGCTGGATCCATCTATTAAAACAACCATTCTCTTGGCTTTCTGCCTAGTTAGAAATATGCCTGCGATGAACAGCATCCTTTTAAATGTGCTTTGATGTTGTGTTTACATAAACACACAGAAACAACACACATAAGGAAGAAGCTAGAGATTGGCCAATGAGTCATGTAGGCTACAAACTCATGCACTCTCACCTGGGAGTACATCCCAGTAAACTCAAAAGGACACTTCAAAGAGGAGAGAGGAGATGCAGCTAGGCCCATGCTGTCAGTCACCAAAAGTCTGGGAGATGTGCAGAGCTGTTTGCTTTCAAACTTTTCATTTAATGTCTAATTACTGCTAATTGGTGTGTAGACTGAACTTGGAAGTTGGGGGGAAGGCAGATAATGAAACAGTTCCAGGCATGGAGAGAGGCAGGATGAAAGAGGCCTCTCATTTAGCTTCTGTTATACCATCCACTTAACAAATCACTGCTTACTATATCAGTGTAACAGGAGTCCAGAAGTGATACAGAGATAGTTGTTTGGTTTATAGCAGGGATAGATATCTTTCAATAGCGTAGGAGCCATCACAAGCCAAAACAGGGTTGGAAAAGCAATCAAACAATCAAAATAAAAACAACACGCAACACTTCAACACACAACCCTTTCCTTTGATCAAGCTTATACTTTAACAGCTCCTGATACCTGTTCCTTCTTTTTTTAAAATTGTCAAAAGGTCACCATCTAGCAGCTCATCAGTCATCAATGGTGCTAATTTGCAAAAACAGTAATAGTTGCGGGTGTCATAACTCCTTTTCCTCTCATTCCTCCATTTCAGATTTATGTGGATATGTAAATAAGAAGTTCAGTTCAGATCCAAGTCAGGTAGTTGATAAAACAGCTCAGTACAGCTCTGGTCAATAATGGTCAATGATTCAACTTAGATTCAGAGCTACATCTCAGTTGGATAATCCCAACTCTTATGATTGACTATAATTGGAAATCAACAGACGGCTATGGTTTCCCTCTGATCTGAGTTCAGGCACAATAACCTTTTGGGAAGATACTATGCTTGCCAAATGTCAGTCAAATAGGCTAAACAGGTGTGACAGAGTTGTGTGGCATTTTGTAGAACTGGATGAAATTCTCAAGGATAGTTGCTCCTTCAAAGGGAATTGTATACACCAGGTTTCAGAAAATGCAACAACTCTCCAAAGTTTTTAGGTTTTTTTATTATAGGAAAATGGAAATTACTATGAAAATAACATACAGCATAAATGTCATCTTAGGCCACAGCCACACTACACAGATAATTCAGTTTGAAACTGGATTATTTGCCATGGTCCCTTAATATGGAATCCTGGGATTTGCAGTTTGGTGAGCACTCTTAGGCAGAGAAGGCTAAACTACAAATCCCAGGATTCCATATTAAGGAGCCACGGTAAATACTCCAGTTTTAAACTGGATTATTTATATAGTGTGGATTTGGCCTTAGTTAAGAAATTTGCAAAATTTCAGTAGGATAAGTGTACATATATTGCTTCTGCACAAATCCTTGGCAACATGACTACCCATTTAATTCAGTGCAGCTTCTATCACACAACTGTGCCTGTTTTGTGCATCTGGAATCTGTTTTATTTGGTTGTCACTCCTGATAGGATTGCTTTGAGAAAGATGACTATCTTAAATGCAGAAGAGAATTAGCTAAGAACTTTGGGGATGAATTTATAATGCCTCTCTTTTTTCTTTTTTGGCATATGTATTATATATATATAGGTTTTGGAAATGTCAGCAAAAGAGCACTGGTTTCATTAACATCTTTGCCTTAGGCTAATTTATATTTCTTTTTTATATTATACATGTCATCACCTTGGCTCGAGAAATTAAATAAGCAGTTATGCTTTGGTGCTGCAAAAACTCAGCTGTCATTTACAGCTATTTATAGGTCACTTTCACATTTTACTCTCACCCCTCTGGGCCATTTGAATTTGACACAAATAAAGATGAGATGTTTGGGGTGACAGGACAGCTTGTATTAGAGGGCCAAGAAAAATTTCTCTTGGGATACTTGGTGGATGTTGTAGCAGCTGCTTGCTCTATTTGGAGATGGGAGTGAAATGCATGCCTGCCAAGTCAATTTGACTTGTGTGAATTACCTGTTTCATTTTGTTTGTTGGCTGGGGGTTGGACTGACCATACTTCTCGCCAGGCCTGGCCTAAGGCACTTTGGGGCCTGGTTAGGCAGAGCAGCAAGTTGTGTCTTCCGCCCACCCAAGTCAAAGTGCCCTTTACACCGTTTTATTAACATACCCATTTAAACTTCTATCATTTTTAAAAACCCAGATGAGGTCCTGCAGGAATGCAGGAGTACATACCTGCACGCTGACCCATATCTGCAGCCACCACTGGTGTCTCTCTGAAACCAGGAAGGAGGCCCCCAGTACACGATCAAGGCCCCCTGCATATGATCAGCTTGATCACATGCTGAGGTCCTCCTTCCTGGCTTCAGAGCGTCAAGGTCCGGGGTGGGGGCAGCAGGTTCTAGGAGCAGAGATGTCAGAGCCGGGTCAGGAACACAAGGGACAGAGTCCAAAGTCCAGGTAGGGTCGAAGATAAGCCAAAGTCGAAAACAGTCCAGGGTCAGAGCACGTACTTAGGAGCCCAGAGGGCCAGAGGCAGGTCCAAGCGGCAAGCGAAGATCCAAACACAAGTAGTAGCGTAAGACAAGGAAGGCATCAAGGTCCAAGAGCAAGGAGCAGCTACAAACAGCACAGAAGACTGTGTTGTTGTGGAAAAGACTGAGGTCCAAATGCTGCTCTTAAATAGCAATTCCCTGGCTGCTTCAGGCATGCTGCATGATTGCAGCTGGCTGCATCTGATAGCTTGGCCCTGGTCCTTCCAAGACTTCCACAGCCAGGGCCTGAGTCTGCAAAGACTCTGTGCAGCCAGTGGCCTAGTCCTGTGAGGAGAGGCAGATCCTGACACAGAGAGACACTAGTGGTGGTGGCAGCGGCAGCAGCTGCAGATACAGGCTGACATGCCAGTATGGACTCCTGCCCATTTCATGTAGGTAATGGGTGGGGGGAGGGATGAGCCAGATATGGGGCCAGAATATGCCGGCCGGAAATCAATGTATTCTGGGAGGTCTAGACAAGCCCTGTGTCACTTCGATGCTGTCTTAGATCTATCTAGGAGGCTACAGAGAAGCAGAACTTGGAAATCTTACTTTTTTGGTCTACAGATCCAATAATCTGTCACTGGGGATACTGAGAGTTGTAATCTAAAAGGTACCTTTTCCAAGCTTTGCAGAGAAGTAATTATTTGATTTACAGATGTGAAGAAACATTCTGGATGTATGGCTTTTTCTTTCAATGCTTTCATTTGCTACAGAATCATTAAATCAGTTCTTACTTTAAATCAAGCCTTACCCTCACCATTTTTCTTTTTAATTTGCTGAACCTGACATATGTGGTTAGACCTGCTAGGATGGCTCAATAAGCAGTGTTCAAACTATGGATCCACTTGTTTAAAATAACTTCAAGAACTGACAGTGCACAAAGGGGCAGATAGAGAGGTGGGGGGAGTTTCCAGGAAACTTCATTCTTCAGGGGCCAATTAATATTCCATAGCTCAATTTATTTTTTTTGTTCCAGAATGTGTGTTAGTCAAAAGTAGATGCATATTTTAAAACCGTCGGTGTACAGTCATGTAAAAAAGAAAGTATACCATCTTTGAATTCTATGGTTTTACTCGTACATATCAGGACATAAAAACAATCACCTGTTCCTTAGTAGGTTTTAAAATTAAGTAAATACAACCTCAGATGAACAACAACACATGACACATTACACCGTGTCATGATTTATTCAACAAAAATAAAGCCAAAATGGAGAAGCCATGTGTGAAAAACTAAGTACACTGTTACTGCTTCCGTAGAAATTAGGATGCTAAGTAGCAGATAGGTGCTGCTAATCAAATGCCCTTGATTAAAGAAGTGCGGGTCAAAATTCCTCCACAATGATGTGAGAGACTGACAAAGTCATACAGATAACGATTACTTCACGTTATTGCTGCTAAAGGTGGTTCTAAAAGCTATTCAGTCATAAGGTGTACTTAGTTTTTCACACATGGCTTCTCTATTTTGGCTTTATTTTTGTTGAATAAATCATGATGTGGTGTGGTATGTCATGTGTTATTGTTCATCTGAATTTGTATTTACCTAATTTTAAGACCTGCTAAGGAACAGATGATTGTTATTATGTTCTGATATGTAAAACCATAGAATTCAAAGAGGGTGTACTTTCTTTTTCACATGACTGTATATCGCAAAACACAACTGTACAACATCCCCACACTCCTTAAAATTTATTCATTAGTTGTAGACATGGCTCCTCCAGCTTTAGGGGATCATGAGGAGCAGTTTTGACAGAGGTGCAATTGTTTATCTCAGTGGGAATGGAGGGAACAGGCGGGGGGGGGGATTTCTAGTTCAACAAAGTTTACACAGCCATCTTTGAAAATGCTCAAAACTGAATTGCAACCACCAGTGTATTTGGATAACCCTTTCTGCCCTGCTGGATGATAGCTGTAGCTGCTGTGATGTGTGAATGATCTGGCTCCTCCCAAGGGTCCTCTGGTTGGATGTGTTCTGTACTCTCATCTTCTCTGTCATCTGTCTGGTTGCAATTGGGAGAATTTCAGAGTCCTACAGAAGTGCATGGAAGGTAACACTGGGGACTGCAAAAAGGAGGAGAAACTGATGAATATCACATCTCCGCCGCTACACTCATGTACCCACTTCAGACAACTTGAGCTTTTATTAGAATCAATTTACTTCCAAGAACTTCATACCCTCCAACATTTCACTGCTAAAAGAGGGAAAGGGGAGGGATAAAGGGAGAAATGAGAGGAAGAGAGAATCTGGGACATTTTTAAAGCAGCTGAAACAGTGGGATGAAAAAAAATTAATCAGGACAATTGGACTGTATGGAACTTAAGGAACCCTTTTGTTCTCAGCGCAGCAGTTGTGGATCCCACCATCAAAATATGACTGCAAGCCACAGCAGAGACAAACAACCAAAACCAAGGACAGCTAGGGTTCAGATATGTGATCATGGCTTCTTTGTCTAAATCATAGTTTGTTTTAAGGTCTGAATTAGAACCTGTCCACAAATCATGGTTTGTTGAGAGGGGTACTAGTTTGCATGTTACTGTCAAGAAGTTTGGGCACAGCATGCATTTATGTTGACTTCCTGTCTGTTTTACCACACCTGTCTTCCTTCATCTCTCTAACCTGCAGCCACTTTCTGTCTTCTCTCTCTCTCTGTCTCATTTTCTTTCTTTAAACCATGCATTTGACTATGCACAAGTAATTTGTAAGTGAAGCTACTTTTACATGTTTTAGATGGAACCTATTTCTTTCTCTGACTTCTTTCTCTGGTAAATAAACCACATGAATATGGGGGGTGGGGGGACTGGTGGTTGTTCAGCGTCTGCCTTGCCAATTTGACTACTTTGCTCGAGAGATCCAGTACTATCTCTCACATTTCCTGACAACATGAACTTATTTCAGAATGCTTCCCTTTTGAACACTACAGGTAATGATGCGGCAGGGCAGAAAAGGTTTTTGCATTCCAATGAGGTTACTTGTGAGATCAGATTGCCTTCTCTGATCATGGACCTCCCTTTCTGCAGGCAGAAGTCTGCTGTATCTTATGCCTCCCCCCACCCCTGGATGCCCTCCCGTGGTCCCACAGGATTACAGCCTTAATTTCAGAAGAGGAGCCTTTCCAAATAAGAGGGGATTAGATGAAAGAAGTTGAGAGGGGGATTCTGGAGGGGAAAATCTCTTCGAGATGCTTAGAGGTCTACTGAAGTGATGATAATAGGAGCTTAGTTAAGGTTCCCAGATTAAGAAAGCTTTGAACAAGTCCAAGAAGATGCTAGTGTCGTTAATGAGTAAAGTGAAGTAAACTAGAAACAGTAAGAAAATGGAAGCAATGAATGAAGGAATGAAGGAATTGCTATAGATCTAATACCCACTAAACATCTCTTTAAATATATCAGGAAATTATCTAGGAAGACAACTGGACTGTTAGATTTAAAAAATGTGTGATGAGATTACTGAGAGAAAATAGAAAAATCACAGAGAAGCTAAACAAATCCTTAACATCTTTCTTTACTGTGAAAGATATTGGACGGATACTTACTCCTGAACCACTCCCCCCTCTCCCACATACATACCAGCAAGATATCTGAAGAATCAAATCAAATGGGACTGACAAAATAGGAATATTTTTGGCTAACTGACAAAATAGAATGTCACCATGTCCAGTTCAGTATACATAAATGGTCTTTAAAAGTTAGATATGAAATGTCTCATGTTATTAAAGCTTTCTGGTTTTTAATTCTCTGAGAGCTAAACAGCAGCCAATGTAATGCCAATTGACGGAAGACAGTTGTGGTGGGTATTTCAGTGAAAACGTTGACCCCACCCCCCAAAAATTCAGAAAGTGAAAAGGGGAAATTTCACATGAAGGGAATGGAAAAGGGAAATTAAAATGAAGTACGATACCGTTATATCAGGGGTGAGCAACTGTGGAAGGGTAGGAGGCTGCATTAGCCACCCAGAAGACCTTGGAGGGCACTTGTTCCTGCAAAAAATAATAATATTTTTTTTACCCCAAATGCCCTCTAGGGGACAAAGGGGGATTTTCACCAGGTTTGGGGGGCTTCCTCTGTCATTTTAGGCCCAGGAGAGGCCTTTTTAAAAACAACACTCCTTGTTCACTTCCTATATTTTTTAAAAAGGCCTCTATTAGGACTGAATTGGTCCAGAGTGGGCCAAAACCAAGATGCAAATACTCCCTACACCTCCTAGAGTACATTTTGGTGCAAAAATCTGTTTTGAAAATTTAGGAAAAAGTGACCACTGGTGGGCCCAAGTGGTCTCCAAACAGAGTAGAAATATTCTCCATATGCCCCAACGGGCTTTGGGGGCCATTTTTAGAAAACAATTTGACACCCCCTGGGGGACTTTGCAAGCCAGAAAAAATGGTCGGGCAGGATGTGTGGTCCACAGCCCAAACTTTGCTCATTCCTGCTTTAAAAGAAGGCCTGGCTCATCCTCATTTGGGATTTTGCATAAACTGGTGCTGAACCCATTTTGAGCTGGGGGAGATTTCTGAAAATGGTGTAGAAATGGGAAACCATAATTATCAATTACTGTAGTTTGAGCACTGTTGGGGCCTTTCTTAATTTAATAAAGACAACTAAGAGAGGGGCAGGACAGTTTTACAGGTTTATTTTTGGTAAGGATGAAAGTCATTTCTCCACATTTCTCTCCTTCCCTCATAAGATTAGAACCTAGGGCCTCTTATGAAGTTGATTGGACACAAATTGCAAACAGACAAATGAAAAAACTTCACCACAATGCACTGCTGATTTGGAACTCGTTGCCACAAAATATAGCAATGGGCAATTGTGTACAGTAAATGGCTATAAAATACGATGGGACTAACTCATGGAGAATGGCTGTTAGTTGTGGTCAGTCAAAGAAGCCTCCATGTACATGGAGAGGGTACCTCTGCATACCAACTGCAGAATGACAAACAATGGATGAAGGTTTTAGCCTTCGTGGCGGTGCTTCCTGGAAGCATCTTGTTCCTGTCCATAATTGAAAATAAATGTGGGATTAGACCAGTTTATATAACTGATAAGAAAATAAGGTATTGGATTATAAGGGTGTTTTTCCCTGTCTATACGGAAGAACAATCTGATTTGTATCCTGTGTGTCTCCCAATGGCTCTGTCCTTTGCTACCCTTGGATCCAGGAATCTGTTCCCCTGATTTGGGGGACAACCCCCACCTCATTTAGAAGAGATCATGGCAGAGACAGCAGGTGGAGATATCTGTTCAGCTAACCTAGTGATAAAATGTGAATCCAAGGTAATATATTCATAACCCTAACCCTACTGCTAGCCCCAACCCTAGCCTTAGCCACAGCTCAGCCCTAACCTTAGCCCTAACACTTGCCATAGACTGTCCTCACACACTAACCTTAATCTCAACCCTAGCCTTAACCCTAGCCCTAGCCTCAGTGATGTATTCAAGTCTTTTACTCCAAGTCTCTATCTTCAAGTCTCAAGTCAAGTCTCAAGTCCTTGCAAGATGTTTTCTAGCCAAGTCTCTAATTGAGTCTCAAGTCTGGGAGCCAACTTTAATGGAAAAAAGGAAGATGGTGTTGGGGTGCGGGGGGCTTGTTGAGGGGTGCAATATGTTGGTGCAGATAGTTGTTTTTATCTTGACAACCAACCCCACCACTAGGAACAAAGTCCATGGCGTCATTTACTTCATGCAACAGGCAAGACTCACCCCCAAGAGTGTGAGACATGTTTTTAGGAGGGAAACAGCAAATTCATTAGGCATGAGTCCTGTGCTCTGGGAGTGAGTCTTGCCTACTGTGCCTAAGAAAAGCTTTAGAAGGATCCTTCTTCCTTACTCCGTTGCCTAATGCATTTGCTGTTCCCCTCTAAGAAACATATCCTGCACTCTGGGGGTGAGTCTTCCCTGATGCTCCTAAGAAAAGCTTTAGAAGGCTCCTCCAGTGGACAGGGTTCCAAGCAAACCTCAACCCCCACCTCAAGCCCACTGGCTAATTCATTTGCTATTCCCCTCCAAGAAACATGCCCCACATTCTTTGCTTGAAGTAAGGGTTTAGGTCTACTCAGCAGCCTCTTGCCACTGCACATCAGAGGAACCTTCTAAAGCTTTTCCTTGGAGCAGCAGGTAAGACTCACCCCCAGAGCTCAGGATGCATCTCTTGGAGGGGAACAGTAAATGTCTTAGGCAATGGGCTTGAGGTCTGCTTGGTGGCCTGTTCCTGCTTCACATCAGAGGAGCCTTCTAAAGTTTTGAAAGGTTTTAGAAGGGTCCTTCTGCCCCAAGCCATTGCCTAATGCATTTGTTGTTACTGCTTCCTTCACGTGACAGGTAGGCAAAAAGCAGTGAGATCATGAAAGTATTGTTCAAAGGAGGAAAACTGTGTTCTGTTCCATAACATTCCTGGATGAATACCTTATATTACTGAACAAAAGTCAGCAGTCGGTCATTAAAATATACAAGTTGTGACTCAAGTTGAGTTTGTTGTTGTTGAGTTGAGTCCAAGTCAAGTCATCAAACAACATGAGTCCAACTTGAGTCTCAGTCAATCGACTCGAGTCTACATCACTGCCAGTTTTTCTCTCCTCCTTCAACTTTCCACCTTTGTCCGCAACTTATTTCAAGTGTTGCAAACTCAATACACAGTGTAAAATTAGTCTGTACTTTATTAATTCAGTGGGGAGAGAGGAGGGGTGGCCCTTCCAAGCAGGTTCAGGCAAAAGCAAAATGCAGCAGCCTCTCCTAGCATGTATTTTCTTCCTCATTAATAATTTTGCCATCTTGACCATACTCTGACGTTGCTTGGCCACACGTGTCTTGGTTTTCATTTGTGAAATGTTGGAGGGTATGTATTCAAGTCCTTGTTAGTTGCTTACATTACCAAAATCATCATAAGGGATTATTGCATCATGCACACAGCTACAAAAATGCATTCTTGTATATATCCACCTAGCTTTTCCTCCCCCAAACCCATGGCCTTTGTAGTTAATCTTGTCCTAGTTCTTTGGGTTTTCTTTCTTTCTTTTTGTTTAAATGTGTCTTGGTTTGATTAGATTTCCTACTTCCTCTGCAACTCTGGTCTTATTTTTGGCCCCTGAAAGGTCTGTCAGTGTATATGGCGCATACCTTCCCCTTGGGATCCATTCATTTGCCTTTGAAGATGTTCCATTTCCATTTATCAGACTCTCTGCAGCCGTTGCCTCATGGGATAACATTCCACTCTGTCTTTTATTTTACTTCTTTCCCTGATGAAATTCAGGGAGTATTATTTGTCTCTTTATGATCTCACTATTAGTAAATCTTAGTCAATAAAACTTGCTCACTGTTCCTCATAAATTCCTCCTGTTATAAGCATTCTTTGTGTCATTCAAAGCAAAGTGAAGGATGAAAAAAATGCAATATGGAAGCGCATCAGAAAGCCATCATTTATCAGGGGGTGGGAGACCCTCTAAACCAGTTTCCACAGAAGAAGCTAGGCTAGTCTGTTGTTGCAAAAAAAAAAAAAAAAAAAAAAAAAAAAGAAAAGAAAAGAAAAGAAAAGAAAAAAAAGAAAGAAAGAAAAAGAAAAAAGGAACCCTCTTGTGCCACCTTAACTACTAATACATTTATTATAGCAAAAGCTTTCATGGACTAGATGCCACTTCATCAGAAGTCTCCACAAAAGCTTTTGCTGCAATAATTATGCTACATGTGCCCCCCAAGGCCATGTCTGCAAGGGCCTAGACCAGTGGCTCTTAACCTTTTTTTTTCCACCAGGGATCTGCTGGAGCAGATTGAAGGGCAACACACAGGCCAAGCCAGCCACCTAGCTTTTGCCTTGGCTCCTGTCACATGGCCACTCCACTGCAAGGGAGGAGATGGGCCAAGCAACCTTCAAGCTTTTGCAGACTCCCTGGGAGGACATCACGGACCACTGGGGGTCCCCAGACCACAGGTTAAAAACGACTGGCCTACATCCCTTGAAAAAAATTGCTCCAAATATGGCCAATTGCATCTCCAAATGTTACCTATTTTAGAGCAAAACTATTTTAGGTCCAATGTAATGGGAAGTGACATCATTGTGGCACCATTGTCATCTTTGATGTCAAGTTCTGCATTTGAACAATATAAATAAAATTCTATTTGCCATGAATTTTCAGTTTTGCTCACTAATTATGAACACCTGGACATTGATCAGTTTCATATTGTTTATCAAGATTTTGTTAAACTATTGCCACAGAGCAAAGTTCTTTGGTAATAAATGAATCCAGATCGATATACAGTAATTTTAGTGGGACAATCCCATTTACAAATGAGGAAGGCTGAGGTGCCTGGATACTGATTTAAATCTGAGTATTCTCATTGATTAGTTTATACCTTAGGCTGTTGGCATTGTGAAAGTTCACTCCCTGAAGAGGAACCACAAATGGTAAACCAGTTGCCTTGTCCCTAGGTGTGTTTGTTTATTTGTCACAATTCTTAGCATTTACTTAATAATTGACTTAAGAGCACCCCTGGTGGATGAGACAAAAGGGCTTCTATCATTATTGCTGTGTATCTCCACATATCCTAGATACATATATATCTGCCGGAGGTAACTGAAGATATTTTGCTGCTTGAGGCAAAGGGCAAGATGGTTTGCTCTATGCTTCACAAACAAACTAGACTTGGAGCTGAACCTGACTGCAACACAAGAAGTGGCATGGGGGTGTTTCTGCTGCTCCCCAAGATCTTCTGTTTAAAGGAGTTGCTTCACTCTGCCTGTTAGGGCTGGCCCTGATATCTACTGTACAAACCTCTATTTATTTTCTTACAGTTTAACTTCCATGACTCACCACCATACCACACTGAATACACCACCCCCAACTGATTTTAGAAGCTAAGGTTAGGTCTGGTTAATACTTGGCTAGAGGACCAAGGAATGCCAAAGATCTCTAGGAAGGACTAGAAATTGTTGTTGTTGCTTTCATTTATATCATGCCTTTTCCCCAATAATGGGACTCAAGTGGCCTACAAATTATTAAATACCAGTACAGATTAAAAATCGAACAAAACATTCGTAAAAGTGTGTGTGTTAGTTAACAAATAGTTAAACAATGTATAGCATTAAAATCATTTGAAATTCATTAAAAAAAAGTTTTAAAAAATCAGCAAAACAGCACACCCTAGAAACCCACCACGGTCAATTCCTGGTGGAACAGGAACATTTTTGCTTGCCAGGAGAAGGAAGAGGAAGAGGAAGCCATCCTAGCTTTGCTAGCGAGGGAGTCCCAAAGTCTGGGAGCAGCCACCAAGGACTTTATCAGATGCAGCAAAAATGGCATCATAACAACGCCTATTTAATGCAAAAGGGCATGCATATCAGATGACATCGTCCTTTCATGATTTTGTATTGTCCAAAAGCTGTTCTATTTTATTGACGGGCCAAGCTGTCAACTGATCTCCCGTGGCACTTTTTTGCCAGTATTGCCAGCGTTTGAAACCTCACACCATTGTACTCACATGAATATAGCATCAATGGGCAGAACACTCCATATGAGATCATGAAAACCAGGTAGGGGACACTCTTTTTATGAACCTCCCTGGTTCACTTTTAAGTTTTAAAGTGTGGTTCTGTGCTTATGTGTATGTTTTCTGTCTTAAAAATTTACTGTATTTTCTGCTGTATTTTAAAAATTTACTGTGCTCACGTCTTCTCATGAGAATCGGCGAGATTACGAGCATGGAAATGATTGGAGCTCCGTTAGTGCTCTGTTTATACTGGGGTTGTCCTTTTACTGCTACTCAAGGTAGGTCTGCTAGGAAGAGTTCTTTTGTCGGCAGAAAAACATTGCAAAATCTGGTGGGAAAGGAACGTTAATGGGGGTTTGTCTGATAAAGTCCCAAGAAGGCCCTCTCTCACCAAACAAGCCTGAAAAGATAGTGAAACATGGAGAAGGGCCTCTCCTGAAAATCTTAAGAGCTTGGACAGGCACATATAGGGAGATAACAATCCTTCAAATAGCCTGAACCTGAGCTGTGTATCCTGCCTGAAATCCCAGAGAGCCACTGCTGATCAGAGGAGACCATACTGGGCTTTGTATGAGGCAGCTTTCTGTATTCCTGTGTTCCAAAGAATCTCAGAAAGTGTAATAAAGAGAGTGTGCTGAGGATGATGTGTTTGGATTTCCTAACCCCTTCTTGCCCTTATTGGATGGAAAGCACTCTTAAACCATTTGCAACACAGTCTCATATGATTCTATTCAAAAACAAGTTCTACTGGGTTTTGATAGGACTTGCTCCCAGGTAAGTCAGAGCAGGATTGCAATCTTAAAGTCTGTGGTACAGACATGTACAGTATTAAATTCCTCCATCTAAAACACTGGGGTTCAAAAGGACTTAACCTTAGCTGGGTTATGCCTCAGCTAAACAAGTTAGGATAATATAAAGTGTACATTCAGGGCTATTAATGTAAAATATACAATCTCTAAAGAAATGAATGAATGAATGAATGAATGCACAGAGATCTATCACCTTTCTATGCATTTTTAAAAAGCTTTTCATAGGGTGAGAAGTATTTACTGCTAACAATTCTGAACACCAAAGATAGTCTGCAAGCATAATGACCTGCCTGTTTACCCTCCTACCTTGTATTCATTCATGCCTCTCTAGAGACATTTAGAGAAGAGAATGAAACATTTGTGCTCAGATCGTGGGTGCCGTGGTAGACTCCAGACCTCCCAATGAGTGATGACGCTCATATTATATTACAACTCCACTTAGCTTTGTTTTATAAACATGTAAGGCTTGATAGGTATTGTGAGTGGACTCAAGGGAAATGTGTTCCAGTATGTAGTAAACAGGAGGTTGGTTGGTTGGTTGGTTGGTTTGAAAAGGTGTGTGTGATTGATGGGAAAGAAGAGAACAATAGAAGGGGGAAAGAAAACCACCTGACGGGCCACGTGACTTGTGGAAACATGCCATTAACAAGCAACATTCCCACCAGTTGGCACTCTATGCCCCCTTTCTCAGGCTTCAAGAGAGGGGGTATTATGGGTGGAAAATAGTCATTTGATGACTGGGTGAAGTTGTCAACTGGTTGGCTACATTATTCACATGTGGAAAAGTGTGCAGATTTCAAATCTCCTTAAATAATAAAAACTCATCTTACCATCCATACAAAGAAGGGCATTCTTGAAAATATATAACAAAAATAGTTACCCAAATCACAAGGGGTCCATGGGGACCCACTCTAGATACTGAAGTTACAATTTTAATTGGAGGAATTATAATTAGCTCAAAGGTATGGCTGTGAGAGGTTGGGTAATTTGCAACATATTTCCATCTATGTATACCGCGGGGTACTAACTGCTGAGACCCAGAGTTAAAGTAAAATAAAATGTTTTTTGTTGGAAAATACTCATGAAAGCATTCACACACGCACTCCTGCTCACAAGAGCCACACAAGGCTAACAAAGAGTTAAGGCAGAAGGATTTGGGTAGGGGAATAGATTCAGGGAAGTATGAGTGATATTTACCTGTCCTGAAGAGCAGAGAGTCATACAGCAAAGAAGTCTCAGACTTGAACTGGAGGGTGACACAGCAATCCGGCAAAGTGATGGTGTCAGTATAACTGTGCAGACCTTATTGTCTCGGGACTAATATTTATGCCCAATTTCGTATCCTGAAGGGAGTGTAAAACAATGCTTCAATGGGTTTCCCACCATTAAACAAAGGAAACCTCAACTTCGCTAATGATAATTAATGGCTGAGAAATTAGAGTTGATGAGTTTATGACAACTTCCTTATTGTTGGATAGGAAAAGTGCTGGGAAAGATATTTTCAGGGATAATGGGTGTTCTGGTCACTGTTTGTTTTGGAGTATGACTCACTGCCAAGAGCATCCAAGAGGGGATTAGCACATTCCACCTTGATGACTCTGATACTATGGGGCAATGCTTAATCCTATCTTGGGCATGTCTGTTGGGAATTTCCAGGACATCTATGATAGGTCTGAGGTGAACTTCACTTGTACCCACTTTCAGTCTGGCCTGGTCTACTAGTCCTCTTGAAATGCCCAATAGTGCCAAATTATGGGATATTGGAGGGAGGGGATGTAAGGCATGTTAACAAAAGAAATTCACAAAAATATATGTTGCCATGTCCCACATGTATTCCATGTGTACAACATCCAGGCATGGAACAACAGCAAGAACAAAAAGGAAATGGATTTCAGCATCTCTAGATGCCAGTACATTCCACAAGAATGCTCACTTGCTCAGCAATGCCCAAAGATGCTGGGAACCATGGAGAAAGTAATTCCCATGGCTGCTGATAGCCTAAGATACTGCTCAGCTTGCTTTCAGCAACATCAGCAACCCAGATTCTGTTACCTTAGAAGCAATATAGAGCTTTGGAGCTCTCTCCACCTTTATACCTCACCCCATTCATCATCAGATATATTTAAGCAAACTGAAACAGTAGCAAGGAATGCTCCATAACACCACTTAAAAACCCCCACACTTTTAGCTGCTCCTCCGTGCCTTACTCCTTACCTCCTATGTGACATGCATAGTAGGTTAGGTACACAAATTAGAATCATAGAGTTGGAAGAGACCACAGGGCCATCTAGTCCAACCCCATTCTGCCATGCAGGAAGACACAATCAAATCATTCCTGACAGATGGCCATCCAGCCTCTGTTTAAAACCCCCCAAAGGAGGAGACTCCACCACACTCTGAGGCAGGGTATTCCACTGGCTTTTCTTAGGCAAAGATTAATCAGAGGTTGTTTTGCCAGTTCCTTCCTCTGAAATATAGCCACCAGTACCTGGTATTCTCTGGTGGTCTCCCATCCAAGTACTAACCAGGGCTGACTCTGCTTAGCTCAGGCAGGATCTGAGTATCCTGATATTTGTAGTTTTGTGAGGTATTTGATATTGTGTGTTTTGATGTCTTCATGTATTTTGCATGTAGTAGGACCCCCATATCCACTGGGGATTAGTTCGGGGGGCGTGGATAACGAAAACCGTGGATAATAGCAAACACATAAATGCTAAATCTATAGTACATGGGCTAGGCCATCCCAACTATTGATCTAAATTAATGGATACCTAAGACTTAAAGATGCATTTGATATGAAAGGTTGTAATAAAGAGACAGAGAATAAGGAGGTATGTGTTCTAAATAACAAAGCCATAGGTGTACATGTCAAGCTTTACACTTAGAAATCCTAACTTAATTTACATGCAGAATTGAAGCTGTACCCTCCAACTGTCCCTGTTTAGCAAGGCCAGTCCCGATTAATCCTCTGCCATCCCAATTTTTTCAGGTGCTTGTAAAATGTCCCAGTTTTTCTCTCTTCCTTTCACTTTCTCCCTTTGTTGTCAGCTTACCTCAATTGCTGCAAACCGAGTTCAAAATACAGAAGTAATCTGCACTCAATTAACTCAATAGGTAGGAGAGGAAATGAGGGATGGAATCTTGCCATTCCCTGTAGACATAGGCAAAAGCAAACTAGCTTATGTGTTCTTCCTCATTAATAACCATTGCCATCTTGATCAAACTCTCATGCTGCTTGCCCACACGTGTCCCGGTGTTCATCTGTGAAATGTTGGAGGGTATGTGAAGTCTCCATTGCAGTGCTAAGGCATGGGTCTATCTGTAAGAAGGAGTGCAGATTTCCCCGGACATGAATGAAGGTAAAAGACAAAGTCAGCTCAAAGTACAGTAGCACCCCCGTATTCACTGATTTGCCAACTGTGGATTCAATTATCTATAGCTGGCGATGGCGGGGGGAAAGGACAGCGGAGGAGGGATCTCACCTCCCCTGTCCCTTCCCCTGGGAGGGCTTCTGTTGCTGCGGCGGTGATTGCAGGGGCAAGGGGGAAGGTGGAGGATGATATCACTTCTCTGTCCCTTCCCCCTCTGCCCCCGCCATGGCCCCACCACAGCGGCAATTGCAGGGGCAAAGGGGGAAGGGGACGGAGGTGATCTCTCCACCCACCGCCCCCCTTTGCCTCCACCATGGCCCAGCCGCCACAATCGCTGCTGTGGTGACAGGAGCCCTCCCAGGGGAAAGGATGGAGTGATCTCTCCCCTCTTCGCCCCTGCAATCGCCACCATGGTGGGGCCATAGCGGGAACGAAGGGGGAAGGGAGGGGGAGGAGTGACCTCACCTCCCCCGTTTCCCCTGGGATGGCCCCCGGGATGGCATTCACTATTATCCACGGAATTCACCATCCATGGGAGGCCCTGGAACCAATCCCCCATGGATATAGGGGTGCTACTGTAGAGCCTTATTTCTATAGGATGAGTCTCTGGAAGGCTGGAAGGACTGATAATGAAGAATCCAACAGCCAGTAAGATAAGTTGCAGTTGGCAAAAGATAGTGATGAAAGGTCTGCTGTAGTTACTGAAGGTGGGAAATATGGCTAGGCCTTTCCTGGGCATTTCTTTCAGATTTTAAATGTGTGTGGGGTGGGTGGGTAGAGGGAGTAGGGACACAGGTTTAATGTGATGGTGTGCTTTGGAAATTATGGGTGGAGTGGGCTTTAGGGTTAGAAAGGTGAGATTCTGCTACTGCTGTATTTCTGGAATTCTTCTCCTTGACTAACGAATAATCCAAATGCTCCTTAGCAAGGAAGCTACTGGACCATCACTGAAGCCTCTTGGGCTTTTGATTTATTTCATGTCATACACATACTACCAATTGCTTGTTTGCCTAATCTAAAACAAAGGCATTTTCACAAGCAAAGTAACCTTTCAGCTTACCTGGTCTGCCCAAATGGCATTGGAATGGAATGCATGTTTAGTTAATGATGCTAATGAAAAATCCAAACTGGTTAAGAATACTTATAAAGTGTGCATTTTATCAGTGTACCTTTTGCATTCCACTTACAAAAAAAAGTATGTGTTTTTTAAAAACTACATGCAGTAAATATCACTTGTTGAAATGGAGTGAAGCTGTTTGCCTCTGTAAAATGCAAAAGCTTTGTGTCCAAAAGGATTCACAAACATGTGTATATGCCCGATAGGGCAAGCTGATCTCAAAAAAACACCACTGTTTTGTTTTGAGAAACAGACATACTTAGTTCTGAAATAAGTGGCTGCAATTCCCTTTCTTCCTGATGAGAGATCAGGATTCTGTTTCAAATTCTTTTGTAATTACTTCTGAGTAATTCAAATTGTTCCTACAGCCCCTGTACTCAGCAGGAGATGATTAACCTCTTTTCAGCTTCCCTGATGGAAGAAGATGAATTGGTTCAATAGAATGATTGCCCCATCTCTCTGGCTTCTCTTCCCAAACGAAGATTCAGGAAGGACTCATCCCGTGCTTCCTGCAAGCGTGCTGATGACAAAAAAGGCCAATCCGAGATAGACAAGTCCGGTTGCAGAAAGCACAGCAGAAGGTTTCCTTGGGTGATGTTTCCGGTTTTGATTTTTTCTGCGTTGTCGTTTCTCTTCAAGACTTGTTCGGCGTGAGTTCTCAAATAAGGCTGCAGCATTGTGGATAGTGTGTCTCCATGCCTCCCGATGTGAGGCCAGGGTGGACCATTGTTGGTGATCAATTTGGCCGAGCCTGAGGTGTTGTTTCAGGGAGTCCTTGTATTGCTTTTTTGGAACGCCCCTCTTACGCTGATCCGTGGCGAGTTCACCGTAGAGTACTATTTTGGGGAGGCAATGGTCCTCCATCCTAGAAACATGCCCTGCCCAGCGCAGCTGTGTTCTCAATATCATGGCCTCAATGCTGGTGATCCCTGCTTGCTCAAGGACAGCAACATTTGTCACATAGTCAGTCCAGTGTATATTTAGGATTGTGCGTAAACAGAGCTGATGGAAGCATTCGAGGAGTCGTAAGTGGTGGCGATAGGTGACCCATGTTTCAGACCCATAAAGGAGAATAGACAGTACAATGGCTCTATATACACTGATTTTTGTGTTTTGCCTCAGGTGTTTATTACTCCAGACTCTTTTGTAAAGTCTTCCAAATGCGCTATATGCCTTTGCTAATCTGTGATCGATCTCTTTGTCAATCTTGGCATCTGAGGAGATGATGCTTCCCAGGTAGGTGAACTGCTGAATGGACTTAAGCATAGAGTTGCCTACAGCAATGTGGGGATGGTGGTGTTCGCCCTGTGGTGCAGGTAAAGAACTTCCGTTTTCTTCAGGTTGACTTCCAGCCCAAACAGCTCCGCAGCTGTTGCAAAGCAGGATGTTAGGTGCTACAGAGCTGCTTCTGTGTGGGCAACAAGGGCAGCATCATCAGCGAAGAGCAGCTCACGGACTAGATAGTTTAGAGTCTTAGTGTGAGCCCTCAGATGGCTTAAGTTAAACAAGCTACCATTCTTTTCATAAATAGATGATAAAGAAAAGACCAGGCTTTGAAGAACAATGAATAAATGTTCTCTAGTGAAATGTCAGGCATTTAAACTTAAAAATAAAATAAGATGAATTCCTCCAAATGCTGCAGACAATTACATACAGGCAACAAATATCAATGTCTGTTAGTTGGGTTCACTTCACTGGAAAGGACAACCAAAAATCTTAGGGGGTATCAGAAGGGAGTGAAGCTGGGTGTGGTGTGGTGAGAGAAGAGACAGATGATAGTTTCCACCAAGGGTCAAACATAGTGAGGGATTGAGATCCCATTATGTATCCTGCTCATCATCTATGGCAAATAAGTTCTGTAGGGGTTTTATATCACTTCAGAAACCAAGAAAACCTAGTTAGCTGGAGGCATGGGGAAACGGAAGGAAGAGAAGAAATGTATATGGTTTCCATGAGCAACCATGCCCCAGATTCAAAGTCATGCTTAAGTTCTTGTACATGTTTCCTCATGAGGAGAAAGGTGGGATATGAAATAAATAAATAAAGTCCCATTGGGTTCAAAAGTGCTTACTCCCAGGTTATTGGCTATAGGATTAAAGCTTCAGTCTTACTAAAAATCTATGAGGCATAGATTATGGAAAGCTACTCAGTCCATCTAACTTATGTCTTGAATATTTCAGCAGGACTTTAGTGTGACTATGTTTGGGGTGGGAGGTGTTTTTTTGGGGGAGGGTGGAATTGGGCCAATGATTCTATCATGCCAACTACCACCTCTCTAAAAATTGGTATCCAGTTGTGGAGAGCCAGCAAGGATTTCCTAATTGTTGTCCTATTTTGTTGTGTTTTTATCTTTATATGGAGTGCTTTTCATTCTTCTACTCCTTTCCCCCTCTTAGGCACAGAAGTGGGGTGGGGGCAAGAGGAATGATTTACTTATATTGTACTGCCAGCCCCTTTCATAACTAATGCAGCCCTGTAGAAGGCGGGGGGAGTCAGAGCTTGAAAATATTACTTGTTTGGAATACAACTCCCAGAATGCCCCAGCCAGCATGACCGTGACCACACTGGCTGGAGGATTCCAGAGCTATAGTCCAAACTAGTAACTTTTCTGAATTCTGGAGTCAATATAATTTGGGGAAATGGTAGTCACAGAGGAAAAATGTCCCCCACCCCAGTGATGGAGGGAGATTTCATTTGGAGTCCCCTGGGGCTTCTTAAAGAAGGAAAAACACCAGGACATGGGTGTTCAGAATCATTATGGAGCTGGCTTCTTGGTGTTGTTTGCAAATCACTGCACAGTTGTGATTCATATGAATTCCATCCTTCCTGAATCTTTGTTTGTGAAGAAAAGCCAGAGAGGAGATGTTTTGATTTTCAATTCAGAAAAGGAATAATTTGGAGCAGTCTTAAAGGCCATGTCACCCTTGCGTTATTTTTAAAACTGTGTTCATATAAAAGGTAAAGTGGATTTGACAAACATGTGTTATCTGATGGGTGCATGAATTCTTCAGGTTGGCAGAATGTGTCAGTTTTGCTGATTAGAATAAACTCAGTGAAAAAACTGAGTTAGCTGCCAGATACAATGAGTGAAAAAGCTCTGAAATTAAGGAATGGCCAGAAAGATGGTTTATGATGCTAATAAACAATTTGTCCACCTCCCATCACCTGAATGTCACACTTCAGGAGAAAGAAAGTTCTCCTTGGAAATTCTACAATTCTATGATTCTATGATCTTGAATGTAGGGCCTCATGCAGGAACAAGGTTCTTTGCATCCTTCCACACTTTAAATCTAATCCCTACTTCTATGATGTCAAGAATAAGTTATGAAATCAAGAGAAACCTGATACAGTGAAAATTTTGTTTGATTGGATCTCTCCCCACCACCTGACTCCATCCCATTCCATGTGGAGTAATTCTATAAATGTAGCCTGACATCTGGGAACTCTAGTGGTGGGCATTGAGAGGATAAAATAACACACAGGACACATCTGAGCCAGAGTTGTGCTGAAGCTAAGTAGCTACAATATTGCACCTCTAAATGATCATTAAAAAAAAACCCAACCAAAAAAACCCCAACCAAATACACTTCTTGTTGTTGCTATTTTTAAATTATAGATAGCCAGTCAAACCTGACATAGGGCTTGACTACACGGGGGTTAAAAATCCAGCTAAGCTTCAGACCACTTTGGTCCAGAGCTGTAGCACATTAAATTCAGGCTACTCTGGCCCATATTAAAGCACCAAACATCTTCCAAAGCCCAAATCTGCATGTTTGCTTCCATTCAAAGCTGTTACTTACACTTGACTCCTAGTTCTAGGAAAGGCAAAGTGCCAGTGGTAGCTGCCCAATCTGGCTTCAGAGGGGTGATTACTGCTGGTGCTTTGCTTTTCGTGGAGCTCGGAGGGGCAATTTTTTTCAATTGAAAAGCAAAGGCCCAGTTGGTAGTCACCCTCTCTGAAGCCAGAATGGGTGGCTAGCCTCATGATGGTGGGGCTCGCCAGGATTTTTGACCTCAGAAAAAGTGACTACCACTGAGGCTCTGCCTTTAGAATGAGAAGTTGTGCAATAGCGAAGGAAAGAAAAATTCCCAGAGATATTGTGGTTTGCTTCACGAGAAACAGATTAAGAGATCAAATAATATACAAAAGTTATAAGGAAAAATTACAGATTGAGGAAAATGAAATAACTATCTACAAAGATATCTCTCCACAAGTGTTGAAAAAAAGACAAGACGACAAATTTTTAGTACAGAGACTAACAAGAAAGAACATAAACTACAGATGGGACAGGCTGGAAGGTCTTTCTTCAATTATAGACAGAAAAGAATCAAGATTAATTCAATAGCAAAAGCAAAAGGGTTCTGTTGAGAATTAGACAAACAAGAGAAAGAGAGTAACAGAAGGGAAGATCAAGAAGAACAATCTGCTAGACCACATATGAGAGATACAAATGAAAGAGTGGAACATTTAAAGAGAAGAGAGGGGGATGAAGAAGATGAAGAAGGAGAAAGGGAGGAAGAGGAAGAAAAAGAACAGGAGGAGGACCAGGAGAAAGGAGAACTAAGTGAGATGGAAGATGAGAAAGACGAGGAAGGGAATAAAGATAATGACGAACTAGAACTATAATAAACAAAAATACTTGATTTGATAGTAAATATACATTGATATATATATATATATATATATGAGATAAATTAAATATATATTAAAATGGAGAATAAAATTATCTCATGGAATGTTAAAGGACTGAATTCTAATTACAAAAGAAAACAAATTTTTCATTATTTAGAAAAAATGAGACAAGTTATAGTTTGTTTACAAGAAACTCGTATCAGAAATCAGACATTAAATATTTGAGGAATATTAAATTGGGACAGAATTTTATAGCTTCTAATAAAAAGAAGAAGAAAGGGGTAGCATTATATGTACATAAAAAAATTGATCCAAGGATACAGTTTAAAGATACTGAAGGATCTTATATAGGGGTGGAAATAAAAATGGCAAATAAACAGGTACTAGTGATAGGAATATACACTCCTATTGAAAAGAAGGATGTCTTTTTCAGAAAATTGATAAAAGAAATTGAAAAAACGGAAATTGAAAATTTATTGCTCTTAGGAGATTGGAACGGGGTTATAGATCCAAGTATAGATAGATTATCAACAAAGATTATTAGGAAAAACCAGGGTAGACTTCCTAAAAGTTTTTTTTTGAACTGATGAAAGAACAAAACTTAATAGATGTGTGGAGGTGGAAGTATCAAGATGCCAAGGCTTATACTTTTTATTCGGATGTGCACCACACACATTCTAGGATAGATATGTTCTTATTATCAAAAAATCTACTACCAATAGTAAGGAGTATGGAAGTTCTGCCAAAGTGGATATCAGACCACAGTCCAATTTAACTAAAACTAATGGAAAGGAAAAAAGAGTTCAACTGGAGATTGAACGACAATATTTTAAAAGATGAAGAAGTTTTGAAGAAAGTGAAAGAAACATTGAGATTATACTTCCTAGAAAACACAATGGAAGATTTAAGTTCAAATACTATTTGGGAAGCAAGCAAATCAGTTATGCAGGGTTTTTTCATAAAACAAGCAATAGAACGAAAAAGGAAAATGAAGGAAAAAGAACAGAAACTTTTGAATGAAATAGCACTGAGAGAAGAGAAGCTGAGAAACTCACCGGGAGATAGAAATACGAAAGAAGAGCTCAAATTGTTAACCAAACAAATACAAGCTATACAGACTGAAGTAGAAACATCAATGAGATTAACACGACAAAAATACTTTGAGACAGCGAATAAAGTAGGAAAGTGGTTGGCACAAAAGCTTAAACAAGTGCGAGAAAAGAAAACAATAACTGAGATAATGTATAAAGGGAAAATAACAACAAACAGTAATCTGATCAAAAAAGGATTTCAGGAATTCTACGCTAAACTGTATGATGACCCATCAATGAAAAACATTGACAATGATAAAATAGAATCATTTTTAGAAAATCAGAGGATCATGAAGCTAACAATGGAACAGAAACAAAATCTAAATAGTAATATAATGATGGCAGAAGTAGTGGAAGCTATCAGGAAAATGAAAACAGGTAAAGCCCCAGGTCCTGATGATTCATGGCCCTTTATTATAAGCAAATGGAAGACGAATTGGCTAGACACCTATATAAGGTGTTCAATAGAATAAAAATGGATGGGATCCCGAAGACTTGGAGGGAAGCACACATCACGATGATACCTAAGGAGGATAAAGACTCAAAAGACCCCAAGAATTATAGACCCATTTCATTATTGACTACAAAATCTTTGTTTCAATTTTAGCCCAAAGACTGAAAAAGATCCTCTCCGAGATAATACAAAATGATCAAAATGGTTTTTTGACTAACAGATATCCCAAAAATAACATTAGAACAATAATTGATCTTCTAGAGTTCTATGAGGTTCACAACGAGAAAAACATAGCCATGTTTTTTATAGATGCTGAAAAGGCATTCGACAAGATAAACTGGAATTTCATGAAGAGGGTGCTGGTAAAAATGGATATGGGAGAAAACTTTATTCGCTGGATAAATCAGATATACGAGAATCAAGAGGCTCAACTTCTGATAAATGGAGAGAAAACTGGGAAAATTCAGATTAATAATGGTACGAGACAGGGATGCCCGCTCTCTCCATTGTTCTTTATTATAGTTATAGAAGTATTGATAAATAGCATTAAGAATAACAGGAAAATTCAAGGAGCAAGAATAAAAGGATACAAGTTTAAAATAAAGGCCTATGCGGATGACTTAGTCATCTTTCTGGAAGATCCTTTAAAACAACTTAAGTAGCTAGGCAAAACTTTGGAAGAATTCTCAAGGACAGCGGGTTTTAAAGTAAACAAAGATAAAACGGTGGTCTTAACTAAAAATAACTCAAAATTACAAGAAGAACAAATATCTAATGAAACTGGGTTTAAGATTGAGAGAAAAGTAAGGTATTTAGGGATATGGATTACAAAAAGAAACGTGGATCTATTTGAAAACAATTATAACAAACTATGGAAAGAGATTAAAGCTGAGTTAATCAAATGGGCTAAATTAAAGTTATCATTACTAGGAAAGATAGAGGCAATCAAAATGAACATCTTGCCCAGATTCATGTATCTCTTTCAAAACTTACCTATTATACACAACACCAAATGTTTTAGTACCTGGCAATCTGAAATCTTGAAATTTTTATGGGATAGGAAAAAACAAAGAATAAAATGGAAACTGCTAACAGACAAAAAGGATAGAGGGGGTTGTGCACTCCCAGAATTACGAATATATTTTTAGGCGTGTGCGCTATCCTGGATAGAGGATTGGATCTTTCTTAAAAATGCCAGATTGCTGTCTTTGGAAGGGTTCAATCTTTGGTTCAGGTGGCACGCATACTTGTGGTATGAAAAGAGGAAAGAACACAAAGGATTTGATAATCATGTATTAAGAAAAGCGCTATATAAAATATGGGTTAATATAAAGAAACAATTTTATAGAGAAATACCTTTGTGGAGCTCTCCTGAAGAAGCCTTTTTTGGAAGAACCAAATCGAAAAATGTATCATGGATTAAATATCAGGATCTACTGAATAAGAATACTCAGGGGCATATCCAAATATATACTAGGGAAAATCTGGACATGAAAGGTTTCAGACTGAATTGGTTCTCCTACAAACAAATATATGAAAGATTTAAAATGGACCATAAAACAGAAAATTTCGATATGGGGAAGAATGAACTAGACAAAATAATATTTGATAATCAAAAGCATCATATTGCAAAATATTATAATATTTTGTTAGGCAGAGAACTGGGGGATGAAACTATAAAAGATCAAATGATCAAATGGACCCAAGATATAGGAGAACCAATAGCACTAGAGAAATGGGAGAAAGCTTGGAGACATACCCAAAAATTTTCTCTTTTCTCAAAATCTAAAAGAAAATTACTTGAAAAATTTTTATAGGTGGTATTTTACTCTGGTTAAATTAGATAAGATGTACAAAACCGGAAACCAGAATTGTTGGAAATGTGAAAATGCCAGGGGAACTCTATTTCATATATGGTGGAACTGACCGAAAACCAAAAAATTTGGAAGAAAATACACTATAAAATCTCAGAAATACTAGACATAAAATTTCCACTAAAACCAGAAATATACTTATTAAATATGGTGGACGGAATAAAAGAGAAAATTAAAATAGGCTCCTGGAGGGTAGTCCTCTACATTATCACAGCAGCGAGACTCTTATTCGCTTCAATGTGGAAAAAGAAAGATCTACCAACGCTTGAAGACTGGCTAATAAAACTCAGTGAAATGATGGAAATGGACAGGTTAACAGCACTTTTAAAAGACAAGACAAACAAGGTCATAGAAACCGAGTGGGAACCTATAAGAAGGTATTGGAAACAATATTGGGTTAATTTGAAAAATCTAGATTTATAATAAGAAATTATACAAACTATGTATAAACAAGTATAAATGTATACATGTATATGTGTGCATACATATAAATATATTAAGAATTATAATTTAACTAAAATCTGTATAATACACTAAGTTTAGAGGTAACAAATGGCTATTGAGAAAATAAGGATTTCTGAGCATATATACACATGTATAGGTATACAGATATATATGAGTATATATGCGGAGAATAAGAACAAGTAAATATATCCCTGACAGATCCAAGGGGGGACTTCGTGGAAGTGAGAAAACAGAATAAGAGACAAGTGTAACCATGTAATGGAACTATGTAATGTAACAATGTTGATGGAAAAATAGGTGATATGAGAAGACAAGTTCCATAATAATGTAATTTTTTCTGATTCATTTGTCTTTTAATTTATTTTAGGAATGTAACAATGAGGTTGCATGTACTATAAGAAAATATACTCATTATAATGTCTCTGATAAGGTTAATGTATGTAACCGGAACAAAAATATTTTTTTAAAAAAAAAAAAAGAATGAGAAGTTGTGCCACCCCATAATCCAGTCCGGATGGCTTGTTCACATGGCAGTTTTCTCTGGAGTTTCCAGTAAACTCTGGAGAAAACTGCAAGTTTTCTAAAACCCAGATTAATGAGGTATACCCTGAGTCTGGTGCGAAAAGGACCCTACAGTGTGTGTCACTATTGCACCAGATTTGTGGAAAACGCTGCACATTGTGTGGTCTTATGGGGACAGATTTGGGGGGGAATTCAGGGTTTGTGACTGGTGTAGACAAGCCCATAGTTTGGGACCTTAGCATGTCTTAAGTCAGCCTTGGGTAAATGGGAGTATGTGATTGCATGGCAACAATGGCAATATGAAAGAATGACATTCACAACAATTTCAGTCATTTACCATGTGATTGCAACTTGAATTATATAACTGGTTGGTGTGAACGAACTCACAGCAAGCACTGCTTTTGAGCAATGAAGACTTATGAGTAACTCTGAAGTGGCATGAAAGGTTACACACATTTCAGGAAGTGGATACTTTGATGACAAGAAGTAATGACATTTAAAAAGAGAGTGAATTAGCAAAACAAGATAATGTTCTGTTCAACCAGCACTTCCTTTCTCCAACACAGTCATTTACATACCTTGCCATTCCGCCTACCTTCTGCCACTCCCCAAAACTTGCTTCCAGATTCATGATTTCATCAAAGAACATAAAAACAACTTCAACAGAATGGATTAATCATTAGCCAACTCCAGCTTCCAGCCGGAAGTACAGAACAGAACCCGGTGTGAAGAGAATACTGTAGTTTATTTTCTCTGTTGCTGAGGTGGAACATCTTGCCTTTTGAGCTTTGGATCCAGTGTCCTGATCATTAGAGATCACTGTTCAACTATATGACTTCATGTGACACCAGAAACTGGCCTTCAGGATGCAGAAGATGCAGATGGAACATGCAGAACATTTGTCTGAAATTGCAAGCATTTGTTTTGGGACTACAGCTTTCAGAATTCCCGAAAGCATGGCCATTTGGCTGTTATCCACATAGTAACTTTTCCAACCTTTGGATGACTCACCTAATCCTGTTTCCACATCATTCCCAGACAAGTCATACAACTGTATAGTTGGAAGGATACGAAAAGGCCATCCAATCCAACCTGCTGCTGATGCAGGAAATTCACAGCTAAAGCACCTTGACAGAGGGCCTTCCAACCTCTGTTGAAAATCCTCTTTTAAAAATAATCATGATTCCCTCCTCAGCCAACAAAATAAAGAACGGTGGAAAGTGTTCATTGATTAAAAGTACCTACAGAACAAGAAGTGGGACAACAAAATACTACAACAAAATACAGTATTGCAGAGGGGGATAGTGCTGTGCAGATTTCCTTTCCATCTGTTTTTCCAGTCTGTCCATCCCCACCTTTCAGCATTCCATAACCATCTGTTGGGAATGATTCGATTGTGTATTCCTGCATGCCCGGGGGTTGGACTGGATGGCCCTTGTGGTCTCTTCCAACTCTATGATCTTCCGATCTTTGGGGGTTATTTGGAGGAGGGGGAGTCTCACCCTTAAGTTCTTCGAAAAAGACTTTTTGCATTTCTGCAAGCCTTCATATTCCTCGAAGCCTGCTGATGCCCCCCTCCTCTTTATGTATTTTGGCTGCATGAACAAGTGACATTTGCAGTCTTGACATAAGACAGAGAAGAAAGAATCTTGTGGCACCTTAAAAACTGTCAGGTTTTATCTGGGATAAGCGTTTGCACCTGATGAAGTTCTTTTTGCTGCACGAGACTGAGGCTGCATCTCCACTGCAGAAATAATCCAGTTTGACACCACTTTAACTGCCATGGCCATCTACAAATCCCAGAATTCCATAGCATTGAGCCATGGCAGTTAAAGCGATGTCAAACTGGATTATTTCTGCAGTGCAGATGTAGCTTAACACAGCTACCCCCCCTCCCACTGTTGCCTTCACGCCCCGTTTGGTGGCTTCCTGGAAGTATCTGCATAGCCTATATTCTAAAGAGAAAGCTGGATCAGAGTGCTGAATCAGACTTGTTAATCTAACCTAGGAGCAGTCTTCTGACCTTCTGTTGACTATAACCCTTCATAGTTGACATCATCAAAGCAGAGGTGGCAGGGGGCAGGGGCTTTGGAGGCTACAGCTTCCAGAAGGCCCCAACCAGCATGTCATACAAGCTTAGTCCTCCCAAAGTAACTTTTCCATGAATCAAGGAAGAAAGACACTGGTTCATGTGGGGGTTTCTCCATTCAAGTCTTATCAGAAGGCGATCCTACTGAATTCAATGTGGCTTGCTCACAGGTTTCACTGAAGTCAATGGGACTTGCTTTACAGCCAGGATGCTTAGGAGCATGCTATTCACAGAATCTAGCAGGGATTCTAGCAGTAGAATCAGAATTATTTATTGAGGTGGGCAGTGAAGAAGGGACACAGGAGAGGAAAACAAATTGCAAATGTTGGCAGTGACCTCTATGGTAGAGCCTATGTCAGCGGCTGACAGCAACAGGGGTGCTGTGTGGGGGTGGGGGAGAAGAGGGCAAAACAAGGTTTGTGGTTGACCAGCAGACCAGGTTTGAGATCCTCTTCACCAGCATAAAACTACTCAGTTATGCTACAGTTCCTGTTGTGGGGCAGTACAGCTGTGCTTTCTCCTATTGCACAACGTTTGCTCCAACTCCTCATCACCTCCAAGGACTATTATTACCAAACCTCCTAAGAAGTACTCCTAGGTTCCTGTGATGGTTTACATTGGCATCCCCTGGACTCTTGCACTCGTTTATGTAGGCTTCCCTGGGCTTGGGCATCCCTAAGCATGATGCCACCCTTGCTCAATCTCCACAAGAGTGTAACTGCTTGTCAATGTCATTTATGCCAGTGCAGGACTCTGGAGGCCAGGGTTCGAATCTCCACTCAGCCCTGGAGACCCACTGGGCAAGTCACAGACACTCAGCCTCCCAAACCCCCATGATAGGTTCACCTTATGGTCACCATAAGTTGGAAATGACTTGAAGGCACAAGGCACAACACAAAAGCCATCATAGGAGTCTAGCCCACGTGTTGCCCACCTCTGCCCTAAAGTGAGCAATTGGAAATCTGCACACCTCTACATCCAACACTCCCCTACAAACACACACACACACACACACACACACACGTGCACAGAGCATGTCGTTTTCAAGAAAGAACATCCAACTATCCACTCAGTGTATATATTTTTATTTTATATACAAATAAAATCAATCTTTTTAAAAAATAATAACATCAGAACCATGTGAAAATAAATTTTGGCTAGAACCATATCTCCTTTTCTTCGTAGTAATGCCAGACACTGACATGTCCTTAATTAGGTACATCTCGGAGTGTGTGTACACATCCTCTTTAGCAAACCATTCTTAGCCATTATGTAACAGCTCTGACATATAGCCTTCCTGTTAATTATTATTTACATTATACTGCATGGGTCATACAGGGCTTTAATTGCAAGTTTGCTTCATCCCGCCCCATGAATTTCCCTGTATAATAAAATAGGTTTTCAGACACGGGTTTGCCTCTTTCCCACTTTACAGGTGCACATAGGACATTTCATATACATGGAAGGCTAAAAGCATTGTGTGGAACCACTTTTATTCTTTACAGCTTAAAGAAGTCCCTCCATCACTAGCTTTCCAGGGAAACATAAATATTTAACGGTGTCAAACCCAGTAAAGAGCGTAAGGGCAGCTATAGAGAATTACCTTTCTGAATTAGTATCCTTACCAGTAAAAAAACAACAACCAAAAAACCATGATGCTATTGGTTACCCTTCCTACCATGTTAGCAGCACTTTGTCTGAGGTAGGAATCAGTCTTAATGACAGAGATGTAGGGGCTTACTCCACTCTGAAGAAAAGAGGCAAGGCAGTGGGAATGTTCTGTCTTCCATGCTGCCTTACCACATGAAGTTGTCATTCTTTTGTTTTGGTCCCATGGGGAACCGAGGTAAAGCCACATCTTTTTGCTAGCTGGAAAAAGATAGTTTTACCTTGGTCCCTCATGGGACCAGGAGAAAAGAACACCGGAAGAACGATAACATCGTGCGATAAGGCAGCATGGAAGATGGAACGTTCCTGCTGCACTGTTGCTTTTCTTTGGAGTCCAGTAAGTCCCATAATGAAACTAACTATGGTGGAAGACTGTACTCACTTCACAAAGACATATAGGCAGTCAGTATAATGTTGAACACCACCAATGAAGAAGGGGGAATCCTCTAAGCAGCAAACCAATTTGAAAGGAAGACATACTGTGAGAATTCATTATATACATTTCAAAACATACACACATGCAAATGGAGTAAGACATAATATTTTCAAAACAGCCAAAACAACAATTGGCTGAAGCTACCAAAGGCAGGGTATCTACCTTTGTGATTTACACTCACATTTTTCATACTTATATACAAGTATTAATAATCACTTAAAGTGCTGACTTAGCTTTCCAACACTGGAATAAATTAAATTGGGAAATATATCATCCCTGCTACCATACAGCCAGATCTAAGCAGACAGACCTTCAGCACAAAATGGGGTCTGTCACCATTTCAACACTAGGTGTTGATCTCTGGGTACATAAAGGAATGGATGTGGAGATCAGTTCCTTCCACTGAAATATATTTAAAGCAGACTGGGATGCCTGCAAGGAACAGATAGTGGATGATGTGGAGACAGCAATGGCAGCCCACAGGTTCTTCCCCTTTGTTGGAGGACAGAGCAATATGTTCTAGACAACCTGTTCTGCATCCTCTAAGTTTTTCTGCCTCGTTCAGGTGAGGTGGAGAATGCTGTCCCATGCTGAAGGAAGAATAAACTGCCAGTTTGTTGGCTTTTGCAGTTGGAGAGATTATATATTTTGCCTCAGAAAGCAAAATCTCTTGTGTTTACCATGGCTTGAGCATAACCAACAACCTCTCACCTAACCCTTCTGATAATCCTCTTTAAAATACATCCAATTTATAGGACTAAAAACAAAAGATGTACAAAGGTGTTCATTATATGCTTATTTCATTTTCCATATTTCAGGGTCAGCTTTTCTTTGGCATAACACAGGGGCAGCATCCCTCAGCCCTGTGAGCCACCAAAGTCTAATGGCACAGTGGCAACAACTACAAAAAAAAAAAAAAGACTCGTGTCTCCCACAGGACTGGGATGGAAGAACAGCTGTAGAAAGTTGACATCGTGTGGTAAGGCAGGACAGGAGGCGCTATTGTTGGGCTGCACTGCAGCTTCCCTTCCCTCATACGATAAACAACCAACTACTTTTGGCCTGTGGGTGACACATTGCCTACCCCAATTTGTTAAAAGCAGTTTAGGTTTGGGTTTTTTTTGTTGTTGTTGTTTTAATAGCTCTGCTAGATCAAACCAGAGGCTTATCTAGTCGAGCATCTTCCTTCCACAGTGACCAACGTGAATGCCCACAAAGCAGGAAATGAGGGTAATTGCATCCTTCCCCAGCAATGGGTATTTATACAGGTATGACTATATGGATACTATAGATAATATATGGACAACATGATTAAAGTCTTCTATGGAAAAGGACACTTTTATATTAAGTGGAGCAGAGGTGTCTGGAAAATACTCTTTTACAATAAAAGATATTCGTGCTTCTCATAAAACCATCATTGAAAGTGGTCTCAGTAGAACTTCCCTGTCAAGAATTATGACTCAAGATCAAACCTTTTTCTAAGGTGATGAAGTGATAGGTCAGTGTTAGCCAGCCATAACTGCTGATATCAATCTTAAAGCATGAATTGCATTCTGCAGTACCAGTCTGAGCATGCCAGCCATGCCTGGACTTACTATCTGCCACCATCTGTGGAATTTTGAAACATGCTCCCCTGCCCTCTCAATCTTCTCTCCCTCTTTTTTTGTAGATGGTAATTCTAACTAACCATCAAAATTATTTGATAATAATTAACAGCAACAGCAGTATCTTCATCTTCATCATCATCATTATCTATCCAAAATTCCTGTTCTCCTTCCCTCCAAACCAAAATCTATCCAAAATTCCTGTCCTCCTTCCCTCCAAACCAAGGTAGGTGCAGGCCTCCGTGCGTGCATGCGTGCATGCATGTGTGAGTGAAAGAGAGAGAGATAACAGGCAAAGACATGTTTGCACCTGTTTGCTGTTGCAGAAATGACAGCTCTTCCCAAGTGGCAAAGGAGGAGACCTTGTTTAGAAAACCATAGTCAAAAGCCATCTTTTTACACACCTTGTAACTACCCCAGACAGTTATGTGCCTTCAGGCATGTCTAGGCCAGACACTTTACCCTCCATCTTAGCTCTATGAGTGCATGTGTGAGGGGGGTGAGTTGGGAGATTAAATCAATGCCATTCATTAACAGTGAGCTTTGTCCTTTTGTTTCTTAACTACTGTTCGGTGCCATCTTCACCCCATGGTTGGTTGGCTTCTGTGCACAAGCAGCAAATGTAGAGAAAGGAGCAGGTTGCCAATTTATTTGTCCACCTACATTTCTAATGTCACATTGATTTCTATTTGGGATGATCTCTTGGCCTTCAGGATTGGGGCCATGATGATGCTATGCTATGAAGGGGTGGGTGGAAAAAGAAAGGCCCTGAATGAACAATGGGGGAAGACTGTAGCTTAAAGGCATGCTTTGTGCAATGAAGGTCTTAGGATCAACCCCTGGAATCACTTGGTAGGTCTGGGGTAAACTGCTTTCTGAAATCCTGAAGAGCCATCACAAGTCAGTGTAAACCAGCTTTCTCCAATCAGATGCCCTCCGGGTGTTTTTGTGGGCACTACAGCCATGCTAGCTTGGGCCGGGTGGGAGCTGCAGTTCAAAATACATGGAGGGGACCAAGCTGAGGCAGGATGGTGTAGAAACATCTGAGCGAGACTGACCAGTATTCTGATGCTGTTTAAGGCAATATAAATAATCTTATCCATTCTGCCAGCCATTTTTTTTCCAGAATAAAATTTCCTGGAGGAAACCCTTAAAAAATTATGAACTTATGAATACTAGTTTCCCCTTTTTAAAAGAAAGGCATGTAGGAGATGCATTTCATAATTTCAAAAGAATGGATAAAACACACACATACATACACATATGATTGCTATGTGAATGATCAGACAAGCAGTTCTGTGTTCATTTCTGTTAGAAATGAAGGTAGAGATTGTGTCATTGGGCAATACAACTGTATATATATCCCACTTGTAGGCTTACTGCACTTCAAAGAAAAGCAACAAGGCAGCAGGAACGTTCCGTCTTCCATGCTGTCTTACCGCATGACATTGCCGTTCTTTTGTTCTGGTCCCATGGGGGACTGAGGTAAAACCACATCTTTTTGCTAACAGGTTTTTCTAGTTAGCAAAAAGACACTGTTTTACCTCAGTGCCCCATGGGACCAGAACAAAAGGACAGCAACGTCATGCGTAAGACAGCGTGGAAGATGGAACATTCCTGTTGCCTTGTCACTTTTTGTCGGAGTGCAGTACAGTTGTCCCTTCGTATTCACTGGGGTTTGGTTCCATGACTCCCCGTGGATACCAAAATCCTTGAATACTCAAGTCCCATTATATGCAATGGCATAGCAAAATGGTGTACCTTATACAAGATGACAAAATCAAAGTTTACTTTTTGAATTATTATTTTTTAAAGAATATTTTCAAGCTGTGAATACATAAATCTGTGGAGACCAAATTCATGGATACGGAGAGATAACTGTAAGCCTATAAGACTAGATAATAGCTTGGATCCCATTCTAATTGGGCTTCTGTGAAGGGGTCATTCTGTTTATGAACAAAATCAAATTCCAGCAGAGGATCCCACTGATGGAAGGAGTAATAAGATTATTTTCATCCATTTCCCTTTTCCCAACAGCCCCTTGCTATTCCAGAGGATCTGTCGTAACTCTGGAACAGAATTTTAGGAGGCTGAGATCTTTACAGGGGGAGAAGAGAAATAAAGTCAATTATCCTCTTTGGCTGGCAGGAGCAACATAGGGATCTCAGCCAGTATTTATCTTGCCCACACATATATACATGCACAAGGAAGTAATGTACATGCATACACAGATTGGGAAGCCATAATTCATAGCAGTTTCCCATCATGTGCATCTATGCTCCACAAAATGGACATGCATTTCTCTCACTTAACTTTGTACATGCTTTCCACCTGAAGAGATGATCTCGGTTTCATCTTTTCTAAGAGAGTATGCATCAAAGCTAGTTCTGCATGTAGATCAACATCACTGTCCTCTTCTGTGCATTTGTGATGGAATCAGGAGGGGTAATGACTTCCAGTTCTGCACACATTAGCCATGATTGCACCTGATTTTTTCAGGAGCTGTTTTTGATGTCCAGCTTCAAGTTGTACTTCAGTCTTCCACAAGGGATAGTTGTTTCACAGGATGCAACCTGCATAAGTGAGCAAGAGTTCTACAAATGGTTGTGGCAAGTCCATATGTTTAGCTCAGCCTCCCTTTTACGGAATGTCTTCCATTCTAAAAAGAAAAGACAGAGAGATTGAGAGAAAGGGATAATGACATTTTATTGAAACACAGCATAGCACCTCACGCTGCCCTAAGGCCTTCAAACCTCAAAGAGCACCAATATGGTGACCTCATCCAATGTTGACTGCCAGGTCCTTTTCCCTCCTCTTCATATACTTCAGGCAACCCATCTCTTTTGAGTGATTTTGTGGACAATGACTTTTATGTTTATCTGTTCAAATAGCTGTTTGACATTTGATATTCCCCCCCATCAGTTTTAATATTTTTAATTTTTTTTAATCTTTAAAAAACTGTTCTGAGAAGGGTTGGGAAATTGGCTTTGTGACTGACCCAAGATCTACCGTATTGAAATGGCTGTGCTGGACCTGTTCATATTTTAGTACTTTTTATTATTATGGTGGTGTTTTTGAATTCTTTCTGAGTCGCCTTGTCTAGGACTAGGCTGCAAATTTCTGTGTCTGTGTGTTTATTCCAGAATTCTCTCTTCATTAGAATAACATGCAACATAAATCCATGCAAATCATGAGATCAACAAAGCATCTGATACTTTTTGGTGGTGTTGGTCTTTACTTTCACTGTCTATTGAAATATGACTGCCTGTTGAAATAAAAGAGAATTAATTTGGGGCGGGGGAGACACAAAGACTTAAATTATTTTTTTAAGTCATTTTAATTAGCATTCCCTTGAACTAAATAGATTTCCAGTGTTGCAAGGATCTGTTTTATTTATTCATGCAATGGTTTACAAGTCATAATAGCATCCCATGAAAAATTAAGCTGGGAATATAAAAGATTCATGATAAAGCTTCTGACCCATTAAAAGCTCAAAGCTTTGGGTTTAGTTTTGTTTGTTGTTTAAAAAAAAAAAACCCTCTGAGGAAGCTTAGTGTACATGAGAGTAACCACACATAATCCCTGATGAATTGCCTCTCTCCTTTCTTTTTCAAATGAGTTACAATAAAAATGGCTAGCCCTCAAGCAGTGTCTGGGTTACAGTGCACCCACAACTGCTGACAAGCATGAAATCAAGGAAGCCACCACCTTATCCTGGTCTTGGGCACTCTACCTATGTTAATCTCAACCCTATTTCCTTAATTATTTTTTTTATCCTCTGCCCTATATCATATAATCTGAGGGCAGTGTACAATAAATTTTTTTTATTTAGTTATTTAGTTATTTATACCCCGCTCTTCAGTCACAAGGCTATCAGAGTGGCTTACAAATTGTTTTAAGCAATAGCTCAATGGTTTAAACAAGTTAAAACAGTTTTAAAAAAATAAAAACAGACGAAAAGCATATTAAACAATTTAACACGTTCAGACAAGACAGTTTACAACCAGTTAAAACAGCTCAAGACAATTTAAAATGATGCACATGTCCAGATTTGAATGAGAAATCAATTAGGCCCCCAAGGCTCTGATTAAAAACCACGTTTTTACTAGGGGCTGTTATGACATCCATGTTGCTGCCACTCAGGACTCTCAGGAGATGTGTTCCATAATCGGGGCACCCCCAAATCATCTACACACCACCAAAGCCAAAAAGCCTTTTGTTCTCAACTTCTTTGCACAGAACTGGAGGGTGGTGGTGGAAAGCACTGAGGACCTAGGTTTGCATGAATCTCAAAAGCTTGGGATCTGTGGGGGAAGTACCCACCAATCATTTGGGGCTAATTGCTGCCAAGTAGAATTCAGCCTTATTAGTATTATTAGGAAAGCTCCTCTAACTGCTGTTTATCAGTTCTCTTGCAAATAGAGGCTTAGCATCCATGTGGGTGGGATGGGTCTGGGTTTTCAGCAATTATGTACTGCATTCCCACTAGGTGCTAAGGATGACCTCCCACTCAAAGGCAATTTGCACAAATGGAAAGATTTATAATTAAAATTAAGCTTACATGAAGACCTGCTGCTTTAAAACACATGCACGCACATGCACACACTTGCTTAACTTGAATTATTGTAATTTCAGTAGCACAAGGTAGGCAAAACTATTGCAACACCCTTCCTCTTCATTTCTGCCAATGTTCTTGTGCCTTTAAGAGAGCAGACAGAAAATCAACAGGTGTAGCCTCTCTTGGCACCACATAGACTCCTGGCATTGAAAAGGTCACATTCCTAAAGCACTTTAACAGGTAAATACTAAAATGTACTCACCAGGTAATAACTTGCTACATAGTGCACATAGCCACTTGATGAGCTAGCTACCTGTGACAAGCTTCCAAGGAGAAATGATTTGTTCCCATATTTTGAAGTTACCAAAAATCAAGAAAAGCAGCAAGCAGAGTAGGGAAATTCTCACCACCACTTGGCAGGAGGATCAAGACAACAGGTTTATGAAGAGACTGAATGCTCACTAATGTCAGTCATCTTTCACTCAGAGTTACTGATGAGTTTAAAGAAGAACATGAGGAGCAGCTTAGGGAGCTGGGTATGTTTAGTCTGGAGAAGAGAAGGTTGAGTGGGGACATGATAGCCGTGTTTAAATATTTGAAGGGATGTCATACTGAGGGTGGAGCAGGCTTGTTTTCTGCTGCTCCAGAGACTAGGACACGGAGCAATTGACTCAAACGAAAGGAAAAGAGATTCCACCTAAACATTAGGAAGAACTTCCTGACAGGAAGTGCTGTTTGGAAGTGGAATATACTACCCGGGAGTGTGGTGGAGTCTCCTTTGAAGGTTTTTAAACAGAGGTTGGATGGCCATCTGTTGGGAATGCTTTGATTGTATATTCCTGCATGGCAGGGGGTTGGACTAGATGGACCTTGTGGTCTCTTCCAACTCTATGGTTCTATTATTCTATGATATTATAGATCCATACATGTGGCTTCATGTTAAGGATGAACTGAATGAGCTGCATCCTCCTATTGCCATCAGAAAATATTTGGGTAAATACGTGGTATCCTTTATGCTGAGAAAACAGTTCAACAGATTGATCTGAGACTTGGTAGTTTAGAAAAGGTCACTTTGAAGATGATTGGCACTGATTTTTAGGCAGAAAAGGTATGAAACGTGTGAAGTTGCTTGAATTTGCTTTGACTTGAATGCTGTAGCTGAGATAGATCCAGTGAATGTAACCTTGGTACCTGCTTGTCCTGTATTATTGGATACATTTCAATTTGTACAGCCTGAGGATGTGGATTCTTGGAGGAGTGAGAACCACCACATGTATACTAGATTCTTGCCCTTCCTGGCTTCTGAAAGCAGCTAGAGGGGTACTGGCCGATTGGCTAAAGGAAGTAGTGAATGCCTCCCTGCAGCAAGGGAAATTTCCAACTTGCCTAAAAGAGGTTGTGGTGAAGCTGTTACTAATAAAGACATCCCTGGATTCCACCATTCTGAACAAGTCTTAAATATATCATTTTTGGGCAAGCGTGTGGTGACTTCCCAAATCCGGGGGTTTCTGGGTGGGATGGATTATCTAGATCCATTTCAATCTGGTTTCAACCTGGTTATGGAGTGGTTGCCTTGGTGGATGACCTATGCAGGGAAGTGGACAGGGGGAGTATGTCCCTGTTGGTTCTGCTGGACCTCCCAGTGGCTCTCAATACCATTGACCATGATATCTTTCTGGGCCAACGCTCTGGGATAGGACTTGGGGGCACTGTTATGCAGTGGTTCTGATCTTTAAAAATATTTTTATTAGAAGCTTTCCAATACATTAAAAGAAGGAAAATATACAAATGGGGGAAGAGAAGGAAAGAATGGACAGAAAGTAGAAAAACAATGAAAAAACAAAAAAAGAGAAAAAAGTATACTGACTTCTGACTTTCTTTACAATGGTTAAATGTCTTAAATGAAATTTGACTTCTCCTGCCAAAGCATTATCCATACACTTCTTCTACTTAACCAAACCTACTAATTATCAAAACCCACAGTTAACATTTTATGCTCATTTTTCTGCAAAAAGACAAAGTTCCCAAAGGTTCTCAAAAATGTCACTCTAATTGAAACAGATAGTTTATCCATTTCTGCTAATCAGACAATTTTAACAGACAGTCCTCTTTCATTGGTATTACTGTATTCTTCCAATTCTTTGCATATAATGTTGTTGCTATGGTCATATAGCATAGTAGTCTTCCATATTTCTTTTTCATCTGCCCATCCATCAGTCCCAATAAAAACAATTCAGGATTTAATTGAATGTTAACGTTCAAAATTATCTGCATTAAGCTATGTATTTGATTCCATTTTCCCACCACAAGTCCGCCACATACTGTATGATCAAATATCAACAGTACATCATTTTATAAAAATTCTCTTTAAGGTTATAATACAATGTACAATGTACATTTCAAGCCCTTTGACCACATTCCCCCCATTGTTCTCCTCTGTATGTATATTATATCCAAAAATCTGAGCCCATTTTATCATACAGTCTTTAACTTGTTCCTATGTCAAGTTTTAACAGGAGTGTGTACATCTTACCAATCAAATGTCCATCATACATACAGAACTGTAATTCAAATTCTGATTTGGTCAGAATATTGTCTCTAGTGTTAACTGCAATAAGATGTGATGCAGTATCTTATCCCATCCATACATTATTTTATGTGGTTAGTATTGATTGCCAGTTGGATACCTGTGGCATGGAAATTTCCATTGCATATATTCCATGTGTCTGTTTTGTTGTGGTAGATGGATAAATCTGAGGCACATTCAGTCTATACACTTATAGCACTATTATTCCACTATAATTACCATGGCTTCATGGAATCGTAAAGCTTGTAGTCTGATGAGGCACTAGAGGAGCACTACTGATGCAGAAATCATGGAACAGCAGACCCACGGATTGGAAAGTGAATTTTATTACACCGGTGGGCCTGATTGGAATATCTTCCAAAGAGTCAGAACCCCGAGTCATGACTACAGAAAACCTTTATACAGTTTAATGACCGTATGAAAAAACAATTCCCTCCTCCTTCTCTTTGGTGTCAGCAATTTCTCTGCAACAATTGTTGATAGTTCAGAAAGTACAAGGCAAAATAGCTTAGGAACATTTAGGTACAGTTCGACCGCTATTAGAGAAAGAATTTGTTTACCTCAGCTTATCATATGTTTCTGGAACATAGAGCTGATTAGTAAGGAACACTGAAAAGACTTTGCAGACTTCTAGAGTCTCATGGGCTATCTAGTCTGACCCCAAATAGTAATTGTAAGTAACAGCATTCAGCAAATAGACATTAGAATGCAAATGGCTACCACACTACAACAGTGCTATAATTCTGTTGTAGGCAGTAAGTCCACCCCTCTGGTAGTGACAGTCATCCAGCTTCAAAGCAACAGTGAAGATGTCACTAACCATAGCATGGAATACTAGCCCTTTAACAGCTGCAATTTCCTAGTGTTTAGGAACTTGAAGCCCACAACACAATATAAAGAACTGAAATAATTTTTGTCCACTGAATACGGAGTCAGTTCATTGATCTATGGAGTTTGGTGCAGGTCAGACAGACTGGTAATAGCTCTCTAAGCAGGATTCTCTCCCAGCTCTACAGGCAGAGGACAGAAATTGAACCTGGAACCCCTTTGCATGAACCTTCATCATGCAAAGCATGGGATCTACCCACTCAGTAGAGGCTAGTGGCTCAGCAGAGTGGGTAATCCACCCTGGGCTTTAGCCCTCATTTCAAGGGAGCTATCCAAGGTGCCGAATCTGTTTTGGGGATAAGGTTCAGTACCTTGGATAGCACCTTAAATGTTTGGTCTAAAATCCAGAGTAGATTTACCACCTCCCCAGAAGTTGCAGCTACCAGTTTCTACTGAGGGCTTGTCTACACAAGCAAAATAACAAAAAGAAAAACTGCTTCAAATTACATTTTCCTGGTCCACAGTGACACCCCCCCACACACACATACACATCTTATTAACGGCACACACATCTTGTTAAAGTGAAGTGAGAACGGCATTACCAGACATACATTTCCCTATGCAAGACCGACATTTCCCCTAGGCGAGCTCAATGCGGTATAAAAGGCCAGTCCTGCTATGATCACATGTCCTATACTTTGCATTATTTTTGGCCACACAGCCATGGCTGCTCTGCTTTTTTCTTCTTCCCGTCATGCCTGTAAATACACAAATATGCAAATTGGCAGAAGTGCACTAATAATGATACACAAGTATCGGCACAAACAGACCTCCAAAAAAACAATAGTGACTGATTACTGGCAGAATGTAAATAGAAACAGAGGAAGTAGCTGTTCCTGGTGGGAATGATCTGGTGACCCAAAACCCCACCCCCAGCTCCACACTGATGCTAACTTGGAGGCAGCCACATGTACAATAAACTGGGTTTTCCAGGAAAGTACAGTACAAAAGGTTTTTTTAAAAAATCAGATCTAAGCCCTCAGGTGCCAAAAAGAACTGTATTTGATTTGAATCCTCAAGAATGTCATGTGTTTTACCAGCCCCTGGTACATTGTGAGTACAGTTGTTGTTGCTTTGTCTGTGTAGACAAGTCCTCAGTCTCTCACACAGCCATGCTTTTGACCACAGCCATAGGATTCACCTCAGAGTAAAAGATAGTGTTTCCCTCACACCTTCTCTCAGGAAGCAGTAGTACCGTAAATACATCTTGCCCTATCAGTGCTAGCTTGTTCTGTCACAACACTTAGTGGCATTCCATGCTTTTGTACTATGAGCTATTAATTTTTTTTAAAAAAATTATGTGACTCCTGATAGCTGAGCTGCTGGAAATCTTAGCCAGCTTGATTACACCACACAAGCAGCACGTTCAGAACACAGTTTGCAAAGAGCCAAATGTGCTTAACAAACCCCTGCAAGACCTGGAGCATTTCTGCAGATGCTGTTGGGATAAGCACACCTATGCATCTTTTTTGAGCTGAAGCTAAACTCATACGCAGGCCCATCTAACCAGGTTATACGTAAGGTTTCCTTCTGCTCCAGGTGTGTGTGTTTTAGCAAGCATCCAATCCCCAGCTACAATTATGATCTTGTCTGCTAGCAGTGTGTTTCTTTTAATACTGAAGGGCCTGATAAAGCTGTTAAAAGGCACAGGGATCTCTGTTTGCTTTCTGGACGAGAGCCAATATTTGCAGGAAGTCAAGGATGTGTCAGTTTCATGGCAGGAAGTTCCCAGCATTGCAAAAGTAGGCATGGATTACTGAGCCGCAGGTGTGTGAGGCTCATCCTCTGACTAATAACACCATGATGAATGGCAGCTGTGCATTTTTGTCATTTATATTAACAGAGATCACCCAGCTAAAAAGGTGTGTAGCTCTGTGTGTGTGTCTGTTTGCTATAAAGTGCATCTGTGCTTTTAGCAAAACCCAAATGTGTTTAATTTGATGGAAGCTTATCCAGTTAATGAGGATAAAGGCAAACAAACTCTCTTCCTGGCATATGGTGGAAGCCTTTACCTCACATCTGTCAACAGAAAAATTTGTCATGAGTTATCAAGAATGTTCAACAGACAACACTGTTTGAACTTTCCCATTTGTCAGCCTGGGGTCCCCTCCTTTGTCAACCCAGTGTCTTTCAGATGGCAATGGACCAGAGGTGGATAGCCTCTTCTCCAAAAAGAATGCTGCCCCCTCAATGAAATTTTCCTTCTGTTCTCAGATTTCTACCATGGCAATAACGTAAAACTTCACTTGCCCATGTAGAAATACAGACTGGGCATGCACAGAAAGGGGGTACGCAAACTGATCATGGGAAGCAAACACAGATGTGTTTCAGTGACTCTCTCTGCAATGTTAGAAATCTGGGGACTGAAGGAAAACATCACAGAGCAGGTAGCATTCTTATTTGGGGAGCAACACCCTCTTTTTGCTCCCCCTGTAGGTATATCCCTGTATGGACTATAAGTCTCATGAATTCCAGCCAACCCAGTCCATGGTTGGATAAGAAAAGCTGTAGTTCAGGACATCTGGGATGGACATCTTGGCATGCCTTGATGTGGCAAACTACACTCTCGACAAAACCCCTTTCTTCCCTTTAATAATTAAAGGGAGTGCTTTCTGCTGGGAATGCAGTCCAACATGTGGAAGGCTACCTGTTTACCTCCCTTCCATCTACTCACTGTTCCACCAAGACAGATGACAGAAACTCTGTATTTAATGGCATTTTGGTATCTTAGAAGGCAGGGTGGTAGTGGTGACATTATTGGTGGTATGGGGATTACGGATTACTTCGGTGGCAAAACCAAGCAAGGTTTTAGGTTATAATTGTAGAAGAAGCTAACCAAAGGGCAGCAGAAGAATACAAACACACAGAAAGAAAGTCTTTGCGGCAACAAGCTACTGCGCTGGTCTCAGAACAGAAGTCTGAAGTGAATGCCATTTCAGCCTTCGGAGAAGTCAACAACGTCTTTTTAATATCATTTTGGATCTGACAATACGCAACCCAAGGAACTGAGCATGTATCTCCTACAAAAATAATTTAGTAAGGCTTCCAGGTGAAGTCTACAAAGCCCTGCTTCCTAGTCCTATTATCCTGGCCCCATAGATTGAATTCTCTTTTTTATTTCACACCCTGCCCTCTTCTTCTACAGCTAAGCTTCTTCTGCTGTCAGTGTTGTATGAAATGAGGAGACAGAAGATTTATATGGATATTGTGATCTTGGCTGGCACACTTCTTGGGTAGACCTGCTGTGGCTTGCACTCATTGGCTGGTACTCACATCATGAAAACCATCTCCATTCTCCTACCTTGCTCCAGAGCATGGGGAGTTACTTTTATGAAGAATGAATATAATGACATTCTGAAGGCAACTTTAAGTGAGCAGCAGGAGGATGATACTCTGGACCTGTGGGAGGGCTTTACCATTATTCATTCTTCTTAAAAGTCTCTCTAAGCTCCGTTATGGGAAACGTTGCTGCATGTACTGTGCAGGTTGCATGTGTGTGTGTGCTTTCAAGTCACCTGCGGGCTTATGGTGACCCCATGAATTTCATAGGGTTTTCTTAGGACAAGGAATAGAGGTGGTTTTGCCAGTTCCTTCCTCTATATAACCTGCAGCACCCGGCATTCATTGGTGGTCTCCCATTCAAATACTAACCACAGCTGACCCTGCTTAGCTTCCAAGATCAGACAGGATCTGGTGCTGCTAATTAAAATGTCTTTATGGACATGATGAAAGAGCACCTTGTTGTTGTGTGCCTTCAAGTAATTTCTGACTCAGGGTGACCCTTTCACATGTTTTTTGCAAGATTTTTTTCTGGGAGGTTTTGCCTTTGCCTTCCTTTCAGGCTTTAAGAGTGTGACTTGCCCAGGGTCACCCAGTGGGTTTCCATGGCTGAGTCGGGATTCAAACCCCGGTGTCTCCCAATCCACACTCAAAGCACTATACCTACCAAATAATATAAGAGTGACAGGACAGAAGCAGGATGGCCATCCTCCTACAGGCAATTTGAAGGCAATAAGTGATGGGTTCCTGGTCTGGATCATTTCTAAGGAACAGTTAATCTCACTCTGCTCTCTTCCTGGGTAGAAACATTCTTCTCTAGAGTGCCATTCTTCTCTCTGAAGTGGAATCCATTTGCTCTGCTGCAAATTTGAAAAAGCCTCTTGCCCTCATGTACAGATAGCAATTCCTGTGTAAATTTAATGTTTGTTTATCATGACACCCGAAATAGCTCACTTCACCTTGAAGGATGGCAGCTTCGCTAGGCAATGATCCATCAGCATTGGCTGTTTCATTGTGTGTGTGTGTGTGTGGGGAACCATTTCCCTTAGTCTGGTGCCCTCCAGATGTGCTGGAAGACAAACCAGCACCAGCATTCCACCAGCCACCCCAACCAGACCTAAACTTGCCTATGATGGGTAGGGATGGTTGGAGTTGTGGTTGAAGCCATCCGGAGAGCACTGCATTGAGGAAGATTTTCTGGGAATATGTACTCTGTCTCGGTCATTTAAACTGTTTTTTATTATTTTTAAGTGTATGCTTTAAGTTATTTTAACATTGTTAAGTATTTATTTATACAGTACTACCCCCATATCTGCAGGGGATATGTTCCCAGACTTACTGTGGAAACGTGAAACTGCGAATAATAGTGAACCTGATTGAAATGTATGACTTCCGGCGCAACCTCCAGCTGAAGCATACCACATAATCACCCTGGAGGACCAAGAAAATGCCTAGAGAGGATATAATTTTTCAGATGTGGATAAGTGAAACCATGGATACGGGTCCCATGGATACAGGGGGTCGTACTGTATTTTAATATTCATCTTTTGTATGTTGTAACTATATTACATTCGTTTTAAGTTGTAAGGCCAGTTTTGGGGAAAAGGTATCCCGGTTTGAGTCCCATTTGGAGAGTAAAGGTGGGATATAAATAAAGTCAACAACAAAAAGGCACTTCATTTTGACTTAAGGCTTGCATATGCTCTCCCAAAGATATGCTTCTATAACAAAGAGAAGACATCTATTTCTGCCCGAGTTCTGTATTCTTAGATCAGATAACATCAGAACCAAGTTTTTTAAAAAAATTCCTGGGGAAATGCGGTGCTGTTTGAGCAATTGCCAATCAGTTGACAAACCTATGTTTAGGGACAGATTTTCTTCTATTAGCTCTTATTATGCCTTGGCTCCTATACATCTGTCACAATATTCTTATAATTCCCCTTCTTCATGTGTTGTCAAAAGAGTTGTGGGTGAAGAGGAGAATAAAAAGAAACCAAGACTATGACCACACACAAAAATGGGGAATAGCCTTCACTGAACTCAGTGAGATTTTTTTCCTCTTGGCATGTATGTAATTGTATTACAGTATTTCTGGTAGAACCTCCCAGTGCATTGTGACTCATCCTGAATCCCATACCACCCATGCAAAACTTTTGCTTTAGGGCAATGGTTCTTAACCTGTGGTCCACAGACCCCACAGGGGGCCTCAATGTCCTCAGAGGGGGTCCTCGAAGGCTGCTCAGCCCACATAACAGGAGCCAAGGCAAAGGCTGGCTGGGTGGTTTGGCTTGCACATTGCTCCTCAATTTGCTCCAGCCACAAATCTGCAGCAAGAAGCAGGAGAAAAGTCTTCCCTCCCCTCCAGTGCCTCTGAGGGAAGGGTTAATGGATGGTGTAATTGTGTTGTTATTACTATCAGGTATTATTATTGTTGTTGTTGTTTTGTTAGGTTTTTAAATCTTGATTTAAGTCGGGGGGGGGGGGTCCGTGGAAGCAAAAGATATTTAAAGGGGGTCCCTGGTAAAGAAAAGGTTTAAGAGCCACTGTTTTAGGCAGAAAGTCCAGTTGGCTCCAATTGGGGGACTGTTTTTTCAAGCCTACTACAAGGTATCATATATATTAACCCCCCCCCATTTTTATCCCTTACAATGTCAATTGTAAGGAAGTGCCTGGTACAAATTAATCCATGAGCCATTTATGGCACAGTGGAGGCTTGAACCTGTGTCCCACAGACCTTAATCTCACACACTCTTCACGCAGGCTTTATACAGTGATTCAGTATCACACATACAAAGCCTGAAAAATTACTTTTAAAAAGTAATTAGTGACTGTTCTAGTTCCAAAGGCCCAAGTAGTTAACACCATAGTTACAGTTTTAAAAAGTAACTCTCTACCTTCCCATTTCTTGAAAGTAAAATGTAATTGCCGCTCCTTAATTGTTTTTTTAAAAAAATTCTGAATGCTACAAGATGCTGGCCTGTTGTTTCCTCAACATTTGAGCACTCAAACCACATGATATTCCTCCTCCACCAGTTAAGTGAAGCCATAACTCTGGAAGTGTGATAACAACTAAAATGTTAGTTATAACGCAAGAGGAAGTGACATCATCCCTTATCAAGTTATACACAGAATGTAATTTAGTTTTTATGCTTTAATTCATTGTGAAAAGGAATTAATTACAAGAATGTTATTATTTATAACAAGTTATTTTAATGTTCTGCATTCAGGTAGCAAAGGTTGTCTACGTTATGTGTTTATTTACTAGAGGTAACAGATTGCAATTTTGTGCGTTCTTACAGGGAAGTAAGTTCACCTGAATGCAGTGGGACTTCTTTCTGAGCAGACACTGGGAGGTCTTTGCTAGGACACTTTTGTGATATAGAAAACTGGTATAGAATGTGTGATATAGAATATTCCTGTTTCCTGGTGCAGAGATAAGGATCCATAGGAAATTACAATTGTTATGAACCTAGATATAGTTTGTTGATGTATCACAGTAGATCAGCTTCCACACAGATTACAACCGCCATCTGCCTCAGTTTTCCTAGCTCATTTGGGGATGTTAGCAGTTGTAGTCCAAAATGTTTGGAGGATACCAACTTGAGAGAGGCTCGTAATATGGTGCTGGTGTGGAGTTTGGATTTCTTGGCCAGATGTTACTTTTTAAATGTAATACTCCAAAGCAGACAAAAAGGAAAGGCAAACTGAACTTATCTTAAAGGGTTAGCGTATATGTGTTAGCCATGTCTGGTGAGGGCTTTTACTGTAAAAAAAGGTGGAAGCCATATTAGATGGGTGACAGTTTTGCTATTAGTTGTTTCCCCCACAGACAGAGATAAAGAGACTTAATTTTTTAAGGCTTAAAAAATGATTTTAATGGAAACCCAACCTTGGGCATTTCAGTTCTGCATACTTAAGGATAAAGTACTGTATATGTGAACATTTAGCCATTTAATTTTCTGTGTAGATGCTATCAAATGTTTCTGGTATCAAACCAAAACAGAGCAGCCTCCTAAATTAATACAGCCAGGGATTTTGTATGTCAGGTTGGACAGAAGGTAGAACAGGAGTTCATAGTAATTTAACTACAGCAGCAGCAAAATGACTTTTCCCACTTTAGGTTGCTAAAATGAAGAAAGTTTGGAGTAACCAGGTTTAGCTTTTAATGTAAAGGGACTGTGAACTCAGTTCAGTAATGAAAACAAATTCATAGGATCAGGGTATGCTCAGAAGCACTCTGCTCTTCCATTCTCAGAATGCATGGCCCCCACAAGGGGGGGGCCTGACAGGGCTCTAACCTGGGGGCCTGGGATTAGGAGGGGCCCCCAGTGTGATATTATTGTAAGTTTTTATTATGTAAATCCATATATATATATATATATATATATATATTTGGTGTCATCATTTAAATTGACTTATTTTAATTTCTATCCTAAATCCTGTAGAGCATCTCTCTGCCCTTAACCTTAGCAGTAGGTAGGAGGCCCGCCAAAGATCCTGGCCTGGGGGCCCACTTCAGGATAAGGGGGCCATGTCAGAGTGTATGCCTTTTGCACCCAGTGCTGATTGGTGGAAGTTCTTGTCAATGACAGAGTCAATCCAATAGGTTTGAAGTCAAGGCAAAGTCACTTCCTAGTGCTCAGCACCAGCCATTTGAATAATAATAAAGAGAGAGTTACAATTTCTCCTCTGGTCAATAAGGGAATCCTTTAGCATTTGGTCACTATGACAGAGTAGATCTAGGGGCGTATCCACACTGCAGAGTTATAGCAATTTGATACCACTTTACCTGGCATGTGTCTATCCTATAGAATCTTGAGATTTTTAGGACTTTATTAAATAGACGCAGCAAAAACTGCAGCATTAGGATGCAACAGTAGCAGAAAGGGCAGAAATTATCAGATAATGACATCACTTACCCATTCTCAATGCATCGCGCTGGTGTGAATGAGGCATCACTTTTTATTGTGGCTTAGCCCGTCAATAAAAAGTGACACCTCATTCACACCAGTGCAATGCAGCGGGAACAGGTAAGTGACAAGGATGTCTGATAATTTTGCCTTTTGTGCTATTGTCATGTCCTAAATGGTGTGGAGTTTCCCCCCCCCCTGAGATTTGGCTCCTCTAATAAAGTCTGTAGTGTAGTGAGGTGAGGTCCTTAGCTAGACAACTCTAGTGCTATAGTTCTGGGGAATTGATTAGAGCTCTCTAGCAAAAAGAAAGAAAGGACTTCACCTCACAAAACTACAAACACCAAGATTCTATAGGATGGAACCATGGTCAGAATTCATTTGGGCAGTTATGGATGTGTAACCACCATAGTTGCACAGCTATGCAACTATGTCCCGAACCCACCCATCCCCACTTCCCACGTACGAGGCAGCAGTTGCTGCAATCAATGGGGGTCTGTTCCTTTGTCATTTGGGAAGCAGCTAACTGATGTTCCCACTCCCTCCTGTGAGCAATCTCTGGTGTAACAGGCAGAAGTAGGGTCCCTGTTACAATCCCCCTTCACACTGGAGATCGCTCACACAAGAGAGTGTGGGACTGTCAGCTGCTTCCCGATCAACAGCAGAACAGATGCTCATTTATTGCAGTGGCTGCTGCCTGGTAAGTGGGAACTGGGAGACTTTCACAGTCTCTGCATCTCCCCTAAACTAGGGAGTACATAGGGACTGTGAATACAAAACAGTCACAAATGAATGCATAATGCTATGGGGTTGTCTAAATAGTGAAAATACTCCTCACAGAATGTGAGGAGAACACAGGCTGTCTTAATGGCATCCCACATCATTTCACCATATTCAGAAGGAGGAGGGCCAAAAAAACATCAAAAACTGCAAAGGGAAACCCTTCACAGTTTTTCCTGGAGTTTAAAAAAAAAAAAACTCTGAAGGAAATGCACATTCCCGCTTGTTGGGACAAGCAAATCGATTTGAATTGCTTTCCTGTAGAAGAGGAAGTGCAAGCTGATTGTCTGGATGAGCACGGGGGGCAGGTCTTGCTAACAGGGCAAGCACCTGCTGCTACCATGTTGGATTTTTGCCTTAGCGAGCAAACGCTAAGGTGATAAAATGTTTTTTTCCCTTCTTTTCTTTTCTTTTTTTTTTTTTTTTTTTTTTGGTAAAGGCAAAATATTGCTTATGCACACTGTGGAAATAGATTTTTTTTAAAAAAAAGTTTGGCAGTGGCAGGTTTAAAGACACAAGTAATTCACTCGTAGGTGCCATCTTGAATAGAAGGCATGTGAAGTTTATGGGGGCTGTAAGACCATTAAGACAAGTCACAGCTGCTGCAACTTGTCTTTACTGTGGATCACTCCAGTTTTGGGGGGCTCATATAGATGAACCCTATGTTATAAATTCATAATGGAATGTTAAAATAGAAAAAGTACAAAGGGAAATGCTGTTACCGTAATAAATAAGGTTCAGAAAGGCATAGATAGGATAAGTAAAGAAAATGAGGTGATAATTTCTTAGTGGGAAGCAGTGCATGATACAAGATTGAACGTATGGATAGATCAGCATGGATATATATATATATGTGGATATACATATACGAAAGTATAGATGGTTATATGCTTATAGCTGATTACCTGGAAGAGGTATGGGAAGGAACGAGTATGGTGAAAATGGTTGTAATAAGGAGAGATTGAAGGTAGTGTAATATGTTTTTAGTTTATAGAAGAAAAACAGAGAAGTATAAGAGAGATTTAGAAGTGATAACAGGATGGTTTAAGAGTGTATGTGTTATGTAAATGGATGTATAAGGAATAAGAAATGTATAGGCGTTGGACTGAATTTTGAGATGAAATGATTGTTTACAGTGTATAATTTGGAGAAACGACAATAAAAATATATACTAAATAATAATAATAATAATAATAATAATATTCATAATGGAATCAGTGGGTTCTGGCCCATAGCAGTTAACGTGGAACCAAACTGCTATAATTGCACAGTGTGGATCCTGTGTGGATACAGACTAGATCAGATGTAGGGAATGTGTAGCCCTTTAGATGTGGCTAGACTGCAGCTCCCATCATCTCTCACTATTGGCTGTGCTAGCCAAGGCTGCTGGGAACTGGAGAACAAGAAGACTTGGAAGGAAAAATTCTTTACATTTTGTCTAAACCATTTCCATGAGGTTAAAACAAAAATTATGCAAAGTTTGGGTTTTTTCCCCCCTATGGCCTCTGCTTTTGCTGCATTTTTAAAACTGAAAATTTTCCTGGTTCCTGGCACACTGGGGGAAGAAAAACCCTGCTGGCTTCAAACATCAGGCGTTTAAGAAGTAGTGGATTTAGAGGTCACCATTTTCAGGGAACTGAAGTCAGCAACCTAAACATAGCATGGTGTAAAAGCTGTCTGAGATAGTAAAAGTGGGAGGAAAGGGACTAATGGAAGCCCAGTAGATAAGAGCTGAACATTACTCAGGAGAGGTCTCTTACTGGAATGGAGGCACTTGCTTCTTGGACTTTACTTTTGTAAACTACATTTGCATAGCCCTGTTCCATGAGAAAAGTGCCATAATTAAACTTGCAGGGGGGTGCTTTTCATTGTTGTTCTTTTTGATGCATCTTTTAATTCAAATGTTTCACATGGGGAACACCAGTAATTCAAGGCGGGCAGAACTGATGAGGAAGGAGGATGCCTTATGAAGATGGTCACCTTAACCTTTCTCCTCTTATGTGCATGCATCTCTAGTGAGGTCCCCCAGTGATAGAGGTGAGAACTTGTGGAGCCCTCAGATATTGATGCACTCCAGCTCCCACCATCCTTCACCAATACCTGTGCAGGGTAGGGCACATAGGATTTAAAAGCCAGCTTCCTTGCCCTACGAGCCATCTCTCTATGCTGACCTCTGTGCCAAATTCATGAACAGCTGCAAGAGACAGAGCATCCAGTTCCTCTCTTCCTAAAAACATAGGAGGAGCACCCTTCAGAGGGTCCACAATTGTGTTAACAATATGCTTGTGACATGAACCAGACCTTCTATTAGATGAGTGAGGCTGCCACCTCCCTTGAGTCCCCTAAACAAACCTGGCCATTTCCCCCTAAGCTAGCTGCTGCTGCCATCCCACCCCATATAGTAAATGAAGCTGTCAAAGTCACCGGCAGACAACAAATACTGTGCACACTACATAATTATGAGTACCCTTTAACTGCCATGGCTGCATCCTATGGAATTTTGGGTTTATAGTCTATTGACTACAGGGAATATTGATCAGGGAATACGGACTCCACCTGTGTTGGAAGGAGACACACTCCCCCTGAAATCTCAGGCTCGCAGCTTGGGTGTTTTCCTAGACTCAGCTCTGAGCCTGGATGCCCAGGTCTCAGCAGTGACCAGGACTGCTTTTGCACAGCTAAAACTAGTGTGCCAACTGCACCCGTTCCTTGAGATGTCAGATCTGGCTACCGTTACACATGTCTTGATTACATCCTGTTTGGACTACTGTAACACACTCTATGTGGGGATGACTTTGGGAACTGTTCAGAAACCTCATTTGGTCCAAAATACTGTGGCCAGAATGCTGACCAGGGTCAATGACAAGAAGCATATTTATTTAGGTATTGATACCCTGCTCTTCAGCCACAAAGGCTCTCAGAGCGGCTTACAAATTGTTAAGCAATAGCACTTTACACATATACACCACTTTATAGCGTGCTAGGCACTAAGTGGTTTCTAATGTGTGTTAGCTAATTGCTCCCACAAGCTAGGTACATATAACTCCCTTCACTGGTTGCCAGGTTCATTTCTGGTCACAATTCAAAGAGTTGGTCATGACCTATAAAGCCCTATATGCCTTAGGCCCAGGCTATATGAAAGACCATGTCTCCTGATAAGAACCTGCCAGAACTTTTAAGATCTTCAGGGGAAGGCTTTCTCTTGGTCTCACCATCATCATAGGCTCACTTGGTAAGGACATGAGAAAGAGTGGCTGCTCCCTCTGGAACTCCTTTCCTTCAGAGGCTAGTCTGCCCCTCCCTTGCCTTTTGCTGGCAGGCAAAGACATTTTTATTCAAACAGGCTTTTAACTTCTAAGCAGAGGAGCTTTTTATAGGGGTGTTCTATTTATCTTTTAAAACTTGTGTTTCTTTTAAAAATATTTTATACTGTTTTGTCTGGTTTTATTGTTTTTAATTTTATTGTGAATATTTTTTTCAGACTGATTGTCTCTGAAGTTGCCTTAGGTCTCTTTCTGAGAGAAAGGCAGCATACAAATGCAATCAATTGATCAATCAATCAGTCATTCAATACTGAAGCACTAGAAGAGCACTCTGGCTGAGAATTCTAAACACCCCTCCTTAAACTATAAAGCCAAGGATTCCAGGAGATGGAACCAAGGCAGCTAAAGTGGACTCACAGAACTAGCTTATAACTGGGCAGTGTGAATGAGCCCCTGGTGAGAGGAAAGCAAACAAGCCTTTCTGAAGAGGGGGGTAGAGCCTTCTATGAGAGCAAGAGTGATTTAGGACATTTTCAGACTAGTCTTACTGTGCAAGAAGACTCTGGGAGAGGTACGCCGCTATAGTGCAGCAGGGAGTCCATTTCGGACGACGCCATCCCTCATCCGTGTCACTTCTGTGTTCCATTGAAGGCAACCGCACCATTTTTTACTCACGGAAGTTGTCCGTGAGTAAAAAATGGCACGGTTGCCTTCAATGGAACATGGAAGTGACACGGACGAGGGATGGCATAGTCCGAAACGGACCCCCTGCCACACGATAGCGGCGTACCTCTCCTGGAGTCTTCTTGCACGGTAAGACTTGTCTGAAAATGTGCATAGTGTCTTCAGTGCTGGACTAGAACACTAGGAGACCAGGGTTCAAATCTGCGCTCAGCCATGGAAACTCATGGGGTGACCTCGGGCAAGTCACACTCTCTCAGCTTCAGAAGAAGGCAAAGGCAAACTCCCTCTGAACAAATTCTGCTAAGCAAACCCTGTGATAGGTCTGCCTTAGATTCACCATAAGTTGGAAATGACTTGAAGGCACACCACCACTGCCACCAGAGCCTTCTGTATTTGTGGAGGCTCTTCATACAATTTTAGACATTTGTTTTCCAGAATTTGAAATCATATGGCAGGGCTCTTCCTTTTTAGAAAATCGCCCTTTGTGAGCAAAGAGGGCGACTGGGGAAGGAACAAGGTTGACATTCTCTCCCCTTCTCGTACACTCACATATACAGGCTGGAATCCTGTTCATGATGTGTGTGTTTATGAGTGTGGCAGTGGGGTTTAACACATTGGCCTCTTTTAGGACAGAGTGCAAGGTGCTATTCTGTAGACCTCTGAAGAGCTAGAGCACAGGCCCTTGTGCCCCTCCTGGAAAGACACACATGTGGGGCAGGAATAGTGATGGTGATGGACAGAACATTACTCTCCACTAAGTAGGATCCTGACCTAGACCTAGTTCTCAAAATGTCTGAATACAGGGCTGGAGTTATAGGACTTTATCAGATCACCCTCCATTAATGTTCTTTTGCTGGCATTTTTGGTGCCGTTTTTATGCTGGTAAAAGAACCCCCCACCAGACCTAACCTTACTTGCCCCATTCACTTCCTTGTTTCAGATCTCACCCATTCTTGCGAGAAGACATGAGCGCAGCAAATTTAAAAATTAAAGTAAAATAAAGAGATAAAATGTACACACAAGCAAAAGAACATGCTTTAAAAGTCCCAAGTAAACTGGGGAGATGGAAAAAAAAAATATGTTCCCTACCTGGCTTATCCCAATCTCATCCAGAAGTGTTCTAACAATTGACACTGTATTCACTGAGCATAATGGTGCGAGGATTCAAACGCTGGCAATGCCAGTAACAAAACACCACAGGAGATCTATTGACAGCATGGCACGCCAATAAAAAAGTACACCTTATTGACAGCACATGATCGTGAAAGGATGATGTCATATGGTATGCGTGCCCTTTCGTGATCATTAGGTGTCGTTATGATGACATATTTGCCACATTTGATAAAGTCCATAGTCACTTTCAGCTACTAGTCCAATTGGATTTTACATGTGGAAAGGGGTGGAGGGGGCATATCATTTTGTTGCTTGCTACATAGCCTCCCCCCACCCCACCCCATGTCCCTCTTTCTATGGGCTGCAATTGACTACCAAACAGCAGCTTTGATTCTCAGTTGAGCCACAGCTGCTGGGTGCTTACAGATGTACCTACCAGGCATGTTTATCTGATAAACAGCTTAGCTGGTATTCATTTGTTTGTTTAGTTTGAAACAGTGATCTGCAAAAGGGTGGGGTTTTTCTTCTTTTTTAACTGACACACTGGGCAGCCAATCTGTGCTCTGCACTGCCAACTTTTGCTGCTAAAAGTATGAACGGCATGTCTCCAAAGTGGTTTCCATTGCTGAAGAAAGTGAACCAATTCAAACCTCCCTTCTGTGCCATGGTCACTGTTCCATGAGATCACTGGAAAAGATGAACAAGTGAGTGAAATCCAGTGGGCACTGTGGAGGTTTTATTTCTGTTTAGTTCAGGTGTAGGAATCACAAGATGTTCTTGGACTACACATCCCAGGAGCACTGAACCAGAATAGCCAATGGTGAAAAATTCTGGAAGTTGCAATCCAACAACATCCGGAAGGCTGCGTGATTCCAACCCCCTGTTGAATAGGATTTAAAGTATGCATAACTGCCCACTGGATTCTGCAAACATTGCAGTAGAGCAGCCTGTCATGAAGGTTGTATATATTTATACATTACACACATACAACACACACACTTTATTTTTTAAAATAAATTGATCTCTTGGCTTGATCAATTGTTATACTGAAAGTCAGTTCTCATATTTGATGTTGTCTAGAAAATACTTGTTCATACAGTCTACAATTTCACAAGGAAAGATTGGTGTGAAGAGGGCCAAGACTACTGCGAATACTGCAACAATACTTGTCTATTGGCCTGGACACACCAATCTTTCCTAAGACCATGGATGTGCCTGTAGCTGAGAAAGGACCACAGCCAGCCATGTGGAGAAGAAGAAAAAGGACTGTGTGATCCACACTCCTATCCCTTCCAAAACAACATAAGTGCCCTACTGGATCAAGCCAAAGGCCTATCTTTTCCAACATTCACACACTGCCCAGCCAGTTTCATGTGGGCTTATGGGAAGCTCACAAACAGGCATCAGTGTGACAGTATTCTCCTCTTCATGGTTCCCAGCAACTGGTATACAGAGACGTATTGCCTCTCCTTCAGGCCTTTTGCCTTTTTAAAGAGGTGTTCTTTTCCTTTCTTATCTTTTCCTAAAAATCTCTCCAGTTAAAAACCAATTTCTAGACTCTTATCATTAGCACAGTTGCTGGGATCTAATCTTATTGATTGCAGTCGACCCTGCTCCCGGGAAAATGTACATAGGATCCTGACAGTCTTTGCATGCTTACTTGGAAGGAAAGTTTAGGGTAAGGAGAACTGCAAATTCAACATTCAAAATCTGCTTTCTACACAGGTACAGCCATTATCATCCAACTTCCACCAGTTAGAGGAAAAACAGATTTGAATGAAACCAAGCAGCAAAACAAATTCTAATTCTCAGCAGATCAGAGAATGTAAAATGCCAGGAAGTAACTGGTACAAGCTATTATGGTGATATCGGAGGAGCCCTATCGTTCATCATATGAAATGAAATGAAGTGTGCACGAAGATGAGAAGCTGACAAGCACTTTAATTTGCCATGGTTCGAAAGAGGAAAGGTAGGGGAAAAGAAACTGGGGACAGACCAGGCAGCTCCTTAAACAGCAAGCCTTGCAATTTGCTTCACTTTATCTTAATTACATCTAATTAAGGATTGAGCAAGTTTCTAGGCTTCCTGTTAGTACAGCACAGCCTGCTGTAAATAAGCCATTTGCCAGTCAGGAGGGACCAGTCACAGACAGCATGTAAACATTGACTCTAAATATTGATTTAACTTTCTTCAGAGGTTTTAATCTCACTCCTGTAAAGTACATGGGTAAAAAATAAACCAGCTTAAAGCCCCAGAATTCTATATTACGAGGAGAAAAGATGTGTCATTTCAGAGAACCAGGTAATGTAACTTACTAGTGGAAAACTAGAAAGCCAAAACGCAGCTGTTACCAACAATCTGTTTTTATCATCCCCTACCTCCCTGCTCACATTGTTTATGATCCTCCATTCTTTATATACTGCACTATTGCAGGCAAATTGTATGTCCTTCCCATGCCCTGAAGTCAAAGTACAGAAGGTCATTATGAGGAGGGTTCTACTTCCCTACATCCCACTCCAGACAAGGTCATCAAAAAGTGCCATTCTAAGGTTTTGTCCACCCATGATACAGTATTTACCTGGCCACACTGTGTCCTGAAGGAAGCAATCTTCATGCAAAGTCCTGCAGCATGGCATTTGCCTCCTTGGCTTTCTTGCAGGTATACAGCCATTTGATTATCCGAGCATTGCGTTCAATCACCGAAGTGCTGGTAGGGACCTGTTCTGTGAGTTCTTCTTCCAGGAGTCCATCGTCACCACTGTGCCTTGTGAAGTCACTTTCTGATGTTGCTACGCTGATACTACGAATCCTAAAGGAGAAGTTGTCGGAAGCCACGGAAAAGTTCTCCTGACCAAGGTCCTCTATTACCTCAGGTTCAAGGCCACAGTATTTAAAGAAAGTGTCAAATTCAGAGAAAGATTTTGAGTACCGAGAACTAATGTCTGATTGGGAGCGATGCAGACCTTTCCGCCTTACTTCATTCACCTCATAAGGTGCCACAGTCAGATTTGGGGCATTCTCACACCTGCTGATGAGAACGGCTGCTTGACCTACCTTTGGAGTCTGTCCTGCCAGATCAAGGTTATGGTTCACCTCTTTGACCAATCCAGTTCCGTCCACTTCAGGTAAAACCTCTTCCTTGACCATGGCTTTGGATGCCTCAGAAACCAGCTGCTTTTCTTTGAAGGAGCCCTGGAATAGCCTTCTGACCAAACTCCCACGAGTGCTCTCCTGGCTTTGACCTCTCACAAACTCACACTTCTGGCGATAGATCACTAAGGAGTCTGGCCTGATCTGCCTCTTGGCACTGCTGCGCCTCACGATGGGAGGGCCACGCTCAAGGGGAGCAGGGCAGGAATCCATGGTGGGATTAACCTGAGATTTGGCAGTCTTCTCCTCAGTCACGTTGTTGGCTTTCTTGCTTTCCACAGAACAGCTCTCACTGCTGGTCTCCGAACCTGAGCTGAGTGCCGTGACCACCACTGGTTCCTGCCTGGTCCTGATTACCTGCTGACTTTTGACATACTTGGCCTTATCTGCTGCCAGTCTTTCCACAGCACTCTTCCTGCCCGGGTTGCCTGCCTCCATCTGTTTGCGAAGGTACTCTGGACCCTTGTTGAGAAGTCGTGCTGTCAGCGAGGAATGGAAGCCAGAGATGGCATGCATTCTCTCAGCGTGAGAGAGTTCAGTTGGCATATCAAATTCAGGTGTCCCAGGCTCCCTTGTAGTTCAGGAAAAAGAAACCAAATCTCACAATCTCTTCCCCTCCGTCTTTCCTCCTCCTGCCTTCCTGTGGCTCCACTCCTCAGGAATAAGAAAAAACAGGGTTCATTTCCAAAGTAGCCAGCCCCTGCTGCTGGCTTGTCTTGATCAGTTTCTGAAGGAAGGAAAACTCCTCTGCCTGAGCAGAGCCCAACTGTCTGTGCCTGCTGCAGACACTCTGACTCTACACACACACACACACACACACACACACACACACCTCCACAGCTGCTTCCTTGCACATTCACCTTTCAGCTGAGCCAACCCCTGCAAGCCAGACCCAGCCAATCCAGTCAGAGCGCTGAGGCCTTTCTGACATCACCAGGGAGGGCGATGGCTCATTGACGTTAGAGGAGTGGCCCAGACCATCAACACACCATTGCCTCTAGCAAGGGCAAGCCCTGATGAAAGTGTTTGTTTAGCATATGTTTTCAGCTCTCTCCTCCTCCTCATCCCACAGTGGCAGCAACAGCAGCAGCAGGGAGCAGCCTGTGTGTGAAGGAGAATACTAGAAGTCTCTTGCAGCAGAGGTTGAGGCATGTACATGCTTGGAGCAAAACTTCACAAGTGCATTGCTGCCTGTACTCAGAGATCAGTAGATTTGAAGGGCAGGATGGGATACCTATGCCAAGCTATGGAGGTGGGGGCACAGAATTTTGATGTGAGACCTGGTACAGTACAGTGTTTAGGAAATCAAAAAGCTACAAATCATAGTCCTGGGTTGGAATCTTGCCTTGGCTATAAACACATCAAGTGGCCGTAGGCAAACCATCTCGTCCTTTCCTAGATGCAGTATGGGAGATAATAATACTGACTTACCTTACAGGGTTGTTGTTACGTTACAGCTGGATAATGCATGAAGGTGATTTAAACACTTGACATTTCAGTACAAATGCTTTATTATTACCACTGTTATTGCTATCATTGTTGACACTGACAGACAACTTTCCCCCAATTCTGCTAATCCCATGTTGTGCTTGAATATATGTCTGAGTTTTTTCTTTAAAAAAAAAATTAGAAGAACATTATTCAAATGTATCTCAGTTGGTAGTTCCTTTGTCCTGTCATGAAACAAACTGGTAATGATCCTTAGGAACTGTGCTGGCATAATTACAAATCAGTGGGTTAGTAAACATTCTACAATGTGCAGATGTTCATATCAAAAAGCCAAGGTCTGCATAACAAACAGGGACTTTTGCTCTATGTAGTCCATTTAATTTCTCTGTAACATCATGGCTTTTCTGATATAACTTGTTTTGCTCCTTGGGCCTGTACACACACCCCATCCCCTCAACTGGAGTAGAGAACTCTTGGAAAAGCAGACAGCAAAACCATCTGAGAATAGTGCTGTTAAAGGCTTGTCCAGACTGTAAGGTGACCAACGTATTTTGGCTGTAAACGATGCACCAAAGGCTCTTCAAAATTGGTTGTACTATGTAGTGCTCCTAGGCTTTGGAATTCTTTCCCCAAAAATATTAGGATGGCTCCTTCCTTGCTGTCCTTCTATCAGCATACCTTCCAACTGTCTCAGTTTGGCAGCACAGTACTCATTAATCCCGTTATCCTACTTTTTCAGTTGCTTTTAAAATGTCCCATTTCCTTTCTCCTCTTCCTACCTCCCCCCTTTGTCTTTGGTTTACAGTACTTCAGTTGCTGCAAACTGAGTTCAGAATGCAAAAGTAATTTGAACTCAATTGACTCAGCAGGGAGGAAAGGAGAGGTGGAGTCTTCCTCTTCCCAGTAGTCTCAGGTAAAAGCAGTTTCTGCTATCTTCTATGTTCTTCCTCAGTAATAACTTTTGCCATTTTAGGAAATTATCAGATGCAGCAAAAAGTACCTTATCGGAGCATCAGGATGACGTTTCTGTCCAGCGAATGGCACCCGCTTTCAGATGATGTCATCCTTGTTGCGTTCTACTCCTGTGCTGTAGCAGTTAATAAGGCTTATCGTTATCGTGTAGATGGGGCTTACAGTTATCATGTAGATGGGGCCTAAATATGGAAGCACTGTGGTCATAGTCTCTTACTGTTTCAACAGCAATCCCATCTTGCACTTGTTTCAACTTAGGCTTAAATCCAGATTCATCTCCCCTCTGGCTATTTTCATGATGAACCTTTGTAGGGTATGCTCATTGAAGGTGTCCAGAATTTTTTTACTTCTTTGGAGATTTTCAGATGGCGCTTATAATGCGGGGCAGGCACGGAACAGGGCCGAGAAAGCAGCTGTCGTTCAGACTACTTCGACCCCTTCCGTCCTGCTCCCGGGATATTCTATTCACAATGAAAAATCGTGAATAGAACACCCCTTCCACACCTGTCATGGAATCAGGGACATGGGAAACGGAGCCCTGTCCCTGTTCCGCAACGACAGGCACAGGAGAGGAGCTCTGCGGCAGGCACTTCTGGCCACCAATGGGACAGCCAGGTAAGTGCCACCCTTCTCCCCCCACCACTCCCCGGGTTCCTTTTTTTATTTTAAATTTATTTTTTCATTTTATTTCTGTCTTTGACAGCTGAGGGTGTTAAATTTGAATTTCCCTCCTGCTCGTTCTCTCACGAGAATGAGCGGGATTTCCCCCGGCTGGTCGTAAAGGCAGCCTTACGACGACTGCATTTACGGCCGGCTGGGCAAGGAGGGAGGATGCCCATTCCTGGAGCGGAATGGAGGTAAATGTATGAACATTTACCTCCATTCTGTGGCAGGAATGGGAGAGGAGGTGGCGGGGCAGCAATGGGGCATTTTGGCCCCATCTGAAAATCTCCTTTGTTACAACTAGAACACATACTTATCCAGTCAATGTGACTGTAACTGAAGTTGCCCATTACTGAAACACTTTCTCCTTCAGGATGCCTTCCTGATTCTGCTCTTCCTCTCAACATCATATTTGAACATTTTGGCCAGTGAGATAACAGGATGAGAGCCAGCATAGTGCAGTGGTTTAAGTGTACTGTTCCTATGGCTGAACAGGGTTCAAATCCCTGTTCATCCATAGGAAACGCACTGGGTGACCTTGGACAAGTCACACTTTCTCAGCCTCAGAGGAAGGCAAACACAAACCCTCCTCTGAACAAATTTTACCATGTAAACCCCATGATCGGTTCGTCTTAGGGTCACCATAAGTTGGAAATAACAACAACGAGGTGATAGAATGTCCCTTTGTTGTTGATAAATACCTTCAAGTCAGCACTAACTCTTATGGTGACCTCATCATAGTTTTTTTTTGTTGTTGTTGCAAGATTCATTCAGAGGTTTGCCATTGCCTCCCTCTAAATATAGCCTGTAGCAGCTGGTATTCCTAGGTGGTCCTCCATCCAAGTACTAACCAACTTCCAAGATCAGACAAGGTCTGTTGCCTTCAGGGTATTTAGTCAGACTGCAGAATGTCTCTAACAGTAAGGTATTTTAGGGAGCTGGCATTTTTACCCACAATTCCATGGAAAAGGCATTTAAAAATAAATCTAATTTGCTTGACTCTGGCCTTCTTTGACAGAAGGAGAAAAACCATCTCTGGTACCCCCTTCCATGTCCTTCCTGTAGAGTTTGTATCCAAAGATGTCCATGTTCCACTGATTCTCTCCATTCCACAAGACTTCCATTATGTGTAGTATGTCTCCCTCAAAACCCAGAACTCCAGTTTTTCAGTAGGCTTCTAGTCTACATGGGTCTGAATCCTACTGGTTAACTTCAGCTGGAGGAGACACTTTGAATCAAGAGCTGAACACATTGATTCAGTGGGTCCTCTTTATTTGGGGTGAACAGGAGGCCATGATGTTCCTCTCCAGTACTTCTGACATGTACATTTTCTGCTTTGGCCCTTAGGCTTCTTTGATTGGATAATATGTTTTGTCCTGTGCACATGGCATATTTCCATCCCATCCCCATCTGGGCAATTGGATTCATTTTCACATTCATTCCCTAGAGATGGTTCAATTCAAATTGGATGTTTTCCAGATCCTCTTGGCTTTGTCCCAGGACATGGTTAAAAAATAATAATGATGTACTGTTTTAAACGTAGGAAACACATTCAAGGTTAGCTGTGTTGACCATGCAGCAAAACCAAACCCCAAATCCACACACAAAAAAGTGATCTCTTTATTAGCCAATCAAATGCAAAATATATGTGTTTTGCATTTGATTGGCTAATAAAGGGATCACTTTTTTGTGGTTTAGGATTTTGTTTTAAATGTGTTTTTAAAACTGTTTTTAACATGTGTTTTTAAAAATAAAACTCTGGTTTACTTGTGTTTCAACTTCTATATTATTATTATTTTCAGTTGTACTGTGTTTTTAAATAGTTGAAAGCCACCTTTGAATCCTGTGCTGACAGAAAGGCAGGATATTAAGTACATACATACATACAGCTTTTTTAAAAAGTTAAATACCAGAACCAGCCTGGTTCTGGTTCAAAATGAGCCCATCCCTTTTGTATCATCCTGACTTCCTTCAGGTTTTGGAGTAAGTACAGCAGCCTCAGCCAGCTGCTAAACTCAGTGCTGCAGTTCTATTACAAATTTGTTGCTCTCAAGCTTTACATAACATCAGAACAGAAATGGATAGGCAGATGACACTGTTCCTTACTCTGCATCAGTACAGTCAGCCCTCCATATCCATGGCTTCTGCATCCACAGATTTCACCATCCACAACTTGAAAATACAATTTGTCCCTGTGTCCATGGATTTGGTATCCACGAATTTAAGTATTCACGGCTTGAAAATATTCTTTAAAAAATAATAATCCAAAAAGCAGACCTTGATTTTGCCATCTTATGTAAGGGACACCATTTTGCTATGCCATTGCATATAATGGGACTTGAGTATTCACAGATTTGGGTATCCACCAGGGGTCCTGGAACCAAACCTCAGTGAGTATGAAGGGACAACTGTATTCCCAAAAAATGTTTTCTGAAAGCAAACCTTGGTTTTGCTATTTTATATAGGGGGCACCATTTTACTATCCAGCATATCTAATGGGACTTGAAAATCCACAGATTTTAGTATCCATGGAATGCCTGGAACCAAACTCTAGCAGATACCAAGGGTCCACTGTATCAGCATCAGCCTATACAGAGACTTGTGTCGTGATACTGCTTTCTAGCATTTCTAGTCAAACAGTTAATGAGTTAGGGGGTCAATTAGTGGCCAGTCTAGAACATGCAGCTACAATTGTATTCTTGTGAACTTCACAGGTTCCCGAAACAACTTCAAACATTATGTCTAATCTAATTCTAAACCAAAGCCACCATTTTATTCCTGCAAGATGTATACCTCAGAGATAGTAATGGATTGGAATGCCCCCCACCACTTCAAAACTGTTGTCCACAAATGTTTAAATCATATGTATCATCCCATCATTCCCCCCCCCCGGCTTACTCATGTATGATAATATGTTTTCAGCCCTAAACAACTTTTAGTCATATTAGGAGAACTACTTCAGCAAAGATGGTGAGTTTGCAGTTAGTGTGCCCCTCCCACACTTGTAGGATTCGAGCTCCCATCGTCCTTAGCCAGTGCAGCCACTTCATCCTTTATGTAATGTTATGGCATTCCTACATCTTTGCCAGTACAATGTCCATGTAAAAGATTTACTTCACACTTCCTCCACAGCCATTTGTTTTCCTGTTCAGAGATGCCAACAATTAAATAAAAGGTCAGTAGAGAAGTGAGACTAACTTGTGTGATTCGGAAAGGAGAGGTAACATACCTATGAATAATTGTGGGCAAGAGGATATGCAAAGCTAGGCGGTGTGTTTCCCTGAACTGTGCAAACATGAGAAGGAAAAAAAGTCCCAGTTCTTGCCACTGTTATCAGATGATGTCATAATGCAAGACAAAATAGAGGCTTTATCTAGCACAAGATGGAATTCTTGAAAATATTTGTCCACAGTCAAAGAACAAACAGTCCACTGACAATATTTGACCAACCAGTCAATTATCTATTGTCACTATTCTTTCTTGCAATAAAATACCATAATAATGACTTCTGAGAGGGCAACTGGGATCACTTGACATATATTAATGAACCTAGCTGACAGCACCTCTGAGGTAGGGTAAGAAATCTCTAGTTAGAAATCACTTTACATAGCCCCAGGATACATTTGTAGCAGCTGTTTAGCTGCCTGATAGTTTAGGAAAAGAATAAAGAGGGGGGTGGGTGGGAGGTGTAGAACTGTAGCTCTGTGGTAGAGCAAATACAGTACAGTAATCAGTATGAAGAAGGTCATGAGTTCAAGTCTCTGAGCACAGCTGGTTGTAAAAATTTCAGGCTAGAAACCCTGGAGAGCCTACGCCCATTCAGATAGACTAGAGGTGGAGAGCCTGTTGCTAGCCAGCTCTTGCTGGACTACAGCTCCCATCACCCAGCATCCTGTAGTCTGGAGCTGAAGGGCATTGGAATCCAACAACATCTGAAATGTCCAGTACTGGGTTGCATAGGCAACAGCCTTAGGCCAAATCCACTCTACAGAAATAATTCTGCTTGAAGTTTGATTGTTTGCCATGGCTCCTTCCTATTGAAACCTAGGATTTGTAGTTTTACAAGATCTTTTAAAATAAAAACATTATTCTTTTCGTGTGTGCTTGATTTATTAATTTTGTTTGTTAATAACATACAACTTATATAATAAGACACTGCAAAAACTTTTCGATATTGTAACAAAAGTATTTTTTCCCACCCACCCATTTTACAAGATTTTTAGCCTTTTCTGCCAAAGAGAGCTGGTGCCTCACCAAACTACAAATCCCAGGATTCCCTAGGAAGGAGCCATGGCAAATAATCCAGTTTCAAACTGGATTATTTGTGTAGTGTGGATTTGACCTTACTCTGCTATAAGGCAGCCTCTTGTGACCTTGATGTACAGGCAACAAGGTTGGAACTGGATGTCAGGTTCATCCATAAAAATGCATACTTACACACACATACACACAGGCATACCTCAGTTTACAAAGCCTCTCCCAGCAAAACTCCTTTTTACAAAGGCTTTGTACACCTGCCCAGCCCCCATTTTTTTCTTTTTCTTATCCACTGTCTAGGTGGAAGTTTGTTAGCAGTGTCAGCACTGAGTGGATGATTAAAGAGGGCTGGACAAACACAGACTACCAGCTGTGTGTTTGCAGTAAAGAATGTACTGGTAATAAACAAATCTTGAGCTGGGAAAGAGTGGGATTCTACTCTAGCCAATTCCATTGCAGCCCCCTGTGCCTAGATGCATAGCAAAATGGAGTGGGAAAGGAAAAGCAGATAAGCCTGCCTCACCAGCTGCCCCAAGTACATTAAGGCAGCATCTGCAAAGTAAAAATAACCCAGTTTGACACCGCTTTAACTGCTATGGCTCAATGCTATAGAATCCTGGGATGTGTAGTTTGTTGTGGCACCAGAATTCTTTGACAGAGAAGGCTAAATATCTCACAAAAGTACAAATCCCAGGATTCTGAAGGATGGAGCCATGGCAATTAAGTGGTATCAAATGGATTATTTCTACAGTTCAGGTGCAGCCTAAAAAGCACCGATCTGTTAAGGATGCATCAACACTGTAGAAATAATACAGTTTGATACCACTTTAACTGCCATGGCTCCATCCTACAGATCTTTGGATTTGTACTTTTGTGAGTCACCAGCACTCTTTGTGGACTAAAGACCTTGTAAAACTACAAATTCCAGGATTCCATGGGATGGAGCTACAGCATTTAAAGTAGTATCAAACTGCATTAATTCTACAGTGTAGATGCACCCTAAGTTTGGCCACCAAAATGGTAAACTTCAACAACAACAACAACAACAACAACAAAAAAGTGGAGTCTAATGAAAGAAGATGTCATTGGGTATAATATTTTGGAAGAAACCTTCAAGTAGTCTCTGGAAGGTTCAAAATGTTTTTGCTTACTTAGGACAAAGCTTACTTGACATGGGTGTTTCATTGTACATGTGCCTACTGTTAGTTTTGAATAGTTTACTGAAACATATGATCTGCTCTTCTTTTTGGGGTGTAGGAACCTATCTCTATTCTTCCATGTTATTTTTTGCTCTGGTACCAAATTTTCTGTTAACAAAGTAATGTACAGCTGTACTATAAACCCTGACAGCTGATGGCTTCCATGTCAGTGAGGCAGGGAACTCATTCTGAATTTTAGTCGAAAATCTAAAGGAGCTATTCATGGTGTTGAACCATTTCCCCAAATACGTTGTTCATTTTAAAGTTTGGACTAGAACCTGGAGGGGATCTGCTGCCTCAGTGGCCTAGAAGTCACCAGCTGCCACTGACCATCCAAGAGAGCAGGATGTCATCCTAAAACAGATAACAGTGAGTGATAACAGCTTCAAACACACACAACAAAGAGAAACAAATCAGCACTTGTATCCTGAGGGGAAAGTTAGAATAATCACCCCCCTCTGTGCCTCCCTGCAATTTTTTCATAAATAGTAGTTTACAGGATTGTCCCCAAAGGTATAGAGGTCAGCCACTCATGCACAATCTGAGCCCTGAGCCAAAAGATGTGGGAATCTATGACTAACATGACTTATGGAACACATCCACTTTGTCGCATCAGCATTTAAATGTAAAATTAATCAGGGGGGGGGCAGTCCCAGCAATCAATTATGACACAATTGAAAAATATACACTAAAACTTACATGTTATAATTAGACACATAAATGCACTCCCACCATAACAACATTTAGGCACCATCTGTCTTATACCATTTTTTCTTGTTTTCATCTGTAGCCAAATGGAATTACGGTATCTCAAACCCTATGGGATTTTCAGATGTAAAGAATATAACAACCCTCCCTGTGGTAGTTATATTCTTCTTTCTTATATTCTTCCTTCACCTTCTCCTTCTTTGAGAACTTTGAGGCTCAAACTGGAGATGAAGACATGGTTTACTGACCTATGTAAGGAGTTAACCCTTGTTTTCACAAGTACAGGTGACAGAAGCAGACACAAATGTTTTAACATGGGCCATTCCAGAAGAAACTGCTAATCCAATAGGCATAACACCAAAAAAAGTCCAGTTACTTTCACACACCAGAAGCAACAAATACCACCTCTCCTCTTCCTAGGTGGTAAAAAACACAACAATAACAAACTACTATTAAGCATTTGTTGCCTTTTGATAACATTACAAAATCAGCTGTCTGGTGCAAGCTGCCTCTCTCTGCCCAATGGTTAGTTGGTCCATAAGCTAGTCCTCTTTAAAGGCAACAAAGGGTTTGTCTACACCAGCAAAAATAATCCTTCTGCAATTCAGAGTATTCTGCCCAGAGCTCCCCTGAATCCACCCTGTTAGTTTCACACCTAAATATACCCACATTGATGTACACACATCAGTGTCCAAATCTGAATCAGCACTGCTTTTTTTCTCCTCCTCAGAGCCACTACTGCTGCCTGCCCGGCCAAGTACCTTCCCAGCAGAGCCCCACTGACAAAAGTTGCTTCCTCAGGTCAGAACGAGGCACCCTGCCGGTGAGGAGATAGCCCATGACTCCCTCATCATTGATCTCATGGCTTGGCACCTCTTTCTGACCTCAGACAAGCGGCTTCACCAGTGGGGCTCTGCTGGGGAGGTGCTTGGCCCGGGAAGGCAGCAGTGGTGTGTTTTCAAGGCTTTCCTTCTTACTTGCATGTAGAGGTAATTTCTCCCCTTGCTCCAAGAAGTTTTAGTGTTTTACAACTCTTTGAGCCTGTCTATAGGAGGGGGGAAATGTGGATGGATGCACACTAATGCCAAATTGAAGCAGCTTCAATTTGTCTTAACGTGTATGGGGTGGTGGTTGTTTTGCAAAATTGCAAAGTTATTCGCTTTTGCTATCCCAACGGGCATGCCTGCAAATCAAGATGGTGGGCACAAGTGAATTACTCACATTTTTATTGTTGCCAGTTGAACAGTATTTTTTTTTTAAAAAAGCATATCTGAGATGTGAAAGTGTGATATACCATCCTAAATAAATTTTTTAAAAGAAAGAAAAAAGGCTGTTTAATTGCCTAAGTGCACAATTGCTATAGTGAAAATCCAAGATGGCGGATCCGGGCACTTGCCTTGTTAGAAAGTTCTGCCCCCTGCCCATGTCTGACCAATCATCTTCCACTTCCGTTCTTATCAGGAATGTGAATGAATGGGAATCAGATTGTCCCCATGAGCAGGAATGTACATTCCCCACTGGGCTTTTTTAAAACTTCAGGAAAAGCCACGAAGGCTTTTCCTACAGAGTATTTGGAGTTTTTGCCCCCTCCCCTTTCGAATACTGCGATCCGATGCAGAATGCCATTAGGACAGGTAGTATTCTCCTCAAAGTCTATGAGGAGTATTTCACCATTTAGACCACCCATTTGTCTCAGAAGCCAGAAGCTAAAAGAAACTAGCAGACATGAGGGAGCTCTGCCTCAACATGCCTTACATTCACTCATGACAGTCAGCTTTAGGGACTCTTCTACCCAAGTTGGATAACTCTCTTCTATCTACCTACTTTTTCTATCTCAAATGTTTTCTCTGCCACAATAAATGTAAGTTTGCTTTTAAACCTTACTGGAGCATCCTGTCTGTTTCTATCCTGTTTTGTACCAGAAGCTGACATTGCACTGGGGCTATGTTGCCCTTTGCTTAATATAAATACCAATAATTCCCTACACTCCATGTGTTAAGCAGGGAGGTCTGAACAACACACAAAATGCAATGAACCCTGTTTGAGGCTTCACTGTCCCATGTGGTGAAGTTTTGGCACCAGGGCCAATTTAAGGAATTTTGACGGGCCCTGCAATGCTTTATTTTGGGGGGGGGGGCATATGTTTATCTCAAGTAAGTGTAACCTAACCTATTCACAGTAGAGGAGGTTCAGATTACAGTAGGATCCCCGTATCCATGGATTCATTATCCATGGGACACAAAACAGCACACCTACCATAGAGTCTTCCTAGAAAATGTGTCCTCACTAGCCATTTTCTAGGTCCTCCAAAGAAACTCTATGGTACTTTAAACCAGAAGTGCCATTATTTTCAATGGTGTTCACTATTATCCACGGTTTTCAGTATCCACGCCCCCCCAGAACCAATCCCCAGTGGGTAAGGGGGGGCTACTGTATTACCTAATTTGCCATCAATAATTTAGTTTCGCTATTAACATAATGGTGTAGATTTCCTCAAAGAAAAGAAAGAGTGGACTACAAGCTGAACATGAGTTAGAGGTGTGATGCAGCAGCAAAAAAAAAGCCAATGTGATTTTAGGCTGTATTAATAGGAGTATAGTGTCTAGATCAAGGGAAGTAATAATACCACTCCATTCTGCTTTTGTCAGACCATACCTGGAATACTGTGTCCAGTTCTGGGCACAACATTTCAAGAAAGATATGGACAAGCTGGAACGTGTCTAGAGGAGGGCAACCAGGATGGTGGGAGGTCTGGAAGCCATGCCCTATGAGGAGCAGCTTAGGGAGATGGGTATGATTAGCCTGGAGAAGAGAAGGTTGAGAGGTGACATGATAGCCATGTTTAAATGTTTGAACGGATGTCATACTGAGGATGGAACAAGCTTGTTTTCTGCTGCTGTTTGGCAGTGGAATACACTGCCTCGGAGTGTGATGGAGTCTCCTTCTTTGGGGTTTTTTAAGCAGAAGCTGGATGACCATCTGGCGTGAGGACTTTGACTGTGTGTTCCTGCAGGGCAGAAGCCGATTGGATGGGATGGCTGTTGGGGTCCCTTCCAACCCTTTGTTTCTGGGCTGCATTCAGAGCCTAGGAAAGTTACTTTTGGATTTCACCTCCCAGAATCCCCCTGCCAGCACCCTTCTCAAGGCCTGGTTGCATTGTTCCTTTCCCAGCATTCTCTAGCCCAGTGGTCCTTAGGCTGGGGTCCGCAATGTCCTCACAGGGGGTCCACAAAGGCTTGAAGGCTGCTTGGCCCACCTCCTGCTTGTAGTGGAGCAGCCACATGACAGGAACCAAGGCAAAGGATGGATGGCTGGCTTGGCCTGCACATTGCCATTCAATCCACTCCAGCCACAAACTTGCAGGAAGAAGCAAGAGTGCCTCTGAGGGAAAGTTTAATGGATAGTGTAACTGTATTGTTGTTGTTAGCTATTATTATTAGGGTTTGAAATCTTGAGTTAAGTCTTGGGACAACAAAAGGTCCCTGGTAAAGAAAAAGTTAGGAACCACTGCTCTACCCAAAGGCTCTCACATAACACTAATGGGATACTGCTGTGTTTTAGTGACAACAATAAAACCATTGTTCCCAGTAACATAACTCCAAATCTTTATTTATATTCTTTATATTCTTCTGTTAAAAGAGCTAGAGTGTTGTTCAAGTTTCAGCATTGCACTATGACCAGGATTTGAATCCTTACTCAGCCATGAACACCCACTGGGTGACCTGGGGCAAGTCACACTCTCTCAGCCTCAAAGGGAGTCAAAGGCACACCCCCTTTGAACAAACCTTGCCTAGAAAACCCCATGGTAGGTTCACCTTAGAAATGACTTGAAGGCGCATAGGCAAACACACACAAATTCCTTTTGCAGGTTGAACTCAGTTGGCAGCAAGGAGAGGAAGGGAAGGAGGGGAGAGAAACCAGGACATATTAAGAGCAGCTGGAAAGATGAGGTGGAGGGGATCTATGTGGAAGGAAGGAAGGAAGGAAGGAAGGAAGGAAGGAAGGAAGGAAGGAAAGAAAGCCTTTTTGAAGAGAGAGCAGGGGAGAAAGAGAAGGAAAGAGATGACCCTCGCACGCCTAGCTGGCTTGCCTTTTGACTGACGATCCTGAGAGGAGGGGGCGAAGGAGCAGCAAACTCCCTCCAGCTTCAGCCACACGGAGGGTAGCTCGCTCTTTCTTTTTCTCTCTTTTTCCAGTTTGGGAGACCAGTCACTGTTTTTTTTAAAAGCCAGCAGGAGGTTTTTGCAGGAGGAGGGTTAGGACAGGGGCGGGGTGGGGCCTCCTGGCTGTGAGGCCCCCCGCAGATGCTGATTTGGCGGTATGGTTAAACCAGCCCTGCTTGGCACAGGGCCAGAAACACATACCCATCTCCAATTACAGTCCTCATGTGTTCACTGTCAGAGCTTGGAAAGAGTACGTTTGGACTACTTTTTTGACCTCTCTTCTTTGGAATGAGGGGGCATGTAGATAAGTCCATTATGCCCTATTTTCTGCTTGCTTGTGGAAGTCCTAGTTTGTATATTTTCTGCCCTTGGATGACTTCACCTGGCATTTGATAACAGGCTTTGACTAATTGAATTAAGTCTTGAGATTAAGTAATGCTATGGATAACAAAGTAAAATGGCTCAGTTCTTCCCTGCAATTATATCAGTTCCAAAGCAATGAGGAACAAATCAGTTTAAATCCCAGCATTCAAGCTTAATTGCACTTACTCTGCAAAAGCCAGGCTTACAAAAATCGTACATTGCAAGCAGATCTTACTGCATTGAAGTCCCAGCAAATACTCTGGATAAGATCATAGAGAGGTTTCTTACAGTGTGTGAGGTGTTCAAAGACCTTATGGTCTGATTTCTGCTAAAAATAACCCCTTCATTGTTATGCAATTCTTCATGAATCAGGAATTTGTTAGGATATTATGCTTTTGAAAACTGCTTTTATTGGAGATATGTTCAGACATCTGACAAAATGATAACAGAGCCTGCTAAGTGATGTCAATTGAGGCCCTAAGCCCGCTATCTGATCCACATTCTCATTGAAGAGCTGGAGAGAAAGAGAGGAAGAGGAGAAAGCATAAGCAAAAGATGATTAAAGTTCACACAAAGTGCAGTGCAAACAGGCCTGGGGCTGTCTACATAATCCTCAGTCAAACGATTAAACAGTAAAGCCTTGCATAAAAAAATTGTTTCCTAAGGTTGAGAGGGGACATGATAGCCATGTTGAAATATTTGAAGGGATGTCATACTGAGGATGGGGCAAGCTTGTATTCTGCTGCTCCAGAGACTAGGACACGGAGCCATGGGTTCAAACTACAGGAAAAGAGGTTCTACGTAAGCATTAGGAAGAACTTCCTGACAGTAAGAGCTATTCGGAAGTGGAATACACTGCCTCATAGTGTGGTGGAGTCTCCTTCTTTGGAGGTTTTTAAACAGAGGCTGGGTGGCCATCTGTCGGGAATGATTTGATTGTGTATCCCTGCATGGCAGGGGATTGGACTGGATGGCTCTTGTGGTCTCTTCCAACTCTATGATTCTATGATTCTATGGAAGTAGGGCTGCAAGGGGCAATGTTAATGCAAGCAATGTTAATAGTTCTTTCGCATTAAACTGATGTTCATATTTAGAACATATCTGCTGGTAAACTGCTGTCTCATCAGTATATAGATTTTTACCCACTTGTGAACATGAAACAGTTCTGGGTTACCTGTGATCTGACAAAGCAAAAAAGAATGTTGTTAGTAATCGCTCACTGCTGTGATTACAGTGGAAATGTGAACATGAAAAAAAACTGTTAAAATCAGAGGCTTTGATGTGTCTGAACACAGTATGAATACAAATGGGACACTGTGGCAGATGACACAACATGGAGTAAAAGAAGAGGAAAGGGAGAGAGAAGGAAGGTGACCTTTGGGGATTTGAGCCTATCTGCTCTGTCTGAAAGCCAGCTGTGATCAAGGGAAGCTTTTTCACTGACTTCAAAAGGCTTGGGATTGGTGAGCTGTTGATGACCCCATTTTGTTAAAAAAAAGAAGAAGAAGAAAAGGAGAGCTGAGAGCTTGTGAAAATAATTTGGGGATTGAGAAGAGGTCTGGAGATGCTATCGAAGGAGACTTGAATAAAGGAAGGCCCTGCAATAAGATGAAATTAAGTATGTGTGAAAGGCAGCATGACCGACAATAACAGATCTTTGTGAAAATGCCAGTATTATCTCTGTACTGCTTGTAGAAAAGGCCAGATCAAGGCCCTGGTGCATGTGCATTCATGTTGCACTGTCTGTGTTGTCAGGGTTAACTAGACAACCCAGAGAGTTCCCTGCTCCCAAAGAGCTTACAGTCTTAAAGAAAAGAAGAAGGCCCAGGAAAGTGTATTTGAAAGCTCAGTTATGGTTGAAAATGAGAAGGGAAGCTAAAGGACATGTGGATATTGCAGCTGATGAAAGCTTCTATTAATTTTCGAAGCTGAAAGAAATTAACCTCTGGAAATTTCATTTGCTGCATGCTGTTGTTTTCCTTTGATCTTTTATTTTAATCTTGCCAGTTATTCTTTAGTTGCCCTGCCCATACATCTGCATTCTTCACCTTTGCTTGTTAAATCATGTCCAGCTTATATGATATTATCTAACCCTGTTCTTTCCCTCACTGATAACACAATCTATAAGGATGTCTGATTATTGAAAGTGCCTGTGGGCAACAACCAACTAAAATAGCCCAGCACACTGTCATGACTGCTAATCTGCTACTCATCATTTCATTAAATAGGCAGATAGAATCACAATGCCTGAAGGCCATATCTTGCAAACCTATGTTGATATAAAAAACAGCTACAGCACCCGTGATATGCTCACACAGTCTCTGCCTTGTAAATCAGATGTGGGGTAGTGAGTTTCTGCCCCACAGACTAATTCAAAACATTAATTGCATATTGAATTATGAACAATATATATTTTTTCTCCAGCACTTAGAAAAGTTTTTAGACTACAGCTCCCAGAATTCTCCTGGGCTGGCTGGGGGATAATGGGAGTTGTACTGCAAAAAGTATCCCCCTTACCAAGCTGTACCCGTGGCTTTATTAAGGAGACATGTTTTCTGGGGATGTGAAATGGTACTGTTAATGAGAATTCTCTGAAGGAGGTGTTTCAGACTTGAGCTTTGTTAACTGAGACTGAACAATTATTAAGGGTTCTTTTGCACAAAAAACACTACTTTTATGCAAAGCCAGAGTTGTTCCTGCAATAAAATAAAATAAAGAAAATTCCTGAAGTTTTTACAGAATAAAAAGTCCTGAAACATGAAAAATCTTATGGCAGATGACCTGGGCTGGAATCCTGTGTAACATACAGTTACACATTCATAACTGCTACTTATTAATGATCCCTACATAGTCCCTAGTTTAGGTGCTATATAGGGAAGGCGAAAGACCTCCAAACCCCACTTCCTGGTAAGCAGCCGCTAGGATTAACAGGAGTCCATTCCTGATCCCCCCACACCCTTATGTAAGCAATCTCATGTACAAGGGAGATTTGTGACAGGGGTCCTTTTTCTGTCTGTTGTGCAGGAGATCATGCATGAGAGGCAGTGGGAACATCAAGCAGTTTCTTCTCAATCAACAGACCTTCATCAATCCCAGCGGCTGCTTATTGGTAAGTGGTGCTTGCAGGGGGAAGGGCCTGTTGGAACCCACTAAGTAGCACCGGAATCCTCAATGTAGTTGCTACGTACTATGTAATGACCATGCGGGCTTCCACCAATTGTTTTCAACAACCTTTTCTCATGAAGGACAAGAAAAATTGAGGCTGTTTCTAGGGAATAGTGACATGAATAATGACGAGAAGGCCACTCAGAAGATGCAGATGCAACCAACAAATTTAATGGCAAGTGTTTACTATGAATGGGTTACTCAATAGACTTCCACAGGTAAAGGAGAACAGGAAAGTGCAGTGTCTGAGAGTGGACCCAAGCATTTCCTGCTATGGAAATCTACAAGTTACCCTGTCCCAATATCTCTCATTCTCATTCTAGCCCACAAGATTGTTATGAGGATAAAATAGGTGGAGGGAAGAACTGTACAAGTCGCACCTTCCCCCCCACCCCCGATATCCACGGAACCAATATCTATGTTTTTAGTTATCCACCGCTCAAAAAATAGAGACACCTCCCATAGAGAGGTTAAGAACAATAAAAAGGGTTTTTTTGGGTATGTCCGCAGCAAAAGGAGGAAGAAGGAAATGGTAGGGCCACTACGCGGAGAAGATGGCAAAATGCTAACGGGACGGAGAAAAGGCAGAATTACTCAACACCTTCTTTCCCTCAGTGTTTTCAGAAAAGGAAAAGGGTGACCAACCTGAGGATAAAGGAACAGAGGACACAATAGGGGAAATCCAGCACAGAATAAGCAAAGAGCTAGTACAGGAATACCTTCTTAATCTAAATGAATTTAAATCTCCAGGACCAGATGAACTACATCCAAAAGTATTAAAAGAGCTGGCAAATTGCTCTTTTAATTTAATTTTAATTTAAATTGCTCAGAGCCATTGGCAATCATCTTTGAGAACTCTTGGAGAACAGGAGAAGTCCCAGCAGACTGGAGGAGGGCAAACGTTGTCCCCATCTTCAAAAAGGGGAAAAAAGAGGATCCCAACAATTATCGTCCAGTTAGTCTGTCATCAATTCCAGGGAAGATTCTAGAGCAGATCATTAAACAGAGAGTCTGTGAACATTTAGAAGGCAATGCCATAATCACAAAAAGTCAACATGGGTTTCAGAGAAACAAGTCATGCCAGACTAATCTGATCTCTTTTTTTGATAAAATTACCAGCTTGGTAGATGAAGGGAACACTGTGGATATCGTATACCTTGATTTCAGTAAGGCCTTTGACAAGGTTCCCCATGACATTCTTGCAAACAAGCTTGTAAAATGTGGGCTAGACAAGTTAACTGTTCAATGGATTTGTAATTGGTTGACCAGCCAAACCCAAAGGGTGCTCAGCAGTGGCTCCTCTTCGTCTTGGAAAAATGTGACCAGTGGGGTGCCACAGGGTTCTGTCCTGTGCCCAGTGCTATTCAACATCTTTATCAATGACTTGGATGATGGAATTAGGAGCATGCTTATCAAATTTGCAGATGACACCAAATTAGGAGGAGTAGCTAATAGCCTAGAGGACAGGATCAAAATTCAAAAAGACCTGGATAGACTGGAGAGCTGGGCCAAAGATAACAAAATGAAATTCAGTACGGAGAAATGCAAGGTACTGCACTTAAGGCGAAAAAAATGAAATGCATAGATATAGGATGGGGGAGACCTGGCTGAATGAGACTACATGCGAAAGGGATCTAGGAGTCCTAGTAGACCACAAGTTGAACATGAGTCAACAGTGTGATGTGGCAGCTAAAAAGGCTAATGTGATTTTGGGCTGTATCAATAGAAGTATAGTGTCTAGATCAAGGGAAGTAATAGTGCCACTCTCTTCTGCCTTGGTCAGACCTCACCTAGAATACTGTGTCCTGTTCTGGGCACCACAATTCAAAAAGGATATGGACAAATTGGAGCGTGTCCAAAGAAGGGCGACTAAAATGGTGAAAGGTCTGGAAATGATGCCTTATGAGGAAAGACTTAGGGAGCTGGGTATGTTTAGCCTGGAAAAAAGATGGTGAAGAGGTGATATGATAGCCCTGTTTAAGTATTTGAAGGGGTGTCATGTTGAGGATGGAGCAGGCTTGTTTTCTGCTGCTCCAGAGACTGGAACACGGAGCAATGGATGCAAGCTCCAGGAACAGAGATTCCACCTCAACATGAGGAGGAACTTTTTGACAGTAAGAGCTGTTTGGCAGTGGAACACACTCCCTCGGAGCGTGGTGGGGTCTCCTTCCTTGGAGGTCTTTAAACAGAGGCTGGATGGCCATCTGTCGGGGATGCTTTGATCGTGATTTCCTGTGTGGCAGGGTGTTGGACTGGATGGCCCTCATGGTCTCTTCCAACTCTGCAGTTCTATGATTCTATGAGATCTTTTCAATCAGGGCCAGGCAACATGCAGCTCCCACCATAAGAACCCCCATTTATGGATGCTGGGAGTTGCAGTTCAACAACATTGTATAGCCCATAGTTGCCTACATCTTTCTTAGGTTTAAGTCAAAGTTGGGGCATGCAAGCTGGTAAACAAATCAAACCAGATTCTAAATCCAGGAACTTACGTTCTGTTACAGACCATCACAACTTGAGAAGTCTATACCTCCATGTTGTGAGAGACAGAGGTCACTTTGAAGGTGCTGTTTTTAGCAGCATCTTTGTCATGGGGATAACATTTGCTCCCACTCTAAAATTGTTCAGTGAGAGGAGATAGTTAAGGAGCTCACACTTGGCAACTGTCTTGAGAGGCTGTGAATCCTGTCACAGCAGGGGTTGGCCTTCATTGGAGGTCTCTGTAAAGCCATTTGACTCCGCAAACTCCAGGCTGCAGGTTCTCTGGACTGAATTCCTAAAAGGTTCAGAGATTTCTACAGTCAATCATTAAGCATATTTCCCTTCAAGTGCTGAACTGAGCACTCTTTCCCCCTCTGATTTTCAGTTATATTGGCATTTGCTGAGCCATCTGTGACTCATCCGACACTTGCACAGACTTGCCAAATGAGAGCAAAGTCATTTCAAAGGCCAAGTGTACCAAACCTCCAGTGAGTGAATGACTTTTGTCAGAGTGGGCAGCAGTACCACCGGCTGCCTTAAGTCTTTCATCTGCACAAGGATTTTTCTTTTGTGTTCCGGGCATGGATATGCTATGAGTGTCGAAAGGGACAGGTCAGCTGCAATCCTAAGTGAACATAGTGCAATCCTGAACATAGTGTGACTTACCTTTGCAGTAAATATGCACAGGATTGTGCTGTTAAAATTACCAAAGCGTCATGCAAACTAAGGGATCTGTATGATTTGGCCTTTGCAGTGATCTTTCATTCACTGGACTTGTCTATCTCGGCTTAGCCTTTTTAATCATCAGCGCGCTTGCAGAAAACGCAGGATGAGTCCTTCCTGAATCTTCGTTTGCGAAGAAAAGCCAGAGAGAGCGATCTTTCATTATGACTCATAGAGGAAGGATATAGAGGAGGTTGAGTATCCCTTATCTGAAATGCTTGGGACCAGATGTGCTCCATATTTTGGATTTTGGGGGGATTCTGGAATACCTGTATTTACATATTCATCATTAGACATAATGAGGCTGCAGGGAGCTGGAAGGATCTGTGAAATGATGGGAATCCAAGCATAGTGCTAGGAGTAAATCCACGCCTCCCCCCATTTCACAGATCCTTGTGTATCTCTCAAGCCACATCTCTCTCCAGCCTTGCAAATACAGTACAGGTATGTACCTCAAAAGGTTTTGGATGTTGAAGTATTTTGGATTTTGGATTTTGGAATTCTGGATAAGGGATACACAACCTGTAATGTAATGGAACCTTGAAAGGTGCAAAGTAATGCAAAAAGTCAGAATGGCATGTGAAAAAGTGAATATTTCTCCATATCAAGGTAAAACTCTTTCATTGCACTACAATTGGCAAGTTTTACCTATACAGCACCTAAAGGTGTTTCCAGATGTAACAGTACAGAGACTCCTTGAGATATTCAATTTTGTCTGCCTAAGAAAGGGGCAGTTATCACAGGAAAGGGACAGCTGGATCTGGCTCTTCATCCTGGAGAGAAGTGACCAGTGGCGTGTGACAGGGTTCTGTCCTGATCCCAGCACTATTCAAACCCTTTATCAATGACTTGGATGAGGGAATAGAGGGTATGCTTATCAAGCTTGCAGATGACACCAAATTAGGATGGGTAGCTAATACCCCAGAGGACAGGATCAGAATTCAAAATGACCTGAACAGATTAAAAAGCTGGGCCAAAACTAACAAAATGAATTTCAATATGGAGAAATGTGGAATACTACACTTGGGCAGTAAAAATGAAAAGCACAGATATAGGATGGGTGACACCTGGCTTGATGACAGTACATGCGAAAGGGATCTAGGAGTCTTAGTGGACCACAAGCTGAACATGTGTCAGCAGTGTGATGCAGCAGCTAAAAAAAGCCAATGGAATTCTAGGCTGCATCAATAGGAGTGTAGTGTCTAGATCAAGGGAAGTAATAGTGCCACTCTATTCTGCTTCGGTCGGACCTCACCTGGAATACTGTGTCCAGTTCCGGGCCCCACAATTCAAAAAGGATATTGAGAAGGTGGAACGTGTCCAGAGGAGGGCGACCAAAATGGTGGGAGTTCTGGAAGTCATGCCCTAACTGAAGCGACTTAGGGAGTTGGGTATGTTTAGTCTGGAGAAGAGACGGTTGAGAGGGGACAAGATAGCCATGTTTAAATATTTGAAGGGCTGTCATACTGAGGATGAAGGGCTGTCATACTGAGGATGGAGCAAGCTTGTTTTCTGCTGTTCCAGAGACTAGGATATGGAACAATGGGTTCAAACTACAGGAAAAGAGATTCCACCTAAACATTAGGAAGAACTTCCTGACAGTAAGAGCTGTTCAGAAGTGGAATGCCTCAGATTGTGGTGGAATCTCCTTCTTTGGAGGTTTTTAAACAGAGGCTGGATAGCCATCTGTTGGGAATGCTTTGATTGTGTATTCCTGCATGGCAGGGGGTTGGACTGGATGGCCCTTTTGGTCTCTTCCAACTCTATGATTCTATGATTCTAAGGGAAGTTACTTCTCTGTTGCTAATGGAGTTGACATTTTATTACCTGTATTTTATTACCCTTTGTCTCTTGTCCTCACATGGCCAAGAGGGGAAGTGGCTTCTGCCTACTTTGAGATTGCTCAATACCATCTTAACTGGCAATAGAATAACATCTGAGACAGAATGTAGGCCTGTGACTCTGACATCTTCACTTTTCTTCTCCTGTATGATTTTTAACATCTTTGTCTGATGAAGAAGCCAGTGAAGCTTTAAAAACTTGCATGATGGATGCTATTCTTTGGAGTTGACCCAATGAAAGTATTGCTGCTTTGTGGATTTTGTTGTATGTTGCTGCCTGGCCAACACAACTACCCCTAAACATGAGTCCTCCATATATCACCATGAAGTGGCAGATGGATGGGTGCAAGTCCACTTAGAAGCTGCCATTCTGAATTGTAACTAGTCACCTAGGAGGAGGGATGGTGTCACACCTACCCAGAATAGGAGAACTGATGGTTGTGAAGGAATGGTGCTCTTATGTTATTTTATTGATATAGTGGATGGAAAACAGGCTGTGGGGTGCCCTCCAGCACCTTGCTTTTGCTTCCTGCCTCCCAGCAGCAGCTGCCTCAGGCAGTCACCTCATTCTGGCTACAGCTAGAGTTGCCCCTTGGCCATGCATCACTGCCCACAACACTCCCCCATAGTGACCAGCATTGAATTTGGGAACTGTGGTGACTGCAGTGCCCTCCTGTGGAAGGAAAAAAACAGGTACACTTTACCAGGGACTGGAGGCCCAGGTCTTACTCCATTATCATGACAGGAGAAAAAGTAAGGCTAAATTGTGGCCACATTTGTGGATACGCACACTCCAGTTGTCTTGATTTGGCATGGACAGTCCTGTGTGAGAGAGTCTGCTGTCTCTCTTTTTCAGCTTCTTGTAAAATGTGCCAGTTTCTCTTTCTTTTTCCCACTTCCTCCTTTGTCTTCAGCTTACTCGAGTAGCTACAAACTGAGTTCAAAGTACAAAAGTTAACTTAGTAGGGTGTCGAGAAGAAACGGTGACGGAATCTTGCCTTTCCAGGTATGTTTAGGCAATGCAGACTGCTGCAGCCTTTCCCAGCTTACCTGTTCTTCTTCATTAATACCTTTTACCGTCTTGACTGTACTTTGATGTCACTTGGCCACACGTGTCCTGGTTTTCATCTCTGAAATGTTGGAATGTTGGAAGATACGTATTTGTGAGAAACCTATTCCTATGTACATATGCACCTATTATCCAAATTTGTGTAGGGGCTCAATTGGAGAAGTAATTTAATAAGAAAGCGAGGCACATTCTAACGTATGAACTGGTGGCCTAAGCCCTTATCTAGTGCAGAGACAAAGGGTGGGTGCGCAATTAAAACTAGAACATTTAGGATTTGTTATTCTCCTTGCAACTCGTTCTCTCACAAACTCCCTGTTCCTGGATGTCCTTGTGAATAAGCACAAGGAAGGTACACCTGGAAAGAGAGACAAAGAACAGGGAGATTCAGGGATATTGATCTTGAGGACAGTGTGACCCAGTGTGACTGCAGGATTTACAGGTCCAAACAGTGTGTGAATAAATCTCTCTTTGTTGAGTGTGTGCGCACACACACACAGAGCGCATTTCTACTCCCCCCCTTTCCCAAAGACCTTGGCCCTTGTGTAACTCAATTGGCTCCTTCCCATCTTCAATGGGATGGTCCTAAATACAACACATACCACCACCACCACATCGAGAGCAATTGTTTGAAGTACACATCATACACTTAGCCTACAAGGATCCTAGAAAGGCAGTGGCCTTACACACTGAAATGGTTGTAGCAGGCTGCAAATAATTATAACAAGGTGTAAAAATAAATAAAACCAAATATTAGAAATGATTTGCATGCTCACCCATGTCTTTTCAAAATGAATTAGAAGCAAAAGCAGGAATGTAATCTTACAGCATTTTCCATTATCAGCTTTCAGGAGCTTACGTGACCTCTCCTCTCCATTGCGGGGTAAATTTGTTCCAGTCTTTTGTTTTGACTTTGAAAGCAGATGTAGCAGACAAAATCTGCCAGACCTATCTTCACTGTTTTCCTTTTGAAGGTCCTAAGTACTTCAGTGGTGCCTTGCTCTCGATTCTTCTTCATCTTGGATATCCACAAGCATCCTATGGTTCTTGGCCACCCAGAACAAGAAGAAAGGTGTGACAGATTCAGAGTACTGCATTATTAACATTTATTCCTCCTTTTTTACCTGTGGGTCTTTGTCCCATTTCCTTGTCACAGTTTTCCATTTCTGTGCTTACAAAATTGACTAAAGGCTACTCACCTACCACAAGCTGCAAACCAATTCATAGCTCCTAAACAATCAGTCGCCTAAACTACTGTATATACAGTGGCCAAAAGGTTTGTTATGGGGAACATTGCCACCAGATAGCCACTAGGTTTGAATGGGCTCTTTCATTGGAATGACTAAGGAGAGGAATTTCACCACCACATGTATCAGTTTGTGTACACTGAATCACAGTTAGAATGGACCTTGGAGGCGGTGGCACTTGATGACTGTGATATCCGTGAGGCAATGTATCTGCTCCAGGCATCAGTCTACACTTTAAAGAAGCAAATAGGTTCAGCAGCTTGATAGCTCACAGAATCACAGAATCATAGAGTTGGAAGAGACCACAAGGGCCATCTAGTCCAACCACCTGCCATGCAGAATATCCAATCAAAGCACCCCCGACAGATGGCCATCCAGCCTCTGTTTAAAAACCTCCAAAGAAGGAGACTCCACCATATTCCAAGGCATTCCACTGCCGAACAGCTCTTACTGCCAGGTAATTCTTCCTAATGTTTACGTGGAATCTCTTTTCCTGTTGCTTGAGTCCATTGCTCCATGTCCTAGTCTCTGGAGCAGCAGAAAACAAGCTTGCTCCATCCTCAGTATGACAGCCCTTCAAATATTTAAACACAACTACCATGTCATCTCTCAACCTTCTCTTCTCTGGGCTAAACATACCCAGGTCCCTAAACCATTCCTCATAGAGCATGGTTTCTAGACCTCCCACCATTTTGGTCACCCTCCCCTGGACACGTTCCAACTTGTCCATATCCTTCTTGAATTGTGGTGCCTAGAACTGGACACAGTATTCCAGGTGAGGTCTGACCAAAGCAGAATAGAGTGGCATTATTACTTCCCTTGATCTAGACACTTTACTCCTATTGATGCAGGTTATAGTTCAGACTAAAATCCAGTGCAGATTCATCACCAGCAGCTACTACTGCTCAAAGGCCATCTAATCTAACACCCTGCTGCAGTATCCCTGATGGAAAGCCAGCAAACCTCTCTGTGAAAAAACTCTTCATGTTCACTAAATGTGGGTTGCTTTCAGTCAGTCAGTCAGTCAGTCAGTCAGGCAGGCAGGCAGGCAGGCAGGCAGGCAGGCATTAATGGAGATTTTATCTTCCTCTAGTTCCCAATCTGACCCATATTTTATTCTTCAATCTCCAAACCTCAATTTCCCAAGACTAGCAGTGTGCCAAAATAACTAGACTGTAAATGTGGAGGATTTCCTTGCCTTTTCTCTCTGTGGACTTGTCTACATGGGCAATTAAACCCATACTCACCCCATATTCATGGCACAGTTGCCACACAACATTTTGAACAATGTGCATTTTTCTGGATCTGTAAGATTTGCAGTTTGCTCTGGATTTGAGGGGAAACCCAGATTTTTGGCCATGTGGCAGCCGAGGATTGGCTTCGGAGGAAAGCCAGGGTGGGACTTCCAGTGGACAGGACTCCATTCTGGTGCTTTTATTTTATTTTATTTTATTTTTCAATTGTGCGCATATCTGGGTAAGTGTATCTATGCTTATCTAGTAATACAGTCCTCTTGGACCATGTATAGTCACTTATTTGAACAGATAAAACAAACAGACACCAGAGCTGCTCCGGCAGTGTGTGCAGAAACAGTTACAACATACAGGACATGTGATCAGCATATGACTGCCCATTTACTCCAATGCAGGTACAAGGGTGATTAGCATGTGGCAGGATACTCCAATCTAAAACTGGAGAAGCCCGGTGAGTGTGGTCAAAGAAATCCACTGCAGCTACGAGGTAGGTGTGGAGTTTCCTGCCCATCTACTCAAGACCTGTAGTTATTTAATCTCTTAAAAACTTCTAATGGTATTGAAAAAGCACTCCAGTAAATGCATGCTCCATGTTTGTGTGACTCTACAAAGAACATACAATTTAGTAAAATGTTCAGTGTCACTGAAAACCAAATGGAGGTAGCAGGGAAGTGATCACACAGGGCCAATGTGCATTACACTTTGTCCCCACATTCCCTTGGAGAATGAGAAGGATAAGGGATAAAATGGAGAGGCAGCAAAAGGACAAGAAGGTCAGCAATTGTCAAAGCTTTATGGCAGGACTTCTGGCCTATCAGAAGTGGCCCAAGTCATTTTGCAGACCGAAATGTCAATCCACTGTCCATCACTGGACTGAATCGTAATGACTTGCCTGAAACACTGTTGGGAGAGCATACCCGTCAACATTTCACAGATGAAAACTGGTTAAATTATCATACTACACTGTTATAGCACTACTATTCCACTTTAATTGCTCTGGCTGCCTCCTGTGGAATCCTAGGATTTGCAGTTTAGGGAGGGGCATTTACAACTCTCAGCCAGAAAGCTCTTAGGCCTCCCTGAATTACAAATCCCAGAATTCCACAGGAGGCAGCCATAGCAGTTAAAGTGGAATAATAGCACTATAAGAGTGTAGTGTGATAAGGTCCATAGCTGGTATGGGGATGATGGAGGCTGCAGTCCAACAGCCTAGAGAGGTTTTAAAACCGCTTGCATGTAGAGGTCCTTTGCTCTCAGAGCCTTGCTTGTGCAATGCATAAGCTACCTTCAGAATTTAAAATAGGATGATGATGATGATGATGATGATGATGGAGGGGCATTTAGAACTCTCAGCCAGAGAGCGCTTAGGCTTCACTAAACTACAAACCCCAGAATTCCACAAGAGGAAGCCAGAGCAGTTAAAGTGGAATAATAGCACTATAACAGTGTAGTGTGATAAAGTAAGAAGATGCTTGTGGCCAACCAACATCAGAGTGGGGGAGGGGAGGAGTGTGGTGAAAATGGCAAACATTATTAATGATGAAGAACACACAAGCTAGGAGAGACAGCAGCTGTTTGCCAGGGAAGGGTAAGATTCTGCCCCTCCTTTTCCTTGCCCCCATTGAGTTAATTGAATACGAACTACTTCTGCACTTTGAATTCATTTTGCAGCAACTGAAGCAATCTGAGAACAAGGGAAAAAGTGGAGGGAGGAAAGAGAAACTGGGACATTTTAAAAGCAGCTGGAAAAGTGGGATGACAGAGGATTAATCTTGAGTGTCCTTGTTAAACTGGGTCAGTTGGAAGATATGGGGTAGTAGCTTTTCCCATCACACTTGGGGACAGAAAGTTTGCTAAGGGGGAGCAAGACAGCACATTTAGTAGACTCAAGGGGAAGGCTCTGTTCTGCCCACGGCACCTGCTGCCTGGTTTGTCTGCTTCCATCTGCTTAAGATGAGGGCTGTGGGCCCATCTACATGAGGGGCAGGGGGAATCTAAAATACCTTGTGGTATTGGTCTCTCACAACAGCAGCAACATATCTAAATAGTTTTCTGGCCTCGGAAGCCCTCATAAGCCTCGCATTCCTGAGGGCAGCTGCGAGTGATTTACTTTTGTTAGTTCTTCACTGCCACCAATTTGTTTTGTTTTTTAAAGTCATCCCAAGGTGTGCTGGTGCAATAGAGCAATTTTCCAGGAAAGCAAAACAGAAGATATTGATCCTTTTATCCAAAATGGCAGCAGTGGGCACTTGCCCTCCTAGCAAGCCCCGCCCCCGCTCTCTTCCGGCCTATCAGCTTTGTGCTTCCCTTCGAGTTTTTTATTGTTCTATATTCCAAACGAGCAAAAATGCTCTAGTGTCTGATGAAACTACATATCCTAGGATTCCATAGGATGCAGCCCAGGCAATTAACGTGGTAACAAAGTGCTATAATTGTGCAGTATGAGATTTTTGTATGTCAGAGGAACCCTGATGGCATAAGATTGGGACAGGGCTATAGATCAGTGGTAGAGTGTGGGCAGAAGGTTCCATCTTCAGTCCATGGCATCTCCAAATGTATCTGAGATAGATTGCCATCTGAAACCCTGGAGTAGTGTAGAGAGTACTAAGCCAGTTGGTCTAGTATAACTTGGTGTAAGGCAGCTTCCATGGTCCAATCAGAAGGGTTAAACACAATATCCTACAGATATCAGCTCAATTCCTTCCAGATGGGATTCTTCTAGAGCACTCAGTGATGTTCATACATTTGTAAGGAGAGCAGATGGCAATGGTGCTCACCCACTGAGAGCAGCTGGTAGCTGTCCAGCAGCCCAATACAGTTGCATTTGATAATGAACTTCCCAAATAATTCACCTCCTGCCAAGAGAACTTGCTGTGCACTCTGGCCATATAATCAAATGTCACTCGGGAGTGAGAATCTTGACGGGGAGGATAGTCTGCTAAAGTGAAAAATAAAAATATGATAATCCTTATAAGTTTATCTTTTTATTCCAATAGTTGGTAAGAAATCAAGGTACATTAAGATTATCAACTTTTTCAATCTGTCACTGGCTACCATAACAAGGGCCTAAATGCCCTAAAGGCACCAGACCCTGTCTGATCTTGGAAGCTAAGCAGGGTCAGCCCTGGTTAGCACTTGGATGGGAGACACCCAACAAATACCAGGTGCTGTTGGCAACATTTCAGAGGAAAGAACTGGCAAAACCACCTCTTGAGCATTCCTTGCCTAAGAAAACCCTATGAAATTCATGGGGTCATCATAAGTTGACAGATGACTTGAAGGCACATATGTTATTGGAAAATAACACAGAAGCATTCTCACACACACTAACACTCAAAAGAACCACACAAGGCTAATGAAGAGTTAAGGCAGAAAGCTTGACTAGAGGAATAGATTCAAGAAGTATGGACAATAATTACCAGTCCTGAAGAGCAGAGTTTTGGGTAGCAAAAAAGACTCAGAGTTGGAGCTGAGAGTGGTGCAGCGATCTGGAAGAGTGTTGGTGTCCAACTGTAGCACACATTGCTATTGTCTGGGGTCTAATATTTATACCCAATTTCATCTCCTGAATGGCTGTTTGAGTTTAAAACAATGCTTAGATGGGTTTCCCACCATTAAACAAAGGAAAATGCATCTTTTCTATTTGCCAATGGCTGAGATATCAGAACTGATGTGTTTATGACAACCTCCTTATTGTGGGAGAGGAAAGGCATGAGGAAAGGCTTCTCCAGGCATAATGGGTGCTTTGGTCACTGCTTGTTTTGTGATATGACTCATTGCCAAGAGTGTCCAAGAGGGGATTAGCACATTCCACCGTGATGGTTCTGTTTATTAGGGACTTTGCTTAATCCTATCTTGGGCCTGCAGTTTTCCACAACACTTTTGTTTAGGTCCTGGTGGCCTCCACCTGACCTCATGTTTTGGTCCACCCTGGTCTACTTAGACCTTGTGAAGTGTCTCAATATTGCAAAAATATGAAATATTATGGGGAAGAGGTGTAAGGTGCGGTAACACATACACACACCACAATAAGACCAGTGTAGTAGTATTGCCCAAACTTTGTTTGGGACATCTTTCAGCCCAGGAATGGAGACTGAGCAAAAATGTTGATGTGATCTAGATCTGTGGTTTTCAACTTGGACTCTCAGATGTTTGGACTTCATTTCCCCAAACCCTTGACCATTAGCTATGTTGGCTAGGTTTCTGGGAATTAAAGTTGAAAAGCATCTGAACCTAGATATCTTACCTTTTTCACTTTTTTTGGCAAAACAACACACAGGTAAGGTCAGAAGTAACTTTCAAGGTGTTAAATGGGATGTGGTCCATAGTAAGTGTGTTTAGGATAGCAACCTTCATTATTGCATCCAAGCTAGCTTGCTGCTTTTGTATTTGTGTGCTTCTGTGACTTATCAGTCACCTCCTCCTGTCTAGACATAACAGGGGGAATTGCTTATGTACAAAACAGAGTCAGAAAAGTACACTGTATGAAGATTACAGTGTTTTAGAGTGGAAGTACGGTAGTAGATCAGTTTAAGGCAACTACTCCAGCCTGACACCATCTTGAAGCTGCTCTGTTTACTGCACCTATAAAAAGGATATTTTAGAGCTAGAAAAGATGGCAGAAGAGAGCAACCACAATTAAATCAACTCTCCTGTGAAGAAAGGCAACAACATTTGGGGCTATTTGGCTTAGAAAAATAGGTGTCTAAAATTAAGCGCATGAAAACAGTAGATAAGAAGACTCTCAATTTGTTGTTTTAATGTGTTGTTTCCTTATGTATTTTCATTAAACTAAAAAAACAAAAACAAAAAACAACTGTATCCCCCCCTCAATTATCTGGAATACAGTAGTATGTTTAAAGACTCATTGCACAGTAATATTACAAGACATTGTGGTTCATATCCCAAATAACCCATTTTATTCAGCTCATATAGTCAATTGTATTCAAACTTTGATCAATATAGGAACCGCTGAGGTGCTTCTTGGCCGACCAACTGAGATAATAATGTACTCAGCCCATCTTCTCACTGATTCCACTGAAGTGACACGTTACTGTAGAATTAAGCCTCCAAGGGATGTGATTTGGAATGAGATCAGAGTTTTTGTTTTGTTTTGTTTTGTTTTTTTAAAGGGAGAAAACGTCGCTGTAGGTTAAGGATGTGTTTTCATTTAAAAAGATGTCAGTCAGGTTAATTCACTCTATTACTTAACCGAATTCAAGGAACACCAAAGATGTTGAACACACATTTTAAACTAGGGTTGTCCTGAATTATTCATGTTGTGCTTGCTGGAACACAACCAACAGACATAACTCTGACTGCATGTAATAGAAAGCGTCGGGGGTGGGGGAGAGAACATTTAAAAATATGCTGTCAAGCAGAAAACTATATGTTTACGCTTTCTAAGCAAGGGCTGTGTTTTTAATCTTCAGATTCTGAAATACAACATATAAAAAGAATAAGGAGAAATAGTGTTGTGCATCTACAGAATGTATAGCTAGGCCTTTGAAGGATATGTGAGCTGGTGCTTTTTTAACTCTTGCAAATTCACACAATGTAGTGCATTTTAGTGTTGTTATTATTGTTATTATTTAGGTCATAGAATAGAGCAAATTTCCACTTTCCTTTACCGATTATAGTCTCATTGGTAAGTGAGGAAAAAAAAAAGATTAATGTACACGTTATTTCAAGGGTTTAGACAAGCTATATTGGTTGGGCCAAACGCTTAACTTTAACTGCCATTTTGAAGTATAGGAAAAACATTATTTTCACATGGATACCCTGGCCCTATACACGCATGCACACATGCGAGGTAGCATGCAAAGGAAAAAATATTCACTTTTTTTTAAAGAAACCTTTGCACTCCTGTTTACAAAAAATAATTTAACAGTACAGTTGTATCCCCATATCCACAGCGGTTTGGTTCCCAGACTTACCGCAGATAACAGCAAACCCTATTAACATAACAGACCTCTGGTAAAAGCATACCACAGAGTTGCATTGGAGGACCTAGAAGATGACTCCTCTCTAGGCATTTTCCAGTGCGACTCTATGGTATGCGCCCCTATTTTTTGTCTCGCAGATAAATGAAACTGTGGATATCGGTTCCACGGATACAGGGGTCTAACTGCATTAAAATTGCACTCGGGCAATCTAAGCCTGATGCAAACATATTGAATCTATATGATTATGCAGATATGGATTAGATTACATGATTACATTTTATTTTGCAATATTTAATTCGTAATTTGTACTCTCTGGTATATTTTACTCTTCTTTTGCAAGCCATGGTGACAGGTATGGAACTATGTGAGGCACTGTAGCCTCATCCTTGCCACTGTAAATCTTGTTTAGCTTTCTGACTTCTTAGGCTAAAATCTGTGTTTCCATCAGCAGAAGGAATACCATCTATTAGTGGAAATGGTTCCTAATATCCTCTTCATCCCTCTTCAAATCTGTCCTGGAAGTTTGGATGGACCCTCAAGCACACATCTTGTGGACTTGCAGAGTACTGTGATGGAGAAGAGAGAAGAAAAGAAAGACCTATTGCATGAGATCTTTCAAAGGGAAAGGAAGATGTATTGTGTGTGCGCAACAGCAGTAAGCCGTGGTCCCATAATTCCAACATCTTCATCCTGTTAATGGGTGAAAATTCTGGTTTATCTTTCAATGGAAACTAAGTTTTTAGTGATTCAAACTAAAAAAGAAATTTGAGGAGCAAAGAAACCTAGCAGCACCTTTAGGACTAATTGAGTGGAAGAGTGGAAGAAATTAAGGGGGCCAAGTTGTTTGAGGAACAACCCCAAATAATGACACAGATCACTTATGGAGAAAAAGCTTTCTTCATGGAAACAGCATCTAGAGGACACAACCATGAATCTCTGAAACATTTGGTTATTTCTTTCTTCTTATCTCTAGGGATGATCTTGTGTTTTGTTGTGCTCTGGAAAAAGAACAGCTAGATACTTTCAGGCAGAATGACCTAAACTACCTTGAAGATAAGGGAACAATGGACTTGAAAGAAATCTCAGAGTACATGTATGTATCTGTTAAGCCATCTCCAGGGGAACAGCATATGCAGGGCACAGTTGAGAGAGCAAAGTCCTTCCAAATCTTGTCTGAACTTCCTCCTGATCCCGCCCCCCCACTAGTTCTCAGCACATGGTGGGTCACAGGAAAAACATTCCAGTCTATAGTGTGTGAGAGAGATACTTGGATGGCCATACATTTTTTGTTTGTTTGTTTGTTTCTGTGCACTTGGCAGATGCACACATTCAACTAGCCATATGCCAAGAGTAGAGATGTAAAATTTCCAGAAACTTTGAAGTCATAGGGGGGAAAGCTGTTTAAAAACAACAAGAACCAGGATTTCTCAGAAAACTTGGAGGTGGGAAATGTGATGTTAACATCCTTTACAGAGTGACTTTGTTACTTTAGGGCAGGAACATGAAGGAAGAGATACAGCTGCCTCGTAGCTGGCTCCCTCATGGCACCACTCCAGTTGCCTCCTAGATAGAAATCCAGAGGTCACAATTTGCAAATGTGGTACGAGGGTTATACGCACAACCCTAAATATACACTGGACTGACTATGTGAGGAATGTTGCTGTCCTTGAGCAAGCAGGGATCACCAGCATTGAGGCCATGATATTGAAAACACAGCTGTGCTGGGCAGGGCATGTTTCTAGGATGGAGGACCATTGCCTCCCAAAAATAGTACTCTACGGTGAACTCGCTGCGGGTCAGCATAAGAGGGGCACTCCAAAGAAGCAATACAAGGACTCCCTGAAACAACATCTCAGGCTCGGCCAAATTGATCACCAACAATGGTTGCACTGGCCTCACATCGGGAGGCATGGAGACGCACTATCCACAATGCTGCAGCCTTATTTGAGAACTCACGCTGAACAAGTCTTGAAGAGAAACAACAACGCAGAAAGACTCACAACCTGGAAAAATCACCCAAGGAGACCTTCTGCTGTGCTTTCTGCAACCAGACATGTTAATCTCGGATTGGCCTTTTCAGTCATCAGTGCACTTGCAGAAAGCGCGGGATGAGTCCTTCCTGAATCTTCATTTGCGAAGAAAAGCCAGAGAGGGACAAGGGTTAGAATGCTGGACAAGAACTTCAAAGACCCAGGTTTTAAATCTTCACTGGGCCATGAAGCTCACTGTATGACCCTGAACCGGCAGTGTCTCCCATCCTAAGCTACATTTATTCAGCCATTATTATTGTTGTTGTTGTGTGCCTTCAAATTGTTTTCTGGGTTATGGTGGCCCTAAGGCCTAAGGTGGCCCTCTGAACAAATCCTGCCAAGAAAACCCTGTGATAGGTTTGCATTAGGGCCCCCATAAGTCAGAAATGACTGGAAGACAGACAACAACAATAACAACAATAAAGGAGAACCAGTCACAGGGTTTTCATGGCAAGATTGTTCAGAGGGGGGCTTGCATTTGCCTTCCTCTGAGAGAGTGTGTCTTGCCCAAGGTCATCTGGCAGGTTTCCATGGCTGAGCGGGAGATTCGAATCCTGGTCTCCACAGAGTCCAATGCTCAAACCACTGCACCATGCTGGCCCTCCTCCTCCTCTTCCTCCTCTCCTGTGTTTTTCCCAGTTTGGGATTCAAGGCATCTTAAAACAGATCAAAAACTACAAATCTGTAGTTAAAATTCACAATATACAAAAGTTTAGCTCATTGGAGGCAAGGCAGGATAAATGTGGCATTTTTTAAAAAAAGATGGAAGAAATGAGAAGGAGATAGATAATTTTCATTCCCTTGTTTCCTCAAAGATGACTTGAAAGGAGATATTTAAACTGTTAAGTATTAATCTATGGCAGGAGGCAAGAAGCCAAAGTTCCAAAGGTAAATTCTTTCCACTAGAATATGTTCAAGAACATTCAGGGGTGGGCTAGACGATAAAAATACTCCTCATAGAATTTGCAGAGAATACCTTTTGTCCCAGTGAGATCCAAATAAAATTCATGATATTCAGAAGGAGGCAGGCAAAAACTCCATATACTGCAGTGGGGGGGAGCCTTCACACATTTTCATGAAGCGTTGTAAATAATATGTGTTTATGTTCATTATTGCTTGTCTGGACATCCAATTCGGAACTCTGCACATTCTCGGCAAGGGCAGAAGTAGACAGCGGATTGGTCAGACATGTGGGTGGGTGGGGGGGCTGTAGGGAAGTGGCCAGAAGCACCAGTTTCACATTTTGTATTGTCAAGTGTGTACTTTTTTGCTGCACTAAGGTGACCACATTTTTTTTTTATATAATCAGAAGGTCACACTTGGGAACCATTGATTTACAAGTTAAAAAAAATTACTGTGCAGCAGTGACAACATGTGTGGAGAAAAATAACGCACTGTGCTGTCAGCCAACATCTTGATTCACAGGCATGGCTGCATGTGCACTTCAAACATGGATAGCTTTGCATACAATAGATTTTGCTAAAAGACTGTGGAGACAAATAGTGCTGTGTATTTGCGATCATGTGCATCAGTCTGTATTGTAACTTCTTGTCTAGAGAAGCCCTCAATTCCCCTTGATCAGCCCATCTTTAGTAGTGTATCTATGAGAAGGTCTGGCCAAGAGAGAAAAGAAAACGTGTAGCTGACAAGTCCAAGAAGTTGCTGACATCAGCTCCTGTTTTGAAATAAAATGTGAATAGGTGAAAAGAATATCAAATAACAGCAGAAGAATTAAATCCACTGTAAGAGTATTGTCCTTCCCCAAAAATATGTTTTTGTTTGTTTTCCCTCCAGGCTTCTTCATTTTTTTTTTTACATACTAGAATAAATGTTGTTGGTGCTTTTAAAGAAAGTGTTATCAAAATCCACAAAATATTGGTTCTTTCATACTGTCCTCAGCCTTATCAGCTTCAGGCAATTTACAAAAGCAATCCAAGATGTCCAAACATCGTAAAGCAATACATAAACTATCACAAGGCTAGGGCTTAGTTCAGATAGAAACATTAAATCTCTGTCTAGACTATACCACTGCAAATGTAATAGTCCCCACAAAGTAAAACACAGTTGTTCACATTTATTGGGCCAACCTCACTGCTTCATTGAGACACATGCTCATTGAGACACATGCTTCAGCCACCTGGTTGGGAGTGTCTTGAAAGGATAGCAAATTATTAGCTATATCATGCTTTATTATTGAATTTTGCCTTTAGGGGAGAGCCATTTATGGGATTTAGTTTTTCAAGTACCAGAGTAACGTGGGCAGGCTTGGACTTGAACCTTGACTTGGAGAAGTGGGTACTATTTGATATTCTACCCCAGAGAGCCAAATCACTTGGGTTGGCTCTATAGAACGAAATCTCCTTCCCACTTGTTCAAGATGCACAGCCTAAGAAAATGAATATTGAAGAGGCAAAATCTTTGTTCACATTATGGTCTGTGTGCTTAAAAATACTTTTAAATAAATTACTTTATTTATTTATTTATTTTACTTAAAACAAAATACATGGGAAGCAGACCCCTGGAGGCCTTTCAGAAATGTGCCTGTGCTTTACAACCTGCACACGTTGTTTTAAAGGTAAATGCATGTCCTCTCACATCAAGATTCAGTAACATAGCAAGAAAGTGTATGTGGGAATTTGGGAATTTGGGAATTTTTTATTGGAGTAAGACCATTCTACTAAAAAATACACCCGACCGCAAAAGGCCATAACAATAATACAAAAATAATACTAATTATTTTCCTCTTTTCTTACTAATACAAAAGTAAATCTATCCTAACACTAATGTATTTTTCTCTTTAATCTAAACACACTATAATCACATTATATTTACACATTATAATTATACCTACTTAGAAATGAAAAAAAATATTAATTAAAAATAACAATACAAAATAATACAAAATTAATAAAATATTTATTTAAAATATCATTTTATGTTATTGCTGGGGTCGTCTCACTAAACCACGGCCAAAACTTTTTCCAACGATGGTTTGGCAATTTCCCTTTTTCACTCAGAGCTAAATTTTCAATTACATTCTTCACATAATAGACAGTGCCTTTTACATCCTGCAGATTTTGACTTTTTACCTCCTTTTGTCTCTGGAAAACTAACCCTAACATCACATAGAGGTTTACCAGGCGCACCGTGGACCAGGGCACTTTCCAAAACCTCTCAGCCACAGCGGAACCAGGCTCCTTCCTCTTCCTCTTTTGGCCCACTGACTTTCTGGGTTCCCTGACACCCTCTGGAGGTTCAGTCCCCGAAAGCACTGTCTCCCAAGCCTGCTGTGCCAAATCTGGCCAATCCAGGACCCGGGCCACCTCCTCCCATGTTTCCCGGGCACTCGGGCAGTCCTGGACAAAATGTCTGATTGTCTCCTTTTGTGCCACGCCACTCAAAATCTCAGCCTTTTTACATTTCAGACGCGGTCAGTGTATGCGGGGGTTAGGGTGGGGGGGATCAATCTAGCCCCTCCCACCAAAGTTACCCAACCTGGCTTGCCAAAGTTTACAGGTGTAGTTGAGAAATAAATATTCCCATGTCAACAGAGATAATGAGTATTGGTTGTTGTTTTTGTTGGTGGTGAATTGCTGTACATTGTCCTTCCCTAGCATTGCCCAACCTGATTTCATCCTGATGTGTTAGACTACAACTTCCATCACCCCAGCCAGTATGGTCATTGCCTTGACAGTTCTAGATCAGGGGTGAGCAACTGTGGAAGGGGCAGGTGGCAATTTTTGATACCCCACCCCCGGCAGCTTTCACCATTCTGTTTCATCGTGCCAGAAGTGTTGATGTGTCACTTCTGGCTGCCATTTTGTCTGATTTTCAGCCATTTTGTGGGCTTGTGGGTTCTGGGGGTAGAGGAAATAAACCATCATATTTGCAGGTGTTTTTTTTTATGTTACTTTGCTTGGTTTTTGGCTGGAAAATTGCCTGACAATCAGAAAATTAAAAAATAAACATTTTAAAGAGTTGAGGGGGAAGGCTTGGAGGTTGCCAGAGGGCTTCAGAGACTCCAAAGGTGGCTCTCAGGAGCCAACATGTGGCCCACAGGCTGCCCCAGACCCACCCCTGCTCAACACGAAGGCTGTTTGATATCCCAGAAAAGCTTCAGTGCACTTGAGCAAAGTTGCATTTCCCACCCATTTGTTTTTCTCCTTCACATCATCATCATCAGTGTCACAAGTTTATGAGCTTGCCACAAATCCTGTTAAATTTCTTTACTTGTGAACCAAACAAAAATTGCAAAGGGTTGACATTTTAATAGCTTTATATAAATTTAGTGATTCAAACTACCCCTTGGCATAACACTCACCCTCTCACCATTTTTATGGCTCCTGTGGCATTTTAAAAGACCGTAGGTTTTGTTTTTCTTATGATAAGAATGTGTTTGATGAGGAGTGAAATAAACATTTGTAGGTGAGAATTATTTATGAACTGTTGCAAACAAAGTGTAGAAGGAGATGCTCATTTTTTTTACATCTCCAGTAAAAGCCTTGGTTATAATTACTTTTCCCCCCATGAGTCTATAGACCCATTGTTATGAAGTCTCCAAAACTTTGTGTCTGCTGACATTGCAGATGTCTCTTTATGTCACATTTTTCTGGAATAAGCTGACTAGGGAGACAAGATTTCAACAAGCAGTTTTCAAGGAACGCCTCAGCAGCCCTCCTCCCCCAAGAGTAGCGCAGCTTGGACAAGTTACTTTTGGGACTAGAAAACCCAGTTATAGCCCACAGACAGTGGCTATCCTGGCTAGGGGATTCTGGGAGCTGTACTCCAAGAAGTACCTTCCTCAAGCTCTAAGTTAGTTCATATATGGGGAGGGAACAGAAGCTGTCTGAACACACATATACTCTGTGCTTTGAGGTAGAGATGTATCATGGGCAGCCTTAATAGTTAGACTAGTGCTTCTCAAACTGTGGTCTTCCAGAGGTTATGGATGGAACCTCCCAGAAGCCCTAGCCAACCTGGTCAATGGTCAGTAATTCTTGGAGTTGAAATCCCACATATCTGGAGAATCAAAGTTTGAGGTGCATTGAGCTAGATACACATCTCTTTTATATGTTTTGTGTATTCATATGTTTAGCCTAACATTATAATACATAGCTTTTGGGGTGGGTGGAGATTAACAGTATTATTGGCTTCATAGTCATCTGTTCTGACTATTATGTGATGCAAGGGCCTAAATCAAATTACCAGTCCCAACTAGAGTGAACTCACTCAATCAATGTGACTTACAGAAAACATACTATTTGGCAATTGATTCAGTGTGTCTACTCAAGATCAAACTAACCAGTGCAAGTTGCTGGACGAGGATAGGCCTTTGGGCCAATCCACCAAAACATCTCAACAAATAGTTTTGTTACTATCGTTGCTGTTGTTGCTGTTGCTGCTTTTAAAATTTTCCACTGTATACCAAACATCTGTTTGCACAGACATCTGGCTATGTGTGTTGGAATGTGTTCAAATGTAACATACATTCAGTTTTTCTTCTTTTTGTATTGTGAAGAAATAACAAAATTTAAAGGAAAATAAGTATTCCAAAGTAAATATGCTAGTATTTGTAGAGGATGTGTTGAACTGAGTGCCAAATGGAAGGGCAGAGCTTTAACATTGGACTGTTGGGTTATCTAAATGGTGAAATTACTCCTCACAGAATGTGAGGAGAAAACAATCTGTCCCCAATGGGATTCCTCATCTGTTCATCATATTGTGAAGGAGGGCCCCCCAAAACATCATATACCCCAGAAGAAAAGCCTTCACAGCTTTTCCTGTATTTTTTGAAAAACAGCGAGGGAAATGTGCATCATTGCTCGTAGGGACAAGTGACTGAATTGATTCGCTTTCCCAATATGAGCAGATGATTGGTCATACATGTGTGGAGGGTGGAGCTTGCTAACAAGGCAAGTGTCAGGACCACCATCTTGGATTTTCCCCAAAGCAATCATGAGCTATGGTGGAAAAACAGCGTTTTTCTTTTCTTTTGTTTGCATGTTTGCTAAAGTGGAAGGTTGCTCTTCTGCACCTTGCATTTTGTTTTAAAAATGTTCAGCAGGAGCAACCTGGGGAAAATAAAACCGCGAGTGATTCACTGATGCCCACCACTTTGATTTGCAGGCATGCCTGTGGGAACACAGAACACAGTTTGCTTCCCATGCCTGCGATCTTTCAAAGAGACCATTAAGACAGATAGAACCTACTGTGAGTTGGCATTACTCCGCAGCAATCTATTGTACATTGTTTCCTCCATATAGACAAGCCCCAAAACATTGAGAACCTTCTAGCCAGCCTTGCCATGGCCAACCAATAGTAAAGCTAACCAATTTGTCTTCTTTTGACTTGCTGTGCCTATTCTAGCACCTAAATTCACCTGAGAAACTCATTGCTTTCCTCCTGCAAAGGCACAACATCAGATAGACACTGAGTAGTCAAGGGGGTCTTTTGCATTCTTAAATGGAGAACCAAATTTTATTGCTGTTTTTATTACCTTTCTTATTCCTGGTAATTGCAGGGCCCTGTTCCACTTCCCATGCTTGCTTTTTAAAACACATCTTTGCCTGATGAATAAATGTTTGGTTTTGATGTTTGCACCAATATTTTTGCACCTTTTTGGTAGGCTTAATAAAGGGATCACCACCATATATGCTCCTATAAATGTTGTAAACTAAGCACGCAGTGAAACACCAATTTTTAAGTATGCATTTGAATGCTTAGTAAAATTATGCAAGTATGCCATTAAAGCTGATCTACAGACTAGAGAATTGCATAGCAGATGGACAAAGAAAAGAACTCCTACATTAGTAAACACCAGCTCTACAGCCATTTGGGAGAAATGTTAATTTAACCTGCAGTAAAATTAAATGGGTGCGCCTCAGGGCTGGTCTACATGAGGGAGTATACTCCCAATCCAAGCGCATTATTGCAAATGCGCAGCAGAGCTCTAGTGTCTGAACAGTATTTTGGACCACTTGTGGAAAATTGAGGTGACCCGTCTTTTTCTTGTCTAAATGGAGTGTGATGTGAATCAAGATGGAGTCAGAAGGTAAATTACTGCACAGTGTTTACCGTCCCAACAGGGTATGCACTATTTTTTAAAACTGTCAATCAACTTTGTGTATGTGTGATCGACTGCCTCTGTTGTCACGTACTTCCTGTGGTGCTCTTATCCAGGTATGTGATTTAATGAGATCAGTTGTCCCCAGTGGGTGGGGTGTGTGCATTTCCATCAGGGGGGTTAACTTTGGGAAAAGTCACAAAGGCTTTTCCCATATAGTTTTCCTGAATTTTGGTCCCCCTGCATCCATAAACAACAGACTGCTGCGGGATCCCATTTGGACACATGGGATTTCCCCCAAATTCTAAGAGGATTTATCTCACTGTCTGGACTGGACCTCAGTTTTAGAATGTTCCAGGATGGCTAAGAAAGGGGACAAAGCATATGCTGTAGACTGACCAGTTTCTTGCTTTGTGGAAAGTCTCCAAGGCTGCAGAGCTTGGAACCCATTGGGAGATCCCAGCTTTCTTCTTTAAAAAAAAAAAAAAAAAGCAAGGTGGCTGTTTCCCAAACTTGTTTTTGCCTTTCATGTGCCTTGATGTGGTGGTAGGCAGGACCAGTTCAGAGAAACCCTGCTGCCTTTTATAAGTAAGAATTTGCTTAAATGAGTAACCATTTTACAAACAACAACACTGTGCTGAGGTTGACTTCTCAGGCCATTCCAAGAAGGCAGAACATTGTAAGATGTCAAGTGCATAGGCTGCCAAGTTTGGCAATAACAACCCGGTAGAAAGTTTGTCAAAAGAATTTTACCGTGGATGGGATTTTCCTATGACCATAAAATCACACCTTTTGAAAAGCCATGAGTCAGTGGCTGGGCTCTGTGCCATCTGCAGCCTGTTATGACACCTTATTTTTGTTTTCCCCTTTCTGTCCTTTCCAAAGGTAAAACTTACTGGGGCAGAAATGCAACTGCATATAACCTCACAGCACATCATTGTGTTGCCTGAAGACAGCTTTCAGATACAGATTTCACTTTCAAAAGCCAGGTGCTTCTGAAGTAAACTGACTCTTAGCATGCCACAGAAGGGGAATCAAAAGGACAAGGTGGTGTCAGGCAAATACAAGCACCTAATTTAGACGAGCATCACTTCATTCCTTTTCACCCACTTAGATACTAACCAACGGGCGTAATTAATGAATCACTGACGTATGGTTTTATTAATTCAGTGGTAGCTAACCATCATTATAAACCACTTCTGTGCTATATTTTGTTCTGGACCAAATCCCATATTCTGCTCTGGAATAATCTGAGAAACCTAAAGGTTGATTTACTGACCCTTAATCATGACATTTCCTAACAGCTTTTACTGATGTGTGAAGTGACTCCTCTGAATAGCTTTGTTTAAAGTAAAATGAAAGTTCTGTTGTTAGTTTTATCTGCGAAGGCTTCGTTTCTGTAGGAATCATCATCATCATCATCATCTTATTTATTTATGTCCTGCCTTTCTCCCAATATAGGGACTCAAGGTGACTAACAGTGAGTTTAAAACCATGTATATGAGTAACGTCTTTGATGTTTGTATATGAGTAATGTTTTCGATGTCTGTAATATTGATGTATACGGTAATGGACATCAGAATGTGAAAGCTCAAAAGATAATTAAGAAACCAATACATAATAATAAAAAAATACAGAAGCATTAAAATATAAATATGAAATTTTAAAAACAAATTAAGCATTTTGAAGAGTTAAAAACATTAAAAACATTAAAATACAATAAAATTATATCTGGACCTTAAAATCCAAATCGCACAGCACTTACAAGCCCAGACCCCATCAGATTGTAAATACTTGATGCTCTGGGGCAACAGAAATGTCATCTTGTGTGTGTTTTTAGAAACTCTGCAAACTATAGCAACAAGTACAGCAGTCAACAGCAACATTTCCTCTGTCTGGAGGAGCCTTATAACTCTTTCCACACTATACAGATGCATGGATGCATGAGGAAGTAGACAAAGTCTACGAAAGCTCATGCTACAACTTCTTTCTCAGTCAGACTCAAAGGTGCTACAAGATCCTCTTGCTTACTGATACTGCAGACTAACACAGCAATGCCTTTTAATACTACACAATTATAGCACTTTGATTCCACTTTAACTGCCATGGTCTTATCCTTTGGAATCCTGGGATTTGTAGTTTGGAGAGCCACTGGAGCTGTCTGGCAGCAAATTCTAAATACCCCATGAAACTACAAATCCCAGGATTCCATAGGATGCCACCATGACAATGAAAGGGGAATCAAAGTACTCTGACTGTGTAGTGTGTGTGCTTCGTTGCTTGTATCTACCATGCGAGTACATGCCACAAACTACATTACAGCGCTGCAATTGTAGGGGAAAGAGGAAGGCATGCTATCATTTGTTTCCTGCTCTTAAAAAGTTTACTGATTGCATGCACAACTTTGTAACTACTGCAAGAAAGTCCCACCACTCTAAGGACTTTTTCAGATAGTACTTACCACGCTAGGAGGTCTCGCGAGAGGCACGGTGCTGTTGTGCGGCAGGGGGTCCATTTCGGACGCCGCTGTCCCTCTTCTGAAACCATCTGTTTCACTTCTGTGAAGGATTGGAAGCAGCTGCACCATATTTAATCATGGGCAACTTCTGTGAATAAAATCTGGTGAAATATGGCATGGCCATTTCCAATCCTTCACGGAATTGAAACAGATGATTTCGGAAGAGGGACGGCGGTGTCCAAAATGGACCCCTACCATGCAACAGCACTGTGCCTCTTGTGAGACCTCCTAGCGTGGTAAGTACCATCTGAAAAAGTCCTAAGTCTCCCAAGTCCTGAGGAGGGCAGCTGCTGACTGGAGCTCTGGGAGATCTCTCATTCATGGGGTTGCCATGAAGTTGATTTGGCAGCAAATAGCAACAACAACAGGAAGAACAACTGCCTTTTCACATTTGCAGAGTGTATAGTGTACACAGTACAAAATCGTTCTTTGAAGCAAGTGAAATTTTTCTGAGGAAGATGGAGAAGGAGAAAGTGGGGTGGGAAGAGAAGCTGAGGTGTTCATGATGCTTCTTCTGGCCGTGTGTGTGTGTGTGTTTTGTTTTTGTTTTTTACTCTATATGAACCCTCATAGCTGTGAATGATTTAAAAATAAATTGTGTGGTCATGCATTCGGCTAAGCTATGTGGATATGCAGTGGGAAACAGTGGCTAAAAACCACAAAACCCATGAATTCCCCCCCCTCTAAAAATCCCATCAGAATCAGTAGAAAGAAAAAGGGGTGGGGGTGGGGAGGAGAAGGAAGATATGGGAGAGTGGAAGAAGCTAGGAGAAAATATGGTAAAACAGGTTCAACAACTTTAAATTAAGTCCACTCCCACCAGTAAGAGTTAGAATACTGTGCTGCTGGAATATGTACAACTTTGTAGCACGGAAAAACCACAAGCCCTGAAAAAGGTGTTATAAAAATACTTAGGAGGAAAACAGAAGGGAGAAAAAAAGTAGCATTAGGGTAAAGGGTTGAGGAAGGCATGCAGTGTGTTCCCAAGGAGGGAACCAGATGTTAAAGTACCAGGATAAATCAGTTGTAGAAACAGACCCTAACATATTTATTATAGTGTGGATTTACATGAAAGCTTAAATCATAATATATGTGCTAGTTTTTAAGGTGCTGAGGGACCCGGCAGACTTTTCTGAACAGAATGGGGTATAGCGGGAGAAAGGGAGCCAGGCCAAATCTGGCAGAAGTACCTTTCTATGAGTGGAGTTCCTGCTCCACAAGGTATCTTGGGGGCTCTTCCTCCCACTGCTATCCCCCCTTAAAGGAGCCCATGCTGTTCAGTAAAATCCCCAAGCTATCAGAGAGGCTTGTTGTGGATGGACAGAGGTGGGACAAGAACTGAGTTCAGGGGGCCGCTTATATGACAAAAAAAGCCTAAGAAGAATTCCTGTCGCACCCTAGTAGTTCACACACATCACGGGCTATTCAGAAGGAGGGGTAGTAAAAAGCCCAGTTAACCCATGACTTTCCATCCCTCTTTTTTTTACAAACTTTTTAGGAAAGTCCGAGACAACCCGTGCTATTGGTTGTTTGAACAATCAGGAACCATCCCAGGAAATGGGATGATTTCTGATTGGTTGGACATTGGAGGAGGCAGGCTTGCAATGGAAGCCTTGCAATTCTCCATCTACCATTTTGGTATGCCCCTCAGTAGGGTCCTCCACTGGCTCCAAAGCAGTCAGCTGAGAGCCAGGCAAGGTCTCTCCCCTCCCCTGCCCCCACCCAAGCGGCTACGGAGAAGGACCCCCGCGGCTACTCCCTCACACCCTCATAGCTGCGCAAGGTGGGGGTGGCTTCTCCATGACTGCCAGTCATGGAGAAGCCTCCCCACCCCATGCAGCTAGTCCCTCCCGCCCTCATAGCAGTCACGGAGAAGCCAGCCCCGTCTTGTGCAGCTACGAGGGAGGGAGGGACTAGCTATGCAGGGCAGGGGGGCTTCTCCATGACTGGCAGTCATGGAGAACCCACCCACCCTACTTCATGTAGCTACAAAGTTAGGGGGAAATAGCCATGCAGCGCAGGGGGGGCTTCTCCATGATTGACAGTCATGGAGAAGTCTCCCCCATGCAGCAGCGAGGGCAGGAGGCAGTAGCCCATGGGGCAGGGGAGGGGGGTTCTCATTAGAGGCAAGGGTAGCTGTTGCCAGTGGGAGTGAGGGTGGTTCTCTAAGACTGACCACACCAAAAATGATGGATCCAGAATTGCTAGGCTTCCCTTGCAAACCCATCCCCTCCAAAGTCCGACCAATCAAAATACAGCTCTGCTGTGCACCCCTTTCCCGGGATGGAGGTACCTGAACAACAAATCCAAAAAACCAAGACTTCTGTTACTCGTGACAAATCATGGGAACAGTAAGGGACAGATTCGAGATCTTCTGATCTCACTCTTCCCCAGGATAAAAACTGCCATGTAACTAAGCCCCTGGTTTCTAAGTAGGACTATAATCAGTGCCAGAAATATAGCATAAAGACCACTAGCACTTCAAGAATGGGAGTTTACTTCCGCAATTTGGCATGGGCAAGACTTCGGAGTTTCTCATGAGAAGATGTGACTGTGCTTAAAACTCCAAAAAAAAACCTAATTAACAAAGTAATTGAACACAAGCACTGAAACAAACCTTAAAAATGTGCAAACTAAAGGGGGTAGTTCATAAAAAGAGTGCTCTCTGCTTCATTTTTGCATTCTCACCTGGAAGTTTTCGCACAAGGACCACCCATTCACACTGTAATCTTGTGATTACAATGGGATGTGTTTTCACACACAGTCAATAGTGCATCTATTCACAGCTTGACCCATGAATGAGAAAGAATGCCTTTTTAGCAGCTGGAGCATGGAGTATTAATGTGAGGAGGAGGGTGTTGTGCAATAGCAGGGCCTATCTGTGCTACTCTGATGTCGTAATCCCATGATTTTTGCTATGTTTGATAACGTCCTTTGATCCATTCAGTTTTTAATTTGCCATGCCTAACATAGGGAAAGCATTATGGTAGGCAGCTGCCACACTGCAGAAATAATGCAGTTTGACACTGATTTAACTTCCATGGCTCAATACTATGGAATTCTGGCTTTGTAGTTTTGTGAGATATTTAGTCTTCCCTGTCAGAGGGCTCTGGTGCCACAACAAACTACACATCCCAGGATTCCATGGTCAAAGTGGTGTCAAACTGCATTATTTCTGCTGTGTGGTAGCAGCCTACCCAATTGATATACCTCCTGCTTTTGCTGCCTTTCTAGACCTGTATAAATGGAGAATAGTTAAGTTTCAGGTGGACATGTTTATTGTTTAAGGATAGTTTAGTCCAAGATCTCTGTATCAGCCACTCAAACTTGAAAGGGAAAGTCACTGAAGAGCTGACCTCCTTCATGTCTTTTTTGGCTGACAACCTTATAAACGAGGCAAAAAGAAAAGATTAATTAACATGGATGAGATCAGATGCAAAATTGTAGATCAGCCAAAAAAAGAATAGAGCAGTGGGGAATAGGGCACTGGTGCTGAGTTTATATTTTAAGACTGCTCTGTGATGAGAGGAAATTAATCATACAGCTTTAGAAAATGGTGTGAGCGTGTAACCAAGCAACTGCACCCATTTCATTACACGATATTAATTTTAATCTTTTGTCCTTCATATTCTCATAATATGGCTTTTTCTTGTCACCAAGTTCTCTATTTTCCCTTCTCTAATAAGATAGTATGAACCTACCCCTGAAACATCCAGATTTCACTTTATAGACTTCCCTCCACATCGTGGGCTAAGCATTTGCAGGTCTGATTATTTGCGGATTTGATTAATATATTCTCTTTAGGCATTTGTCGGTCCTCCAGCACAATTCTATGATCAATCTACAAAGGAGGAAGTTGACCATGAAATATGTCTCCTACCTGACCAGCGCAGCCATGTGAGGGAGGAGACCTCCTTTGCTGGCCGTGGCAGGGAAAGAGGCCAGCATGATGAAGTGGCATTCGTGCCACATCCAAGAGGGAGAAGGGCAGGGCTGAAGCCTATTCAAGGGGAAAGGATGCATAGTGGCCATTTAGTGCAGAGAGGGGCTGTTACCAGCTCCTTTCATCCCCCAGTCATGCCAGGACAGGGACAGAAGCTACTGTGCTGGGAGTTTGGTTCTCATGGTACCTGCTCCAGGAAACCCTGTAAGTTTAGGCATGACTGTTTTATTTGTGGGGGTGCTAATTCCTTTTGTAATTGTGTTAGGTCACGTGGACAGTTTGGGGGAGGCAAAGATATGTCTGGAAATAAAAAAGGGGGGTGGAGGAGCCAATCCACCTCCAAAAGGGGCCCAGCCCAATTAAGTTACCAGTGCTGGTTTTATGGCTGCACTGTTACCCAGGTAGGGGTGCAGCTGTTCATCTGTGGGATGGTTTTGAATGTGGGTTTTGGATCCCATTCCAGGGGATACGACGGCCATATAGAGCTAATAATTTACAGTGAATTAAGGGGTTAGAGGGTGTAGTACATGCCAAGATTAAGAAAGAGATGTCTGGGGGACGGGTTATAGGCCCTTTCATCACTCCATCGGTACCCAATTTATGGTGTCCCCTTTGGGCATGGTGCCCAAAAAGTCTCCTTGGGAATTTAGACTCATTCAACACTTGTCCTATCCCAAGGGTGAGTCAGTGAATGATGCTATCCTGCAGGAGCAATGCACAGTTAGATACATCTCTTTTGACTCTGTGGTCAGGGTGGTGGGCAGTCGTGGTCCCGGGGCTGAGCTGGCAAAATGTGACATTAAGTCTGCCTTTCGCCCTTTGCCTATTCACCCTGATGATTTTGAATTGTTAGGTTTTAAATTTGAAGGCCGGTTTCATATGGACCGTGCCTTGCCAATGGGATGCTCAGTTTCATGTTTTGCCTTCGAGGCTTTTAGTACTTTTTTGGATTGGGTCATTAGGACTAGGATGGGGGGGGGTTGGTGGAGTAGTGCACTATCTGGATGATTTCCTCTTCATAGAGGAGTATGGTACAGGGCAGTGCACTTACTTACTCAATCAGTTTTTTTTCTTTTTTTCCTCTCTCTTCAAGACCAACCTTGCGCACTTTATTTGCCACTGGGCTCCACATTCATTCAGGATGGTGGCAGCCTTTGGGCTTTCCTCTGAGCTCATTAACCTGACTTGGTTTGGTTATTGCTTGCTGAAACCAGCAATCCTTGTCCTTCACCTTGTCCACTGTTTCATCTGCCAATTGGGGGGCAAGGAGGAGGATGTTTCCTCCCCCTCCCATCTGTGAGTGAGGCTGCGACAATCAGAAGCAGGACTCCTATCACAATTCCACATTGTAACCTCATTTGCTGGCAAGAGGGACTGGGAAATGTCATTTTCTTTGCACCCCAATTGGCAGTTGAACAGACCTCCTTCACCTGATGCAGCTGCTGGCTGTTCAGGTGGGCCTGGGACAGGGTCGGGACAGGAGACATTACTTAAGCATTCATAACTAAGTAGCCAGTGTATGATACTGATGTCTGTCTTTTCTTTCTGGTTGTTTGGATATGTTTCCCCAAAATCTAAAGATTCTGTCTACCTTCTTTGCTTGCCCTTTCCTAGCTCTTTTGTTGCTCAGAGTAGCATCATGAGGTGGCTGCCTCAGGGAGAATAGCACTGGGTTAATGAATTGCCTTATTGCCCTCCTCCTGTTAGACTCCCGCTGCCTTGCCTCTGTCGCTGTGCTGCTAACTGTCCCTGCCCCCATTCTTCCCCTTCTTGGACTCACCTCATGTCTCTGCTGTGCCCCTTCTCTTACTCTTTGCACTATACTGTTCATCTCCTACCCACTTCTGCCCTTCTGTCACCTTAGAACACCACATCTTCCTCTGTTTCACCTTGTCCTTCATCATGCCTATTGTTCCTTGCACCCTACCTTCCCTCCTTTTCCCTTCCTCCCTCACCCTACTCTCCCTTTCCTCCTGTTATCCGAATTGCATGTGGGTCCCCAAGGATCCCACTAGTATCCAAAATTAATATGGGGATTGCAGGTTATACTGTACCAATCCTGCAGAGCTGAGATTGCAAAGTAAACTGACATTGAGGAGGTCCGGAAGATGGGATGGCTATGCAGTCTGACATGGTTGAGAGGAAGTGGAACTGTGTGTACTTTGGTGGTGTCTTAGGGTGGTATTTGTATGTCATAATTCCTTTGAAGGGATGGGATTTTGAGTAGAATACAACGTTTCTCACAGGTTCCCAGGATTAGACAATGGGGGCTCCAGAAGAGTTAATGATTGCTAATGGTCAAGGCGTTTAGAACTGAATAGGAACAGGCAAGGTTTATTGTTGGACAGGGGAGAGGGAAGGAAGGACCCGTTTTACAAGCATCAAGGACTCTGCTATTGTTGAGTGGATTAGTGGATGACTGACTCACCTCCAGGTGTTAATCTCTGACCTGAGTATTTGTTTGGGGAATTTCCAAAGGCCCCTCCTGTGACTCCAGGCTTGGTATTAGGGGGTCCCTGGTTTAACCATGTGGAAGGCCACATTAAGCCAAATTAATAAATATTGCCAATTATTTGATAACCATGTGGAAGGCCACATTAAGCCAAATTAATAAATATTGCCAATTATTTGATATTCCAAGATGGGGGCTATCAGGGTAGGTAACACTCCTATTCTTGCCTCCCCTTGTGCCCTCACAGTGCACCCCTCTCTTCCTTCTTGAACTCCACCACTCACACTGCTGGCTTTTGAAGAGGAATTATTTACTGCCAGAAAAAAATCAAAAGGCCATACTGGTGAATCGAGGATCCTGCTTTATTGAAAGAAATGCATTCCTGTCCCACACCCACAGAGACCAGAATCTGAACAGAATGGAGGCACTGAGTTTAGCACTCATACACTCTGACATAGTTTTCTAAATGTTGCCAGATCATATACATTGTGTATGTGTCAGAGTAACTTTCCATCCAACTAACATTTCTAGCAGGTTTTCTTTCCCAGGCCAGGCATCTTAACTGTGCTTCTACAAACTCCCTTCACACAAACAACCCAGGGGTTGCCTGTACAGCAAAAATACTCCTTATTGAATTTGAGGAGAATACGATTTGTCTTAATGAGATCCCGCATCAATCTGCCATATTCAGAAGGAGAGGGGAAAACACCAAATACTCGGCGGGAAAAGCCTTCAAGACTTTTCCTGTATTTTTTTAAAGCTCTGAAGGAAATGCGCATTCCCACTTGGTGGGACAACTGATTTGCTTTGTTGCGCATTCCCGATAAGTACGGAAGTGTAAAGCTGATTGGTCAGGCATGTGCAGGAGGCAGAGCTTGCTGGCAAGGCAAATGCCCCAAACCGTCATGTTGGATTTTTGCTATAGCGATTGTGTGTTGAAGCAATGAAATAGCCTTTTCACTCTCTATTTATTTAAGTGGAATATTGCACTTCTGCACTATGGATATGCTTTTAAAAAATACTGTTTGGTGACAGCAACTGGTGGGAATAAAATGTGAGTAATTCACTCATACCCAACATCTTGATTCACAGGCATGCCCGTTTGAACAATAAATGTGGACAGCTTTGCATGCCTGTGATCTTGCAAAAAAATCGTTGAGACAAATGAAAGCTGCACATCCATTCACATTTTATAGCCTCATATAGAAAAGTTTCCAGTCCTTGTTCCTTGCTACCAGAAAGCCTTTAACACTTATGTGTCAGAGAAAGAGTAAATATTCTGGGTGTGACCTTCACTGTCTCACTTGTGTCCTTGAAACTAAGGCACACAGTTCTAGAGAGATGTGTTTTTCTAAGCTGGCCTGAACAAAGTCATATTAGCATCTAGCTAAGTGAAGCAGTATTAGCCCTCCCCTTCAGTCTCCCATCTCCTACTGCCTCTCTTGCCTCACCTTGCACCTTCTCAGCTCAACCCCCCCTTCCTTCTTGCACTCCACTGCTTATAGCAGCCACTCTCACTTCCCTTGTGCCTGAAATTCCTGGGTGGACTTGTTTCTTGCAAAACAATTCGATATAAGACTGTCATTACATTTTGCCCCATATCTCAGCTTCTACAAGGGCTAAAGACTTACTTTAAAAAACAACAGTGAAAGCTTAGAATCTTGGCTGAATGATAGTCCAAACATGCACCAGAATCCAGGTAAACCTAGAATCCAGGTAAATGCCTAGAATCTAGGTAAAACCCATCTGGATGATATGGTAACCCTAAGGTGGGCAGACACTTGAACCAGAGAATTGGCAACTGGAGAGGATGCCTCACTCTACCCCTGACACTAATTCCACCCTGCACATTCGCCACCAAATTGTTTTATGTTTTGTCTATATAGGTGGGGGGGACACGAACACATCTGAAAAAGCAGGCATTCACTACCATGTGACCTGTCTTCACGGTCAAAAGAGCCACCCCTAAACTCCACATGACCCCCTGGCCAAGATAGCAGCCACGAGTGATTTACTCACAAATTTAAATCTGCTACAGCCAAATTTAAAAAAAAAAAAAAAAAAACAGTTTCCCATGGTGCGCACAAGTGATAGTTCATAGTTAGGAAAAATGAAAGAACAAAAGGGTATAAGATTGCCATTTGGTCAACTTACTGGACCCTCGCTTAGCCGAAAATCTAACATAGTGGCTGCAGGTGCTTTCCCTGTTTGCTAGCCCTGCTCCCATGCTTGTCCAGCCAATCAGATTACGCTGCCTGTTCATATCTGTGTGAATGTGAGTGTTCAAATTATCACACATTTGCATGTGGTACAGAGCTTTTTTAAAAATCCAGATGAAGCCCCGGACGCAACGCACACAGACTTTGCAGTGGATTTGGCTACCCCCTTCCGAATGACATGTATTTATGTGCATGTCTGTGTGAACAGATCGCTGTGCATTCACATGCTGTTTGGATTACTTTGACCGTATAGCCAGGACCTTAATACCATAAAAACCGTAAATATAGGACCTAAAATTGTCTCATTGCATTACTGCACTGATGAGGTCCAAACAGGAAATGGGAGAAATAGCTTAATGATATTTGAGAGGGAGTTAGTGAGTGACAGGAACATTAAGCATCACATCCACCTATCAGTCCTTTCCCATGAGTGACCCACCACACCCCTTGTATTCCTGTTAGGGCTAGCCCTACCTTTAGCCAGAATGAGGAAATTGCTTCATGTGGCAGATGCCGTGGGTGGACAATGATGGGTAGTTTCCTGACTGTTCTACCTGGAGTCCATGATGACTGTTTTTCCCTGTTGGAGGAGAGAGAATTTTATTTCAGCACTGGTGATGAGATAGTATCCTCTACAGCACACAAGACAGAAAGCTAGCTAAGGGGGCCGCACCACCTGCCCTGCCCTCGTCCCCAGCTAGTTTCCTGTCTTGTGTGTTGTGGAGGATACTGTCTCATCATGCTGAAATAAAAATTCTACTACAGGACCCACTGGCTTCTGTACATAGAATAGGGAGTGGATGCCATCTTGTTCTTCACCTCAGGCAGCAACATGTCATGAACCAGCCTTGATTCTGATTGTATGTGGGTTTGGGGAACACTCAGTTGCTCAGATAACATCTACTTTTCTCTCAGCAGAAAAAGAGAATGGGAAACCAGAAATAGAAGTCAAAGGAGAATGGCAGTGGGAACAGAAAGAGATTTCCACTTGCCAGTGGGCATGGGTAGAATGCTTTGACAAAGCTCAGTTGCGAAATTATCATTGATGGGAAGAACCAAAGCCCACAAGGCATGACTATACTTAAGAAATCTGATGTGATTGCAAAACTTGGATGTGAGGCCTCAACTCACCTTCTTTCCTACTAATGGCAGGAAGTCAGTGAGGGAGAAGAAAGTGCATTTCAATAGTAATTTTCTGTTGCCAAAGAGAAGCTAGAAACCCATTGTCATTACACCACCATGGGTATAATTTTTATTTCTTGCAGGCTAACTTGCTGTTAACTTTCCTAAACCATAATTTGACTTTGATGCAAAGAGGATAAAGCTTACACTGCAGCTAAGAGTGAGGAAACTCACTCAGACCAGCATGCTATCCCACCACAATCATGCTATTTTAAGAATGGAAGCATACCTCTTTGGCATAATTTATTTTCACACTTCCTTCGCAATAGCGCTTTGGCACTGCTCTAGCGATACATGATCACGTGATCTATTTTCCACACCACCGCATGTAGATATGTGTATGCGTGATAGATAGATAGATAGACACACACATACACAATTTATCTATCGATTATACATACACATACCGACATGCTCATTATATTTAAGGAATTTGTATATGTATATGTATCTATATATAATGTTTTTAAAAATCATTCTAGAAAAGATGCTTTGAATAAGTGGATGCTGTAATTTTTAAACATAAATATGCTTTTGAATTGCTTTTAATTCAATAGTGTTTTAAAATTACAATTTGTTTTACCATTATCACTTTGTATGGTTATATCTGTACAGTAGGACCCCCATATCCACTGATTCATTATCCACTGATTCAATTATCCATGGGACACAAAACAGCACATCTACCATAGAGTTTTCCTAGAAAATGTATCCTCTCTAGCCATTTTCTAGGTCCTCCAAGGCAATTCTATGGTATTTTAAAATGGAAGTCCCATTATTTTGAATGATGTCCATGGTTTTTAATATCCATGCCCCCCACTGCACCGAACCAATCCCCAGCAAATAAGGCGGTCCTACTGTATCTGTTTTTACTCTTTTCTGAGCACCTTTGTGTTCTGGCTTTTGGGAGAAAGATGGGAAATAAACCAAGACAAACCAATAAAAATATTTTTAATACCATTATGCAATATCTGTGGGCTATCTTCAGTTGCAATGGACACATACATATAAGACAATAGGATGCTTAAAGCTTTCTTTCTAATTTAATGTATGACAAGCTGTTTTGTAAGGTCTTTATAAGCAGTTTTTCTCTCTGTGTTATATTCTTTCATTCTCTCTCTCTCCTTTGCCTCCTCTCTCCTAAACTCCCTTTCTCCAACAGACAATGAGACCTGATGTAAGACACATTGATGAATAGTAGGTGACACACTTGTGCAGCATACATTTAGCAGGAGATTTGTCACATCAGTTGTCATAATCTCATGAATTCTCACTTCATTAGTTCTAGACACACTTAGGTGAGACAACACAAAGGCCTCATCTAGACCCCTGCTGTGAACATTAATTAAGTCAGGGTCATTTATGTACAGACAAAGATAGCGAGTCTTTGTACAAATAACTAGCAGTTTTCACCTCTGGAACATAGCAGTTAAATGTATAAAAACCTTGCCAACACACAACCTGTAGGTAGATGCCCTGGGACAGCTTCTGAAAAAGTATTGATAAATGTAACTCTAGCTGATTATATACACTGATAGCAAGGCCTTTTATAGCACTCCAAAACCCAACAACCCCCCCCCCACACACACATTGTGGTGATAACCTTAATTAGGCCAACACAAACGCACAAAATGCATCACACAAGCTTTCAAAGCTCACAGTCTTCTGCATCAGGCATGGGTGTTAGATGACATTTTAGGGGAAGAAATGTGACGATGGAGAATCACAGAGCTGCATCCTTCTTGAGGTGTTAAAGCTGAGTTTAAGTGGTGATCCAGGGAGGTTTGATGCAGGCAAGGGACACATTGTTGGCCATGGTGCATTTGAGACACAAGAGCAAGGCAAGGGAGTAAACTTTTTTCTCCATTGTTAGAAACAAAGGCAATTCTTTTGAGATAATCTGTACTATGTGAGAGCCAGCATGGTGTAGTGCTTTGGGCATTGGACTAGGACACTGGGAAGCCATGGTTCAAATCGTTGCTTGGCCATGGAAACAAACACTCTCAGCCTCAGAGGAAGGCAAGGACAAACCCCCTCTGCCAAAGACCAAACAAACCCAGTGATAGGTTGGCCTTAGGGTCATCATATTTGAAGGCATACAACACACACACACACACACACACACACAACATGTGAGGTTAGAAGCCCCTTTGTAGGCAGAATACAATGAGTCCCTTGAGAAACCTCCCTCCACCTTCATCTTAAACTCAGCTCTAACATCTCAAGCAAGATGCAACTCTGGGACCTCCTATTGTTATATTTCATCCCTTAAAATTACAGTCAGTCCTCCGTATCCACTCATTCTGCCTCCTTGGATTCAACCAACCACGGTTTGAAAATATCTCCCCCCACAAAATAATAATAAAAAAGAAACCTTGCTGTTCACCATTTTATATAAGGAACATCATTTTACTATGCCATTGTTTATAATGGGACTTGAGCATCTATGAATATTGGTATCCATGGGGGATCCTGGAACCAAACCCCAGTGGATGCCAAGGGCCCAGTATACTTTTAATATCCATGTCTGATGAAGAAGACTGTAAGCACTGAAAGCTTGCATAATGTATTTTGCATCTTTGGGTTGGCCTAATAAAAGTACCACTACGATGTCTTTTTTGGAGCTGCTATATTTTGCTGCATGGCCAACACAGCTTCCCCTGGATATATGTCTATAAGCATGGCATTTATAATGTAAGATCAAGTGTTCTTCTGAAGTAAATGAAATAAAAGCCCTGGTGGCACAGTGGTTAAATGCCAGTACTGCAAGTCACCACATTGCAAGTTCGATTCCAGTGGGCTCCAAGGTTCACTCAGCCTTCCATCCTTTCGTAGGTCGGTAAAATGAGTACCCGGCTTGTGGGGGGCAATTAACTAACACACATTGGAAACTGCTTAATGCAGTGTAGATGTGTAAATAGCTATTGCTTAAAACAATTTGTAAGCCGCTCTGATAGCCTTGTGGCTGAAGAGCGGGGTATAAATAAATAAATAAAAATATTTGATCCCTTCCTCTGACAATGAACTTGTGTGGTGAACTAGAGCCTAAATAGGAACTATGAGAAACAAGATATATTTTTAAACTTTTATTATTCAGATGAAATAGAACATAATCAAGGTATTTGCAGCATAGGAGACAAAAATTACTATGGTGGTGTCAGGATCTGGTTGTAAAATGACATTTTCCTGCCATTAATTCTGTGTGCTGTGCTGTGTGCTTCTGAAGTCTTGCATTCCTTTGAAGTAGTAGCAAATTGATGTGCTGAGAATAGCCCAGAGAAGATGGGGTTTGTTGAAACAAAATGTTGGGAGGATACTACAGCAGAAGTGGGTATATGGACATTTGGGTAACCAATGAATGAGTCCCCAGCCAGATTTGCCTGACTGTAAATACTTTTATTTTACTGCTTTTCCTTTGAGCTTCATTTGAAGCAATGATGTTGTACTGTTCACTCTTTTGATTCCTGTTAGCAATAAAGCTTATTGTTTAACCCTGAAGCTGTTGTGTACTGAGTCTGAAGAAAGGGGTACGTGACAGTTTGCTTCAAATCCTACTAAGTAAAGACTTCTCCTGGAGCACCATGTCCCGGGAGAAAGCATCTGATGATATTGAGGAGAATCCTGGTGATACCTCCCAACCGTCCAAAAGTTGGGAGGGGGGTTCAGAGGAAGTTTGCCATTTCCTTCCTCTGAGGCTGAGGGAGTGTGACTTGCCTAAGGTCACCCAGTGGGTTTCCATGGCCGAGCGAGGACTGAAAAGTTGGTCTCCCAGAGTAGTTCAACATTTAAATCACTACACCATGTGGATTCCCTTTAACTACAGTGTATTTTTGACTGCTCAGCGTGATTATACCAACAGATCTGGATTCAAGTTAATCGGTGTCCTCTGTTACCTTGAGCAGGAATAGGCAAACTGTTGTTGGGACTGCAGCTTCCATCTGCCCTTGCCAACATAGCCAGAAAATTAACCCATTCAGCTAGTGCTGTTTTTTATTGATGGTAGAGGAAGGAAATTTGTGAATTGAGGACCTGACCTGATGCAATGTTGTCTGATAAGGGAGCCCTTTCACGATCTCCTGGCGTTCCTGTAATGCCACTTTAAACGCATCTGATAATCTCCTCAGAATCCTTCAGAATAGAAGAGCTTGATCGGCTCAGGTGGATGGTCTACTTCTTCCATCTAGTCCAGCTGCTTCCAACAGGAGGTCCACAAAAAGAGTATGGAGTCAATAATATCTCTTTCTGTCTTGTTCAGCCAGCATCTAGCATTTAGTGGCTTAGCTCAGTAACAGTGCACATGTTTGCATGTACACTGCAATACTGAAGCACTGGCACCTCCAGTTAAGGGAATCTTAGGCCTGGACATGACCTCAGATAGTCATTCCCAGTCAAAATTGTTGACAGTGGGCAAGAGAAACCAATAATCTCACTCAGTGTAAGATAGATGGTTCACATGGTTCATAAACAGTTTCAGAGCTTGGACGTGTTACTTTTTTGGACTGGCTATGCAAGCTGGGGGATTCTGGGAATTATAGCTCAAGCAGTCAATTTTCTAAGCTCTAAGAGCCACATAGCAAGTCTTCCCAAGTCGAGGCTGCAGGAAGTGCATAGCGTGACAGACTATTTTGGCAATTATGCCCATTGTAATGAATATTTTATTTAATGTCTCATGTTCTATGTTTTGCCTTGCTAATGCAAAAGGCATGGTACAGACTTCAGGGAAAGCAGTGTATTTCTAAAGCCCATTCTATTACTTATGAATGATCATTCTGAAGGGGTGCGGGGATGAAGCAGGGCTACCAAAAGTGTAAAACATACACACACATACACACCCCAATCTTAAGCTCTATAATGTAAATAACATTGCTGTTTCTTTCCTGAAGGCCTGCCAACATAATTAAGAATTAACCTCCTAAAGTGCCATTCTCCAAATTTGTTAGAAAGCAAGCCTATAAAATGCAAGTGCGAATCCAAGTGTTCAAACGATCGCAAATTCACATGTTGAATTGAGCTTTTTAAAAAATCTGGATGAAGCCCCAGACACGACACACACGGACCTTGCGGTGGATTTGCCCCCTTCTGAATGACACATATTTATGTGCATGTCTGTATGAACGGATCACCATACGTTCACATCCCATTCGTATTCTTTTGACCATATAGACAAGACCTAAGCTAGGTTATTTAACAAAATAAAAGGAAATTAAAAGATTCAGGAAGACCAGCTCAATGGCAATCAGCAACCATCCATCCCTCACCACAGTTCTTTCACTATCATGTCTAAATGATGATAACTGATGATATAACTTCAATTATCTCACATAACATTTCTTCATAAGCTCTTTGATTATGGAATACTGGTGAAATTCTTGCCCTAGACTATGCAATGAGCACAGCCCACATCCCCTCCTTCCTCTCAACATCATGCCACTTTGGCATCTTCCTGATGTGGTCATGTTGGAGACACACTCTATCTTTTTACTGCTTATTTTTAGTGTCCAGACTTGCAGATCTGTCCAAAGTGTGTTGGACTGTGCTATTCAATTCCAAAGACAAATTGGTCCAATACGGTTTGCTACAGAACTGGTATAAATTAGTATGAATTAATGCAATTCTCGTTATTATTTCGGATATGGCTGAACCAACTGCACAGCCATAACTAAAACACACCAGAAATAGGAAATGATTTTTCAATCTATTTCTAGGGTAGCTTTTAAAAAATCTCACACATAATGTAATTTTCTTCCCTTTGTCACTGCATGATGATGTCCACTGGGATCCTGGCCATACACAATTTTGGCAAAATCACATTTGTTGAAGTCATATCGGCTACAGAACGAATCCTATTTTGGACTTCTGAGCCAACTCATTACTGGATATTATAGAAAATCACCTTGTGGCAGGTAAAAGCAGGGAATTAGCATATTTGAGCAAGCTGCTTAGCTGAATATGCCTGGAGATTACATTACAGCTTTTTGGTAGAGCTTTAAGCTTCTTCCCCCACCATTTGAATGAATATTCCCAGTCTTTATAATAAAAAAGGGTGTGGTTCATGACACATGAACTTTCCCCCCCCTAAATTTCTATACCACTTGTCAGTGCCAAAACACTCCCAAAGCAAGTAGGTCTTGTAAAAGGTTGCTGAGAAAGGATTCAGGAAACGCCGTACTAAGGATTCTTGTTAGTTTGCCTTCCAGCAAGACCATGTGCTGGAGGGAAAACAATACAAAACTCCAAGATGGGGGCGGGGGATGTCTAAGAATAGTCCATAAAGGATGGAACAAAGAGAATCTTGCATTGCTGAGAAGGACTTGTTTTGAGCCAGGGCACTATTCCAGATTCTTTTAATGATCAGATCAAAACTAGAACATTCAGTCCTGATATAATGATATATTATCATTATCATATAATTATATTTAATCATTTTAGAGTGCCTTTGAATACTGACCTTGAGCACATTCGGAGTGCATTTCTTTACTTGCTAAGGAACAGGTGCCAAGAGCCAATGCACCTAAGATTTCAGTTGTAGTTTGACATACAATGACACGGGAGTAATTCCACACTAAATGAGACCTGGCAACATTGTTTGGCATACTAAAGTGGTGAGGAAAACACACCCTGTAGACTTTGTGCAGACCCTAGACCCCACTCTTGCAGCTTCCAAGCCCCCCTCAAGTCCCCCCCCCGAGCTCCCCATCCTTTCCCCAATTTAATTTTTGGTTTTTCTTGGGGAAAATACAAGGAAATCATGCCAAAGACCCCCAAATGTAAGTAAATAGCCCAGTATGCAAAAGCCCTCTTCAACCCCCCTTCAAATATCTGAATTTCCCCTACAAAATGGTGACCAGAAGTGACACTTTTCCTGTTGCCATTTGGGAGGCAGTGGAGGTATCTGGCAGTGCTCAGAGGTCTGTGTGACCCACACAAGGATCTGGAAGTGGAAAATTAGCCCCTGGCCCCATGAAGCTGTCCAGCCCACCATACTGGGCTATTTATCCTATGCACCCTGAGAGGGATCAGCCAGGTCACATACCTCCACCTGTCTATCCACCATCTTCCATCACCATTTAGGTCTCAGAACTGGAGTACAGTTGCAGGCCACAGCCTCATCCTTGTGGGCAAGCTTACCTGGCAGTCATGCAGTAATGGGCTAGGGTGCAAGCAGTCATTGGCTTCCAGTTTGGTGCCTATTGGATGCCATATTTTATCAGCCACAGTGCTGGTCCATTGTTGGGTTAGCTGGCTCATGGTAATGCTGACAGCTGCAAAACTACAAAGTGCCCTATGTATTTGAGAAAACAAACGTCACTCACAACATACAAAAAGAAATACAGTCTTGTGAATTGTTTGTGCCTGTGGCCCAATAACCCCCAGAAACAGGGCAAATACTAATGGATCTGTGCAAGCAGAGTAACTGATTGGCAAGGCAGAAGATGAACAACAACCAGTCCTACACTCCCTTCCCCTTCCCAGGGTCTAGCAATCTTTATTCATGAATACCTGTGCATAATCTATATGGGCCCAGCCTCCTGGAGGAAACAGGGGAGGAAAGCAAAGTTCCTACATCAGGTAGTATCTTGAAAAGTATGAAAGTATAAAGCATATCACAAACAAAGGCTTGTCTTACATTTGCTCTTATGCAGGTAGCAGAGAAAGAAGATGGTGAAGAGAGCAAAAGAAGCCTATGTAATGCAAGAAGGGAATGGTTGGGGGGAAATAAACAAACAGAAGTTACCATAGATATGTGCTATGCCTAAACTCCTATAGGCTAACATACAAAAAGAGATCTACTGAGTGCAGGCATGCAAAGGTTGTCAAACTCCAGCAGGCTTCCAGAAATCAGAGTACAGTTGTCCCTCCGTATCCACAGATTTGGTATCCACGGATTTAAGTATTCACAGCTTGAAAATATTCTTAAAAAAATAATAATCCAAAAAGCAAACCTTGATTTTGTCATCTTATATAAGGGACACCATTTTGCTATGCCATTGCATATAATGGGACTTCAGTATTCACGGATTTTGGTATCCACGGGAGGTCCTGGAACCAAAGGCCAGCAAATATGAAGGGACAACTGTATTCAGCTCTGGGTAGAGTTAAATGTGTAGAGCTGGCTCAGGAACTCCCAAAAGTTGGAGACAAGTCTGCATTAAATTCAGCAGAGCTACACAGATATGCACTGGACTGCACTGTAAGGACAACCAACTCTTCCCTCCTATTCCCAGAGAGAAAGAGAATTGTAGCGACATGTGCAGAGGTATAGACATGTGCAGCATCAGAGTATAGGAAGATTAAGGAGACTATTTATTCAAGCAAGTTCAGTTAGACAATTCCCATGAGGCAGGCTTCTCCCATACCCCAGGCATGTTTTACAGGTATTATAGTTAAAGCATTCAGTTATTCTAAGTTACATTCAATTACTAAATTTAGCTACATCCAGCCAAAGTGGGAGACATTAACATAATTCCCTAACATGATCCTAAACAGGTCCTAAAAATTCTACTCAATACTTTGCAGTCTGTTGCTTTTAGATGGTATCGGGGAAAGTGGGAACGAAGCCAAGTGGCTCTGCTCTACCAAACATTCCCAGCCTTTGGCTCTCCCATGCTGGAATATAAACAGCCTTCTTTGTCTGTTCAAAGCCGCAAGGTCTCAGTCTGTCAAAATGGCTTCAGACAAAAGCAGTTCTATCTTAGTTAGAGTTCCTGGGTCTAGAGCTGTGATTGGCCATTTCTGGTCAGGTGATGTGATGTCATTGATGATGTCATCTCATTAGCTTCTGTAGAGGTGGTGTTTTAGACCCTCCCTTCCAGTTAACCCTTTCCTTACCTGATGTCATGTTGGCAAGACAATACTGTTTATACATAAAGGGAATTGTAGTTCTCTGGCAGAATGATGGGAGTTGCAATCAACCTCGAGGCAGCATGATGGGAACTCCATCATGACATATCTAATGCAGCAGCTAGAGAAGTTAAATGCTGCCCCTTTTCATTGTTAAATATTAGTACTGTCATTTGGAAAAGTGAATTGAGAAGGAAATGTTAAAGAATTCCACAAAGAAACTCCAATACTTCTCATCTTACTAAGTAAGCACTTCCTTATATAATGATTCCATGTTTGAGGGGGTTAATATTTGTGAATTGAGGACCTGACCTGATGCAGACTTCCTGGATTAAATGTGTGAGTCAGAATGTAGTTATCTGTCAACATACACATTTCTGTAATGATCTGGTGCAATTCATAGGGTGTCTTTGTGCTGTAAATGAGTTTTTTTTAATCTAAAAATACATTTTAAAAACCAATGGCTGAAATTCACTAAGGTGGTTACAAATGTGTAACCAAGAGTTACAAATCCCTGGCTGGCTTGTATTCATGATCCTTATGTTATTCCCTACTGGCTGCTGTTATTGACTGGGGTCTGTTTCCCCCCACAATCCCCACTTCCCAGGCAGAAAGTGCTGCAATGGATAGGGCCCTGTTCCCCTGTCAGTCAGGAGAAAGCTGACTGACATTCTTACTCCTCTTACGCAAGCGATCTCTGGTGTGAGGAGGAATTATGACAGGGCTCCTGCTTCTGCCTGTCCCACTAGAGATTGCTCATGCAAGGGGTGGGAATGTCAGTCAGCTCCTTCTTGATTGACAGGAGAAAGACTCCCATCAATTGCAGAGCCTTCTGTCTGGTAAGTGGGGATGGAGGATGGACTGGGATTTGCTATGTAGCTACAGAACTAAGATGGTTACATATTTGTAACTACCTTAGTGAATTCCAACCAAAGTGTTTCAAAAGATGTATTTTATGTGTGTGTGTTGGGCAGGGGGAGGAATGTTAATGTGGAAATGGGATGGAATAAATTTATGAATGAATGCAAGTGACATAAATTGGGAAAAGACTGATGTATCCCTTCCTTCTTTCTCCTTGCCATGTCTGTGTGCCATAATTCATATTGAAATTGCTTAGAAGAGGCATGAGTTATCATTTGCTCTTCACCTCAGCTTCTCCTCCTCATCTTCGATGAAGGACTGGCAAAACTGGTGAGTTTTGCAGAACACCTGTAAGAAATTTTGAGGGGAAAATGTGTTTTAAACAGGGTCAAGGTTAAACTAGATATAATGTGGGAGTTCTGTGATAGGTGCATGAATGCTGCAGCTGTAAGTAACTGTAAAGTAAGGTTGTACAAAGGGCAGCCTACCCGTGATCCACCTAGCCCCACAGTGCAGGCTCTGAAACACTCAAAATGGGTACAAACTGCTGTAAAGTAAGTAATAATATACACAATTTGAAGTCTAGTGTTCTAGCCAGTCCACCAGGGGCTCAAAATTCCTACTGGGCATGTCAGGAATTGCTCCCACTGCCATCAAGTGAAGTGGCCTGACTATAGGAGCAAAGGGGGGGGGGGTCATCCCTCCTCCAGTTGATTCAAACTCAAGGCTGCTCCAGGTGCTGGAGACCCTCTGCTCTTCCCTCTCACTCGCTGCACCAAATGGCCACTTTGCTGTCCCCCAACTCATCTGCCTGGTCACCTGCTCACCTTCCTTGCTGCTGGGAACACTGCAAGTACACCAAATAGTGCTAGCATGCCCTACTACTACTCCCTTTGAGTTTCCATATTAGATACTTTTGGGGGTCACATTGGCTTAGGCAGACTGGAGGTCAGTCAAAGGACCTGAGGCATATCTAGAAATATAATGTTGGGAAAGTCCAAGTTAGGATTATGCAGAAAACTCCCATAACAGGTTTATGCTAACAACCCAGCCATTAAGGGGTATGTGCTAATCCTTTCTCCCAACCTTGGGCATTTCAGCCAATAATTCAATCATGCAAAAAAGTGACCTTTCCTCAACCCATACCCTACAGAAATTTCTCCTCACACCCCCTCCTGTCCAACTTTATGAAGTTGTTACAAGTCCATCAATGTTCTATCTCTCCACAATTAAAGCAATCAGTTGAGTTTTGGTTTCTTTTGTCTGTTCAATGGGAAAGCCATCCAAGCTTTGCTTATGACAAACTCACCCTTCCAAGGCATGGGACAGAGTATAAACATTAGAGCCCCAACAATAGCAAAGTGTGTCACAGCTAAGGTGTGATATCACCGCATTCATCGTTTTCTTCTTTGCTGTGCCACCCTTAGACTGAGTATCTTCACTGCATGGAAGTATCTCCTCTTTGAGACTGGAAAATATCAACCTATCCTCCCTCCCTCCCCCCTGTCTCTCTCTCTGTCTCCAACCTTTCTGGCTTACTCTGCTATAGCCTTGTATGATTTGTAAGAATGTATGTTGTATATGTTACTTTACTTTCTGTATTATTTCAATAAAATATTGTTTTACTTTTAGTGGAGCCTCCTCTACAGTTATTACT